>VZSR01000028.1:7131904-7350769 GCA_013398615.1 Brachypodius melanocephalos | reverse complement strand
TTTTTTTTTTTTTTCCCTTCGGTTTGTTTGAGTTTTGTTTTTGTGCCACTGCTCCATAAGCTTTGCATGCCAATGCTGTCTCTGGTCAATCACAGAATGCCCTGAGCTGGAAGGGGCCCACAAGGACCATTGGGTCCAACTCCAAAGGGAATGGTCTGTCCAGGGATTAAAGTATGGCCTTGGTGTTATTTGCTTGCAGTGCCCTCCTACTGTCTCTGGATGTTTAGTAATTCTGTGCTTTATTTATTTTATGTTTCTGCTGGATTGGGAACAGGATGAATTCTTAGATCTCTCTGGCTTTGAATTTGCAGCCACCACTGCATGTAGGACCTGATGGGGATTCCTGCTCCCATCAGTTTTTCCAACAGCACTAAAAGGTGTAAACAAAGAGTGATTGAGGAGAAAGTCAGAGATGGCACAGCTCAGCAAGGAGAGTGCAGCCAGAAACCAGCCCTGGGCATTCTTCCTTGCAGGAAAGAGCAATGCCAGTTATTCCCCAGTGCCAGAACAACTCTGCCTAGGAAATGAGTGAGGTAAAACCTCTCTGAGGCTGCACTTCCTTCATCCCTGTGCTGTGAAAGTCAGGGAGTGCTGGTGAGTGCCTTCCTCCTGCCCCTGGAACAGCTGGGGAAAGATGCCAAGCTGGAGCAGTATCACCTCCAGGTTCCAAGGCCTTTGGAGACAGCTGGAGGGAAGGAAAGCACCTTGCAGAACACAGATAACTGCTGGGGCCTGGCCTTTGGTGAATAGTAAGAAATGGGAGGAAGATTTCATTGGAAATAATAAAAAGTCATGTCAGTGCTGGAGAAATACTGGGGGGACAGAGAGGAAGGTGTAAAACTCAAAATATATTGCTGAAACTTAAATAAAAAGTATATTTTACCACTTCAAGTCCTTGTACTTCTAAAAAAACCCTCACTTTACGTGGCTTAAAAGATAAAAATCTTTTTCCATTATATAATTAAAACATAATTATAAGTAGTGCTGTTGTTGTCAGCAGCAAAAACACATTTGGAGAGTTTTGCTACTAGCATGTTTCTATTTTTACTTTCAATATTTTCATTATTTCTGTGAAAGCTTCCAGATTGAACCTTCTCTAAGTATTTTTTACACATGAATTACATACCATTTTAATTATCTTTTTAATTACAGCTAGAGAACGCTATTTAGAGCACTCCTGAGAAATGAGTCCATGTGGAGAAAAATAAGACGTAATTAGCTTTAACTGAAAAATAGCTACTGTCATTTTCCACTAACAAAAGGAAAGGGAAACAATTTCTACACCTCATAGCAAATACAGACCTGGACTGGAAAGGACTGTGGCTCAGAGTCCGTATCTTGAATTTTAACTAGTTTTACCACAGGTAAAGATTTTGAAGGAATTGATATTCTAACTTTCTAAATTCTTGTAGCAAGTCCATTGCATCATCTGGATAAAGAGAATCCCAATTGTGGTAAATGGAGATGCTTTTTGTAAGAGAGATGGGAATATGAAAAGCAAGGCACTGTCACTGCACTTTGCCGTATCCCATGGAATAGTAATGAACTTTAAGAATCTCCAAGTCATCTCAGACTGAGAGCTCTTGCTGTGAATTTGGCTCCTGTTGCAGATTCTGAAGCCTCTCTGGTGGCTGAATGCCTGCAGGCTCTGGAAGCAAACCCTGGAGTAAGGAAACCCCTACTGTCATCACCTGCCCAGACGATGACAGAAGGAGCCAGTGCTTGAGGATGACTCCTGGAGTCCATCTGGCATCACAGGATGGGAGTTCCTTGTGAGCAACAGGAACAAGTCAGGTACGGACACTGCTCTGTGGAATTCATGGCTGCAGATCCCTGCAGGAACCTCAGCCAAAGGCACTTTGGAACTCTCTGCTAAATGCACGTATTTGGTTCCTATTCAAGGTTAGCAAAGGAAAACGTGATTCAGTATTTGTGTTCCTAGCTCTTCTCTGATGCTTCAGGTTTACATTCAGGGCAGCATAAAGGATGAAGTAATTTTAATTTCTCTAAGTCTATAAATATGTGGTTTGAAAGATAGCAATACTCTGATTTGAAAACTTTTAATGACACATTAAAAAAATAAATAGGCATAGAAATGTTTATTCTACTTTTTGTCCCCTTTGCTCTAATTCCCTCATATCCAGCAAGGTTTTTTGTGTTAACTCTCTGATTAGCTATTTCTGTTTAGTGCAACCTACTTTTTGTAGCATCTACATATTGTTGTTCCCCACTAATTCAGTATTTTGTTTCCTTAACTGTTTATATGCCAAGCTACTGGAGATACAGTGGACTGTCACAGGAGGGAACAGCAGCCTGGGGACTTCACTGTGTCAACACCACGTTATAGTGATCCCTGCCCAATGCATGGAGAACCTTTGGAAGGAGTTTCTCTGCTACATTTGGCAAACATTTGTCACCTCTCACTTGCAAATATCAAGGTAAGGAACTAAGCAAGTACAGGAATACTTGTGTTCAAGCCTGTTTTCTCTGTTGATAATTCGTGCATGGCTTATAATTATGTATTTGCTGTACAACTTGGGGATTCCTTGCTGGACTCTGCCCCAAACCAGTTCCCTGCATGGATGGGTTTTCTCCTGGCTCCTTCACAGGGAAGAACTCAGTTTAGATTGCCTCCATCCACCAAAACTTGGATTCAGCAGGGAGCCCAGCACCTCTGGGCATTTTTTCCTTTCTGGAAATTTTTCATTTTGATACTGATTGTGAAATCTGAATTTCCAGGAAAGCTAGTTCATCTTAAGTCAGGAATTAACAATAGTGTGTTGGCACTTTGCAGAAAACAGGCTTTGATTTTTTTGTGTGTTTGTATTTTGTTAAATTCACATAAAACAGTGTATTAAGCTTCAAAGGAATTAGCAATAACCATATTATATTTTCCCTTTGTTGGTTTTCTTTTTGAGTGGTGAATCTTGTTGAGGGGAAGAAAACTTCAAAGTTTTCATTAGAAAACTACTTTCTTCAAAGTAGTCATTAGAAGTAGTAGTTGGAAATATCTTTAAAATTTAGGAGGCAGTGATAAAACTGAGCTTAATTTAAAAAGAATCTTGTGAGTCATTTCCCTGAAATGAAGCTTGAACTCCATGTGGATGAACTAGAATTGTTCATTTAGGGAGTATGGTTTAAAAGATGTTACAGAGCTGCAGCTGGAGGGTGATTGATAGATAATTGTAATTATAAAGAGAGGTCTGTCACCTCTGCAATTGCAGTCAGACTCACTCTGGAATGGATTTCATCTAGTTCAAAATGAATTTTGTATTTTCTTGTCACATAGGTGTTTAGAGTCAGATCATTATCAAAAGCTACATCTTTGTTTTAGCACTTTGATTTCAATGGTGGCTGCCACGACAAGAATGTGCAAGATACACCACTGGAGTAACTGGAATACTTTCAAAGGCAGTAACCTTTGTATCTTGCAGACAGCAGAATGGGATTCTGTGTCAATATTGATGGGATATTGGTAGGTTTGTTTCAATTATTGTGAGGGTATTGTCCTTTAAGAACACTTCCTCTTTTAAAATTATGTAGAAAGTGTAAGGATCACTGTTTAGTCTGAGGAGGTTAGGATGTTGTGTTTCATTCTGCTGTTTAATTGCTTTTGGGCACTTATACCGCATTGGAAAATGCTACTGTAGCTATCATCTGTGTTCCTTTTCTGCTGCTGGGCCTGAGTTACAATAAAATGTTCTTACTTGAGCAGCAGTGTAGAATAGTTGTTAAACGGAACAGTTTTAACTCTATACATACAGAGAATCAGTAAGGGGGAGTATTGGTAGAGTACTGAAGGAATGGACCTGACCTAGTGTGAGTAGAGTCTGTAACAATTTCCACTGCCTGACATTTGGTCCTGGGAACTGAAGATCAAAAAAACCTACCCAGAATCACAGGCTTCTGCTTAGAAGTCATGGACAGAGGCAGGAGATGGTGCATTTTTTGGATGGGTATCAGCACACTTTAAATAGGGGTAACAGGCAGACTGTAGTATTAACACCCAGTGGTTAAATATTGCTTGTTTTTTTTATTTGAGCTCAGGTTTGCTTATCTACCTCCACCTCAGCTGATGGAATGAAGATATAGAAACACTCAGTTCAGTCTCTATTCTGCTGTTAGTTCCTGATGAAACAGACATTTTGGCTTAATGTAAGTAAGTATTAATAACTTTTTATTAAAAGGTGGATTCAGAAAACAAGAAATAGGAATATGAAACGTCCAGGTAAATAATATTATGTCCAGTCATCTTATAATATCTGTACAAACTTCCTCCAGAAATTCAGCACTCTAGTATTAAATATAAGTATTGAAAAACACTTAAAGCTGAATAATTGTTAGTAACTCTGTGTAATTACTTTGTCCCTGGGTTAATATTTAACTAGCACAGAGCTAAGACATCTGTGGAAGCCAATTTACATCAGCTTCATTATATTACAGCACAAGAGAGATGAATAAATGGAGTAATATTTTATTGATCAGAAGCAATACTTCTCTCAGCAATTAAAATGCATGATTCATATGAACAAGGTGAAAATGAACAACTAAAAAAATAACTTCACATTTTTTCCATTTTGTTCTTAGTGTAAGCAATAAATACAATGCCATAGCTTCTATTAATCTTATTTACATAGTACAATAAATGAATGTTGCCTGGTTGCCAGCCCAAATGTTTCTTGACATCAAAAGGAGTACATGTTGCAACATTTCTACAGCCAAATACTCTTGTAGATCACCACCATGAAAAACTGCATAACAAAAATGCCAACATTAAACAACCAACTGAGGGACCCTGCAATGCAGCCATTTATTAATTGAAGACAGTAGCATTAAAAATAGACATTTTCTCTCACTGAATCATAACATGCTGGTGTTACAGATAGCAAATATAAGACAACTATTGCTGTAGCCCCTGTAGATTGATACAATAAATCCTCACTAAATTAAAAAAAAAGAAACAGCAAATAATAGTAGGTAATAAACAAATAATAATCTGCATGTTCAAAGGAATCTCACAGCCCCACCAAAAGAGAGTTTACTTCCACCCCAGAGAATACAGCTATGGACTACAACATTCTGTAAAGCAGAAGAGAGCCATGAGAAATCAGCACAAGGATTTGATTTTAACTTATGGTACAGAGAAACATTTTAAGAAGCAGACTCTTCTCTTATCTATGTAGGAACTGAAAAAAAAATGGTGAGGTAGGAAGACAAAATAAGGAATTGGTATTTTCCAATGCAAATTAGAAAACAGATTATCTAACCTCAGCAGGAGAGGGGAAACACAGCTGTGCTATACCATCCTTCACAGCCAGAAAAAGACTTTCTTGCACATCAAGCTGGATTTGCTTCTTTTCCAAAGTAAAGATGAGGGCGGGTGTGCTTAGAAGGAAGCTGTGATTGCCCACCTAGAAGTAGGATAATTTATGTGTAAAAACAATTTTCCTTCCTAAATTACCATAAGTTTCTCTACTAGAGGACAGAGAGCATTTAGAAATATGTATGAAATGACAAAATCTATAGTCTGTTAAATTTGAATTGCTTCTCAAGAGAGTGAAGCCTAATTAAAGTCTAATACTGTATCTCACTCTAAACCAACATCTATGGGTTAATTACAGCAACAATCCACCAGGTACCATGAAATAATTGTCTAATAATATGCCATAAATGGCTTCCAACACGTTAAAATGGAAAGACACCTGTCTGGGCTTTCAGTCTCAGTGGTACCTGCAGATCCTGCAAAGGGAACTCAAGACAGATCTACACCAGCTGATGATCTGGTCCCACAAATGTAAAGCTGCTACACTGGAGCAGGGATTTTCTGCACCACTGGTATCTTCAGAACATTGCACAGATTTTAAGTAACACTACAAAGATCAGCAAACAGAGTTTTAAGTAACCTCTAGTCAGGTTGTGGCAGACATTGTTACTGCCACTGTTAAAATTTCAGAGGCTGTGACATCTGGTTGCCAAATCTCACAACACAGTGTACTCTACACAGTCCAACAAATTCTTCAAATCCCTCCCATCAACTGACCAGACAGCCCTGCAGAAGAGGAGAAAGCTTTATGTGTGCATCCTAGCTGATATTCTACATTGTGACACTAAATCATTAATAAAACACTTTCTATATTCAAACTCCAGACATAAGAACTGTAAAAAAACTTAAAGAAAGGTGCAAGTGGCATGAACTCACCACATCCTTCTGTTTTCTTTCTAAGTACAAAGCATTTAACACCTTATCAAGTCACAAAGTAATAAACACCAAAAAATTACCTAGACACTAATGAAGCATAGAGAAAATGACTGACAAAAATGTTTAAATGTCAAAGTCAAGGTGTTTTGGATACAATAATTTTTTTAATGCAAAAATTATTTCAAACTGGTCTCAGAAAGAACTGTCTTCCAATTTTTTGACTGGCCTACATGCACCAGAAATATGTTCATTAGCAAAACAGTCTGTCACAGTTCTGGCATCTACTTTTTTTCTGCCTAATTTTGGTTTTTCCTCACTTCAAGTAGACTTATCTGCAAATAAAATGTATAAAGTTTTTCCTCATATTTTTAATTTTCAGTGAACTCACCTCGTTTCATGCCCGTGTTCTTGAGCATTTTTGTCATTTCACTTAACAATCTACTATTTCTTTAAAGCGTAAATATTTAACAAAAATATAAATTTCTATAAAGACACATTTTCTCAAGACCTTCCTGACAACCTCCTAGTTTTCAGTGAGACCTTTATGCACCAGCAGAACGAAAGAAACAACATATAAAGTATTGTTCTTAAATTGAGACAGAGATTCAATCAATCCAAAATAATATTGAAATTCTCAATCTATAAAGTTTGGAGCCTTTATAAAACAAACTTTATACTGGAGTTTCCAAATAATGAGAATTAGTAACATTAGTTTGGTTGATTAGTCTGAGTCTCATATACTGGCTTTAAAGGCAGTATATTATGTGCACTGTGTTCAGTCTTGCATGCTCATCTCAGACAACAAAAACAGCCACAAAATTAACCAAAACTGTGCCCCAAGAATGAAGGAATAAGTTATCAAGCACATGGCCAGGGAAATACGTAAAAGTAAAATCAGAACAATGCCACAACAAATTCTGTACATGATCTTCTCCAGGTGAGTAAATTCCTTAAGCACACAGTGAAGTGCCCCCAGCTGCAGTTACTACAAGTGTCTGGAGGGACTTACAGTGACTCAGGTTACTCCTCTGCTCTCTGGCAGTGAGGCCTCAACAGTCTTGTCTTTGTTAAATCCAGAAGAAACTTCCATACAATTCAGGAGAAGAAGACACTTCTGAATATCCTGAAATAGCTTAAATGAAATTGCTCAAATCTTGGTGCAAGATATTACATTGCAGTACATCAAGGCTCACACTGGAAGTGGTGTCTCTGTGCTTGGTGTAAAACAGAGGGAAGAAAACAAACTGGCCAAACCAAAGCAAAACATCAATCTCTTTAACCAAAACAGCAGTATCTACCTTTGATCTGTTACCTCAGACTACCCGTCAGGCTTTTTTGACAGCCAAACAAACACTGGACTGAAAAAAGAACCTGGAAAACTTCTTGGTATTATTGCACCTACTTAAAACCATTTTGCTTTGCTCTATTTTAGGTTGAATTAAGACAACAGAGTATGGTATTTACACTCCAAGATCCTATAGGCAAACGAAGTGGCTTCAACACAGCACAGTCTTATACAAACTTCCAAGAAAATAAGAAATCCTTCATTGATTCCCTTTGTACAAAAAAATTTGCCAACTTTGTCTACACAGTAGAAACTGAAGAGGCAAAGTTTGTATCCTTATATAAATGCACATACATATATAGATATATATATATGTGTGTGTACAGATGTCCATACTGTAGAGATACACGGAAACACAGACATACGCATTTATGCATGTGTGCATATACACACATATGTACGAGAAATACGTCCATCACTCAGGAGAATACCCTATCCTCTGGCCATGAAGTCACTGATCAGAGCTGGGCAGCCCCTCAGCCGTAGAGCTTGTCAGTCTTTAGTGCCACGCTGTCCATGTCGTGGTAGCCCTTGCCATTGAGGTGCTCGCTGGTGCAGTCGTGGCCGTAGCCGTAGCCCTGCACGTCACTGATGGTGGACACGGTGTAGGAGGCCGTGCGCATGGCATCCGAGTGGCTGAAGCTGTGCTCAAACTGGATCTTGTACTGGTTCCAGTGCCTCCTCAGCACGGCCTGCACCTGTGCCCAGAGACAAAGAAAAACCCCTGTGAACCCCTGGGGGACGGCTCTGGTCTGTGATGCGTGAGGGACAGAGTGGTGGTGCCTCAAATAGTGGTGGCAGTCTCAGCAAATGAGGCAGTAAGGCTCACAAATCCTGCACGAGGATGACTACCTACGTGCCATCTAGCACTTGAGACTTAGTTCTGAATTATTCATTTCGTTGTTTTCCAGTAAATTTGGTGTGAAGCAATGGCGTTTGAAAATAGCTGCTCAGAAAAAGCCCAGATTACAGGAGGAACAGCAGCCACACGGTTTTCTGCTCTCTCCCCTGTGAACTGCAGGCCAGTGTAGACAGATCAGAAACACAGGGGAAAAGGGTAGTTTCTGTTCATCTTGATTTTCAAAAGGCCACATCCTCAGCAGCTCTAAATCCGTTTACTTTCAACAAACAAACAAACCAACCATAATTTACATTCGCTATGATTTTGGCACAAGTCAGTCTTTCCCAATTTCTGACCATACCTTAAGCAAATGACTAGAAGGACAATTTCCTGAACTCCGCATTTCTACCAGAGTTAAAAATAAAGCTGATAAAACAGCTGAAGGCCCCATTGGTTTACACGCCTTCACTGAAAGGATGTGGTGATTGTGTCATGGCCTTCCTCCCCTTCAATACGGTTAAACACCTGTGCAGAGTGGAGTGATGAAGTGTCACATTCATGAAATGGAATTAAGTCTTTCAGGAAGGTGCCAAGTGGGAATGCTGACAATGGTAGTAGCTCCTGTTGTTGCTTTTTCAACCATTTTTCTATGTTAAAAAATACTGCCTACAGGTCATGAATATTTAATTTCCTTTTCAGGCAAACTTTGTACAGAAAGCAGTCCCAACTGCTAACCAGTGAACAGTGACTGCCTCAGTTAATTGTTTATACTGTGGATAAATATTTTTAGGATTTTCCATATGTCTTCAGGGTTTATGTTTGCTTTCCATTTCCATTTCCCCCACACAATGGCTCCTTTTGTCTAATTTTACTCTGGCTTTAATCATGAAAAATAAAAATAAATACAAGAAAAGGGATGCAGTTTTTAGACTTCCTGCAGTCTGGTATCAGAAACCTC
Organism: Brachypodius melanocephalos; assembly: GCA_013398615.1. Classification (NCBI taxonomy): domain Eukaryota; kingdom Metazoa; phylum Chordata; class Aves; order Passeriformes; family Pycnonotidae; genus Brachypodius; species Brachypodius melanocephalos. The sequence continues at coordinate 7,341,426 of VZSR01000028.1, read as the reverse complement.
TGTTTAAAGAACTTTGTATTTCTCAAACCCTTTACAAGGAAAGGTCAGAGAGTAATGAAAGAAGTATCAACCAATTAACATAAGAAATTAGCATTTTAGGGCAAAAGAACTGCTTTCTTACGGTTCATAAAAACTTTCTAATCCACTCTAAACATCTAAACACAAATCTTCAAGCACTGGGAAACCAACTATCTTAACACTTTTGAGATCTTTTTGCTTTTCATATCAAAATTCTGTATTTCTTCAGAGTCTAAAGGCAGAGTTCTTGTTTCAGCATGAGAAATTTTTGATTAATTAATATATGCATTGCATAGAACCTTAGAATAGAGCCAATACATAACCTTAAGTCTTTGCACAGGTTGAATCCATCTCCTGTAATCTATCATAGACAAGAAGCATATTCAAAATTCCAACTTTTCCAAGAGGGAAACTTGGAATTTAGTTTGGAATCAATCTGCGTTCATCACTAAGCTATGTTCTATTTGTTCTCCTTTCACAGTCAGTTACTTCAATAAGCTCAGAGTTTGAACACAGACACACATGCAAAAAATTACACATTGAGCAATTTTCACTTCAGACAAGACAGGCTGGAGGTGGGGAAAATGCCAGCAACTGGAACTAAATGGCTTAACAAGGTCAGAGAAGTCTCTTGGCAGAGCAGGAAGATAAACTAGGCTTGCCAAATTACACACTCCAGTCCTCTCCCACACTTCTCCTGGTTCCCTCAGTAAAAATTGTTCATCTTTTGCTTAATAACGTTTGTTAACCCGTCCTAAAGGATACCCAAGGGATTCCATAGCTCCTAAGAGCCACCAGTATCCCTGAAAGACAAGTGTCTTGGAGCTGCTCCAGGCCAGGGACAGAGAGCTGTAAAAAAGAGTTTTCTGTAGGGGCAAACAGCATTTCCTCTCTGCTGTCCCTGTGCCCATCACGTTCTCTCCGTGCATTTCTAACTGAGCCATGTATTCCTGGCATCCTTCCCAAAGCCTCTGTTACTACTGGATCAGGACTGCACCTCTGTCCTGCTGTGTGTCTGTTCTTGTTGGGTTTTGTATCCTTTCACCTATGGTGAATGTCTTTAACCTTCCAATCATTTATAGAAGAACATGGGGAAATTCAATTACACTGTGTTTAACAGTATGTGTGTCTGCCCACAAAGTGAGAACAGAACTTATATCACTTTCTCCTCAGCTTTGAGCAGTGGCAGGGAGCTGTAAATTCAGCTCAGGAGGGGCAGAACTTTGTAACTTTGTTACAGGAAAGAATATTAAGGAAAGCATTGAATGAAAAATATTTTATAATATAATCGTGTTTCTCAGTCATTAAGAGAGATGCTGTTTCCAGCTGGAAGAGTCTTTTTTCTTTCTCACCTTATAACTTAATAATGGCTGGATTTGATGAGTTTGCACAGAGGACTCCTTCCAGTCAGCCCTTTAACACTGGCAGCTTGATGTTGGATATCAGACAAATTAAACAGCTCAGTAGCCACCCAGGAGAAAAAAACACCAAACCAAATCACAACACAGCCTCTTCTATCCCATCTATTGTATAACAGATTGTATAACCTTACAAACCTGAGACTATGATCTTAATGGCAACATTTCTGTGGAGCAGTGAAATAAAAGAAAAAAAGCAAACAAACCCCACAAGGCTTACACAGATCATGTAGGTCATTATAGCACCTGTCATTGAAATTTCAACAGGAATCTTCTGATTTATCAGAGATCTGGGACAAGCTCCTCCTCCACAGCCTGCATGACCCCAAAAGCCAAGCTAGGCCATCTGAAGCTGGAGAATGGGATGTGCTGAGAGCATCTTACTCTGTGGGCTGCTGGCCCACGAGCAGAATGTGAGTGTCCTTGGGGAAGCCCTGCCACAGAAGATCCAGGCTTGCTCACCCGCCCTGTCTGGAGGAGGTTTGTGACCAACAGCTGCAGTGCCTGTAGGAACTGGATCTGACAGGCCATCCCTGGCTGCTCTGCTCAGGGAGCTGGAGATGTTCCTTGGCTACAGTCAGCACCACATACCAACTGTTTTTCTTACATTTATTAATTTATCTTCACTGAAGTTCTATCCTAGCAGATCACTTTTATTCACTTTTTTGGCCAGAAGTGTCTTGCTTGAACAGGATTTGGCTCCTACTACTTGGTGCAGAATACACTAAAATGTACAGTAACAGCTGGGAAAGGCTAAGACTTAGAGAGAAATTAGTGCATTTAGCATTTTTTTAATTGTTAATACCCCACTGGGAATCTCTGCCCCACTGTCACTCCAAGTGTTAATTCCAACAGCAGCATCACCTTTAAAACACAGACTCAGGGCAGTCAAGTGCTGCCAGCAGTGCCTGGTGCTGCTCCTTCTCCAATCCCTCAGAAGATGCTGCTGTGAAGGGGGATGAGGTAAATCCTGTGCAGGATGCTGAGAGGTAAATTGATGCCTGGATCCTGCTGTTACCTGTGCAGCCCAGCTAAGCTGCAGCTGCAGGTTTCAGGTGTGACTGCAGGAGAGCAGATGAGTGCCTGCAGCCCCACTTGCCAGGGCCAAAACCTTTTAGGAGACAAAGGAAACACAATTTTTCTGTGCTGCCATTTTTCCCTACATACATTCTCCCCTTGGATTTCCTTACAATAAAGCACTAGGCCCATTCTTGAACAAGGTGTACTGAAAATCATTTTTAAAAAAGCTAATAGTGGTCACTAAAGCACTGAACCCAAAAGTGGTTTAAAAAGCATAAATTTCCACTCTCTAGAGAGCAAATACAGACACGTATGTTTAACTAAGTCAAGGTCTATGGTCTAAAAATTGAATTCTTAAATTAATAAATGTCAAAATACCTAAGTCCTCCTTTAAACACTGTTCTGCCAGTAGATATTTAAGCAGTGATTCAATTACTAGCATTTGTAGGAGTTGTGAAGAGCTCATCTTTTACCACTGATGAGTCCATGGTGAATTTAGGGGATGACTCAGGTTTTTTTTCTTACACAGCAGAAGAGGATATGTTAAAAAATATGAGTTTGTAACAATGAAATATTAACAGATAGAGGAATAGATTTCAAAATCAATCATAATTTAAAATTAAAAACAGCCTTGGAAGAGGCACAAGAATGAAGACAGAACTGAGCAGCAGACAATGTCTTATAAAATTTGCAGAAATTTCAAGGTTTTCCACCCCTTCTCCCTAATTTTCCACTGTAGCAGAACAAACTGACTTTTTCCAAACACCTGTTTTTAGAATGCATTCTGAAGGCATCCTGAGCTTTCTGCTCTGTAGAACGGAAAGAGTGTGTGAAATGTAAATGCAGAGTGAGGGTGAGCAATCAGATCCCATCCAGAACACTTAGTGATGTTCTTGCTTTGAAGGAAATGTATGAGCAGGGACTTGAACCTGCATCCGCTCTCTGGTAAAATCAGATCAAGGCCCCTGCCCCAGGCCCACTGAACTCAGAGAAAGACTATCTTCATCTTTTCTGGCTCCTTGACCAAAAAAAATCAATACATTTGGGGGACACACAACAAAGATATACAAATAAACCTCTAAAGCTCATGGTAGTTCAATTGCAATTCTGTCAGCTTTGGACTTGGGAAGAGAAGGATGGGCAATCTACATGAATCAATTCTAGCATCAGCCAAATATTTACCTGTGAGTAAAAATGACTGCCCAATAACACTACAGAAACACACTGACACAATTTTAGAACATCTGATAAAAAACGCAAGGGTTCAGTCTTAGGAAAACATCTGGTTACTCCCACATTTCTACTTACAGCCTATACTGTAACCACACTAATTGTAGAACAAAAGAGCAAACAGATGTGTAGGAATAAGTAAAGCATTGTAATTGTTCCTCTGCCAAAAGAGTTGGCAAATTACCAGTTAGTTTTTTGGTGGGGGTAGTTTGGTTCATTTGTTTTGGGGTTGCTGGGAGTTTTTTTGTAAGCAAGAGCAACAATAACAATATTTTTTTTAGCCTTCCTACTACTTTGATCTCTGACACTAAGCCTCTGAAAGTGTACTCTCTTACAGCCTGGGGCAAGAGTTTCTACATGAAAGTCACCCTGTGCACTGCAGGGACCTTGGTCCATCCAAGATAACAGCAAAGCTTGTTAGCTTCAACAGGATCAATACCATCACTTCCTGAAACCTGACACAATCCTCTGATGCCAGAATAAGGTTTGTCCTTGGTACTGGCCGATCATGGTACCTTAAACACGCACTTCCAACCCACACAAATCCCTGCCCTAAGCACATTGAGCCATTAAGGTCTGACTGTTGGAATGGTGCTTTTCATTTGCGCTAAAAAACACTTTTCCAAACCTCAGCCTAAAATTTTCCCAGAGAGAGTCACAAAACAACCCCAGACTCACAGAAGGAGCTTGGCTGGAAGAGATCTTAGTGCCCACCTAATTCCAGCCTCTGCCATGGGGCACTGCCATACCCAGCACAGCAACACGCATGCAGTGTGTCCTGTTCCTGCTCCAGAAGGACCAGGCAGTGATTCTCCAGGGTAACATCCTGCACGGCTTCCAACACAGACAAATAAACCTTCTGAGTGTTGAACTGCTTTTCACTGTTATGATATTTATATGGGCTTTATAGCAAAGTGATAACTCTCTTCATTTTCTTAATCAAGATAAATGTGTATAGCTTAGCACTCAAGAATCAGTCCTAACACATTTAATGGTGCCATGAATGATGGCATAATCCTTTCCAAGCTCTGCCCTTGGCATCCTGATACTTTGTTTTCTTCTTGTGATTTAGACAAATTTAGACATAAAACTAAAAAGAAAAAAATTAACACCTCCTTAGTTGCTGAAACAAAAACATATGAAAAGAAAAATTATTATAGATACAGTAGAAGTTGTTACTCTACCTCGCCATTAAAGAAGCAGAAAATTGTAGCCACCAGCAGACCCTGTAAAATAAAAACAAAAATCCTACTTTAATTCATATGCATATGGGCTATTTCAGGTGTGAGATAATTAAAGGTTTCTGATAAAATTCAGACACAGATAGCAGAGAAAATGCAAGACAAGATCATTAAAAACATGGGGCCAGCTTTCTGCCATGATGTTTCTTTCCTTTGAAAACCGGGAGGCGATTAAATGAAAATTCAGCATACTGAGAAGCCGAAGACTACCGGATGAAGATCTTTAAAAAGTGAAATAACATGATAATTTCTCTTTTATTTGACTGCCATGCCAACTGCCCTGAGCTGATGTGAGCAGGGGCTGCCTGCTGCTGCCCACCTGGTAGTGCATGAGGATGTGCATCACGTAGTCGTACACCTCCTCGGCGATGCGGCCCTCGGGGCGCCACGGGAACAGCACAAACTCGATGCCAAGGAGAGGGACGAGGATCAGGGTGGCTCTCACTGCTTTCATGTACAGGTTGGACTCGGCCTTGTGCGTGTCCTTCAGCTTGGTGATGAGAACACGGACGATATTCAGCAGGAAGAAAAGGTTCACCTGTGGGAAAAGAAAATGATGCTGGGAAGGAGGTCTGGAAAATGATCTCACACACTGATTTATGAGACTGGAAACCAGACAGCACAAACTCACACTGCTTGGCTAGCACTGTGATTGTACAAGAGATATCAGATAAACATCCCTGAAAACACCTTCAAGTAACTGAGATGTGGCTCTAACTTCCAGTAACCACAACCATTCCTCAAACTCTCTAGGCAAGAGGTAACAACCCACACACCTTTCTCCCTGCTGTCAGTAACAGTGCTTGGGTGAAGGATTGATTCTTTTCAGATTGGTCAAGAGGGAGGACGATGCTTTTCCCTCCTTGTATTTAAATATGGTTCTTCAAAAAGCTACTTTTTATTTTTTCAACATGAATTCGGTAAATTTATAGGGAAGAAAAAATCAGAATAATAATAATAATTTTAAAAAGGCAAAATGCTGCTACAAAGAACTGTATATTCCTCTAGACAAGCAGTAGATTTGGCGTTCTCATAGTATTTTAGTCTTTCAGCAGAGATTCCAATGGGACAAGCACTGAGATGATGCTCTATGTCATTCCCTTGCTCGTGACTGAGCTTGTCTACAAGTTGTTCAAGACTGAATTAAGGCTTTTTTTGTTAGAAATGGTCTCTGTTCCTTCAATTTGACCAGAAAAAAAATCACACACTATCACTGTGAGCAAGCACAAAACTGATACACACACAGAGATATATGGGATGTTATTTATATTCTACTTACATGCTATTTAAATTATTCTAACAGGAAGTTGTTTTACATAGGAAACTACTGCATGAATTTCTCCTGGAAGCCTCCAGCTACCTTTAAGCTTTGTTTAAACAGCCAAGGTCTTCTGATTCTTTCTCGAGGGATTTATTTAGATTTTATGTAGCCCAAGATCCCTATCCAACTTCCTATAGTATGTGCAGACAATGAGTCTTTCCTCCATTTCTAAATTTAATCCTTCTCCAATCTACTTGTTCAACATTAACATGTCCCAAACACTGAGTTTTCTGCCCTTTCATGTTTTGGTAATATGGCCAATTCCTGTAACACTGTCCTTAAGTGCTAGCTGAAGATGAAAGTTTCAGCAGCCAGGCACAAATAGCAGCACCCAATGAGCTGTTTCTTTTACAATATGCAGAGCTTTTCCATTTGTGTCACCCACCAAAACCAAAAATACATTAAATTAGGCATGTGAAGAGCTTGCAAACAGCTAAAAGAAAGCTGGAGGAGGGAGAGCAGAGGGCAGAGTTGCGTAGAACAGGATGAGTGTCAGCACAAGTATGTAGCACCAATTTTTGATGAGTATCTCCTCTGTCAGAAAATAAGAGCGAGATGGGTATGAACTGAATTTTTAATTAAAGTGAGGAAAACAGGTCCTGATTTTAAGTAAGGCACTGAGTAGATTTTTACATTTAAGCAAAAGTAGGGCAGTGGAACTCCTCACATGCACATTATCATCAAATTGACTGTGATGGTTGGGAAAAGCCCAAAGGAGCTCTGTTGTGCTATCTGCACAATGAACACTGAATGAAATAGCAACAGCTCCACAGTGACCTGAAAACTGAACAGGGCAACTGAGCAAAAATAGAAACAAAGGCAGAGAAGGCAATCCTAGACAGAAAAATGGTTTTGGTGTCTATACTAGAAACTCAGGAGCATTTAGGTTATGACTTGAGAGTGGGAGTGAACTGAAGGTGAGTTCCTAAGTCAGCAGGGCCTGCAGTTTTTGAATGAAACTCTCTTCATATCCCTGATATTTCTACTTTTCTCCATGCTGAGTCTGCACTAAGTGGTATAGTAATCTTTGTAGGTTTAAATTCCATTTCAATTATTCCTTAGGATGATATAAACAGACCGTTCTCACTCCAGGCACTCAGATATTCTTAGATATGAGTTGGTAGCCATTGCTTAGCTTTTAATGGAGTTGTGCAGCTCCATATCTTTGCCTGCTTGGACACAACTGAGCATTCAACTTCTAAACTCCTAAGCCTGGCACCGAGTTCAGCTTAAAGTCATTAAAACACAAGGATATGAAAGACAAAGCTGGGAGCACCTGAACTTCCTTCTAGCACACCTTCACCCAGATCTGTCATCTGTAAAGGTCTGTCAGACTGCAACACCAATACATGGCACTATTACAGGGAGAAAGGAACAGCCCTGTAACAGTGTTTATATAAACAACGGCACAGCTAAATAACCCAGTGGTACCCAAACAAAACCACGAGAGCACTGGCACATCCGAAGTCTATATGGAAATCACTACTGCAAACCAATTCCTTTTCCCTTCCCCCCTCAATTTTGATCAATTATTTGTCTAGCATGAAAACTAACATCACCCCTTACTGCCCCATTCCAACTTTGTTTCTTTAATTGTGACTGCTTAGGCAGCTAGTTGTAATTTAATGGTCAATTGAAGACAATTCCAATCAAAGTGCAACCTATGTCTGCTCCTGTTTCTTTGGCAGAAGAACTGACCACAGTTATGTAACAACAAGGACCATAAAAGCAGCGTTGTTTTTAACTTTATGTAATTGTAGGATTTTCAGTGATGTACAAGAGTTAAATTCCCACTGGTTTCTGCCAATTCTCCCTGGCACCTACTCGACAGTCCCCTTCACGTTCTTTGAGATCTGCTCCTGCAAATAGAAACAGTGTCTTCCCCCTTGTTATCTAATTTGCAGTTTAATGTTGTTACTTAAATGTCTACTAAAGCAGGTCATGCTTAGTAAAGTGTGGAAATTGTATCTGGCAAACAAGCTGCTTAAGCAAATGAGCGTTCTGTTCACAAAGCCCAAACACATGCATTTAACCTAACATCTTTAGCCCTGCCTTGTCTTTTCTGAAATGAAAAAAAAGCTTTTTTTTTTTTCTTTTTTTCTTTTTTTTTTCTTTTTCTTTTTTTTTTCTTCCAGAAGGGCGAGCAACTCCTTTAAAGTACTCTCACATCACAGGCTAGATGTGCAGTTTAATTTGTTATTCCTGCACGATTTTCAAAATAATTTTTACAAGAAAAATACAAGGGAAACACTTTCAGTTGGGTCATGAAAAACACAAGAATATCAAAGGTGAACAAAGTTGTAAATTGCAAAGAAGATGGACAAAGTCTCTGCCCAGACCAACCCCACAGAGACAATTATTATGCCTCCAGTAAAATCAAAGAACATTCTGAATGTGGCCTTGAATAGAAACAAGACCTGTCAAGACCTGGACAGATCCAGAGTGTTTGAATTCCATAGGAGTCTGGCCACTTGCAGTGTGATTTTGTGGAGGCCACTACTTCAGAGAAAGAAAAATGACCTTACATCTTAAAATGAAGTCACTTCACAGAAGATAGTAGAGCCTTGTAACTTTTACACAAATTTTTACATTGCTATTTAAAGAAAATTCTAATACAAATTATTGTTCAGTTTGAAAGAGCTTTACTTAAGTGATATATCTGTGAAGAGACACCCCTATATTTTCCTGTGAAAACAGAGTTTCATCTTTTGCGCGAAGCAGAGAGAATAAAAATTGAAAGGATGTAGAATTGGGTGTAAGTTCACAGATTAGAGCACAGCAGGTCCTTACATGAACAGATACAGCAGACCTGACTGACAGGACAAGAGATTATCAGCAATAATCCACACCTCAAGGGTCACAGCTCTCAATAACTTCATGCACATTGCTCTGGCTGCCCACACAGAGGGGCTCAAGTCATGGTATCATTACAGTCCTCAAAATTTAATTTCACTACTTAATTTCACTGTGAATGAAAAAGGGAGTCAGAAGAATCCCAGGATTTGTAAAATGGTCTTCTGAAGGAATACTCTATGCATGGAATGCCCTCCACAGGTATTCATTAACAAGAAGAGGAAATTGTAGACCAGAAACTGAAATTATTTCCATAAAGTTACTCAAGGTTTTCATTCTTAATCAACATCCTTTTGTAAACTGAAAAGCAAGGAGAAAAGTCAGCAATCACGGACCCAGAAGTGTGGCCAGACCAGCTCCAGGATTCTGTTACAATAAAACAAATGACTGTCACACACAGTCAAGGGCTAATCACATATGGAATGCCTTTATGCTAACCATATTCATTATGTTGTGTAAGGACACCCCTATTTCTATTTAGCAACAACCTACTGACCAAATTTCATAGAGTAAATCCAGTCTTGGTGCAACAGACATACAAGATTGATTTTTATGCAGTAATGTCCTCAGTTACTCTCCTAGAATTTCATTTAGTAGTGAACACTTTTGGAATAGAGCTGGCATTAACTTGGGGTGTCAGACAGAACACTGTGCTCTAAGATGTCATCAGCACTCCAGAAACAGGGGAGCTGCAACACCCCAGTGGCCAAAGCAGACTGCTGAATTAGTATCAGGGCAGGGGCAGTCACAGGCACTGGCAGAACCATTTGCACTGGTTCTCTCACAAAGTGCCTGCTCTAGTTTCTCTCCATCCCATATTCCCACCCACAGACAGTCCTGGCATGCAAACCCCCTCTCCCTGAATTTCAGACAGTCTGGTGGCTGCTTGGCCACAGCACAGTGACACAGTGAGGCTTCTAGCAGGGCCCACCTGGCAACTAGTCTGGGCATGAGAGGCATTCCCAGCTAAGGGAAGGATTTTAGATTCCCCTCCAGTACTCCAGGTAAGGTTCAGTCCTTCCTTGTCACTAGCATTTGAGTGGAATGACAATCAAACCCTGAGTTTCTCAAAGGACCAGAGGCACAGATCCTTAATAAAGCCAAGACTTCTTCTACCTGCTGGGCTAAGCAGCAGACTCACAAGTGACAGTGACCTCTAAATGTTAGATTAAGGCTCTTACCATTGTAAGCCCATCAAGAGCAGCCAGGAATTAGGCAAGAAAACAAAATATTATCTGAAAAATGCTTACCAAGAGAGCAGCACAAATAGGGCCATGGATGATGTAAAGCAGATGAGTATCAGAGCTGATCCAACAACTACAGAAAACAAACAGGAAAACAAAAAAAAAAGCATTTATTAGCTTTGGTTTATTTTTTACCCTAAAGAAAATATAGAAGTTTTGCAAGCTGAAGTTACTTACTTGTCATTATAATATAAACTTCTTGCAACGGCATGTATGCAGGCAGGGATCAGCGGAAAACCTGTGGAGAAAAAAACAAGTATTTTCTTCATTAGTAAAACCTGCTTAATAACTATATAAACTTGCATATTTTGCAGGAATATTCTGTATTTTCGCCTCACCCAAACTATATACTTGTAGAGAAAATAAACTAACATGGACCAATTTAAAGTTTCTTGTCTTAGATTTCTTTCTGAGGGCTGTGTGAAACCTTATTCCCAGTGACTTGCCAAGAAACCCACAGCAACATACACGAAAGCCAAATTCACTTTTCACTTTTTAGAGCATAACCAGTGATCTTCATAAACACAGATGCTTTTCAGGCTGCATTCTGCAGTAACACCAAACAGGAAGGTAATATTAAAGTGGTGATTGCTTTAACAGGATGACCAGTGGTGAGCATGTTCTCACTGGTATCAGTACCAAATACTAATCAATATCTTGCTGTATTCAGAAAACAGCTTTGCAATTAGACTCAGGAAATCAAGCCAAATGAAAAAAAATTAGAAAGAATAATCAAATTAGTCATCTGGGGCCCTTGACACTTTGGTGGTACCTGATCTTCAGGAGCTGCTGAACACCTGTGACCTTGCAGCCATGCCTCAGCTGTGCCTGCAGTGGATCAGTGACCCAGGTACCAACACACTGGAGCAGAGTGTGGCAGCACAGTGAGGCTGCCAGAGCCTTCACTTTCACCCTGTGAATAAGCCCTTGTGCATTATCTGAGGAGAGCAGGCTTGCCCTGTTAGTTTTGATACCGATACTACTTGAGATCTTCAGTTACAGCCATTCTGTGTTTGCTTAGTGAACGATGCAGGTCAAATGGAACTGCTGGAAAAATAAATCCTGGGCCATCACTAACTCAGCTCTGACCCTCCACCCTGGGCACGGCGAGACTTCTCTGAAAACAAACACCCATCCCTAAATAAACATCTTCGAGGTGAGGAACAATGAATAATTACTTCTTAAGGTCTTTTTTATAATAGGAGACTATTTTCTCTATACAAAGGAGGAGTCACTTCCTGACTGCAGAAATGCATAATCTCTCTCTCGGCAGAGGTACACACAGCTTCCTACATGAATATTTCTAAGCTTGTTAAAACACCACAGACAAAGAACTGGGGTGTGCCATCACCACTCAAAGCTACAGCTCAGAGAGGCAGAGGTAGAGGTGTTTGAAGGAGGAGGAGGCTGCATTGACCTGCAAATACACAAGGTGAAATCACATACCCCAGCCAAGAAGGTAATACCACATCAAGTGCTGCTTCTCAGCAAAAACAGCCACCACAATCAGAGTGTGCAGGTAAATGCCTTCACACAGCATCCAAAAGTAGTTACAACCCATCAGGTACAGGTAGATGAACTGTGACACTTTGCAGCTAACCTGCAGGAGAAAAAAAATAAAGGCAGACTATAAATATATTTAAATTTTTAATTTGCAGAAATCTCAGAGCTTTATTTACAAAGTGGAAAAAAATACCACTTGAGGTAATGTTTATTCTGTTTTCCACTACAATTACACATTTATTTACTTTTTAAAATAAAATTTTTATGGCATTACAATCCCATACTTTATGGTGACATAAAACTAATAACTGAGTCTGGATTTTTATTATTCATACACGAGGACCCTGAGGTGCTGAAGCGTGGCAGAATGCTGTTATGATATTTTGCCTTATTGCAAGCCTTGCCACACTTAAACATTCCAAACCCTTAAATTATCTGATAGCAACCCCACAAGCAATGTACTTTGGCGTGGATAATCCCCTCTCAGTTTTGCCCATCCCAACATGTAACTACCCCAGAGAACAATTCATGTTTTTAAAATGCTTATAATCTTCCAGTTTTAACCTACTCATAACTGCACCTAGGGACCAAGAGCTTGCAGTAGGTTCTGGAGGAGCCTGGCATTTATTTGTATTTAGCTTCATTCAAAATATGTTCTACAGTTCAAGTGCTAGAATATAATTTATTGGGAAGTCTAAAATGTGAGGTTGTGAACAAGGAGCAACAGCTAACTTTGGTCTGGTCACATTAAATCCTTTTTTTCCCTCCTTCCAGTATTGCTGCCTGTTTGATTGTTCTATTTCTGCCACTTGGCTTTAAACAAACCAAACCCCAATATTGTTTTACCATTTTCTGCTGCCTAACTCACTCGATGATGATTATTAGCAGCTACCTCAGGTGTGTTTTCCAGCACATTGATGACTGCTTCTACTGCAGAAAAGAAAATTATCTTTTTACTCGATTCAGCTTCTGGAGTTTTACCCTGACTTCCACAAAATTAAGATTTATCTTCCATGTATAAATAATGATAAAGTCAGAGCTAGGGATTTGTTTTGCACTTCATCTTTAGACTCTTGTGTTGCAAAAAAAAATAAAAAATATTTCTTATTTTAACTGAAGATGGCCAAGTTAAAGCCATAAGAAACTAGCAGACAGATCCAAAACACCTTGCAAACCCCTTTTCCCTGCCCTTCCCTGGTGAATTCAGCTGTCAGCCTCCCTGACACCATCTAGAACAGGCTTCCCTGCAGTTGTTCCAGGGCAAAAGTGACCCTGTGGAGCTGGGGAGAGGCGCTCAGTCAGCTCAGCCCCCTAAAGCACTTTCACTATTTCACAACCTCGAGTGTGCAGTGTGTCCCAGGCAGTGTGAGCCAGCTGCTGTGCTGTGTCACACTGCAGGAACGCTGGAACCCCGCTGCATGCTGCATTTCATCACGCAGCATTTCATCATGCAGCATTTATTCCAGCAGCTGTGCAGCTGCCACCTCTGCTGCCCTGCTCGAGGCGTTCACCTGCAAACAAACAAGGCTGCCAAACTGGCTTTCACTTACTGGGTTGGTTGCAACCAATTCCTGGTTGTTGGCGATGGCTGTCAGTGAAATTATTGTTACGACAGAGTTGCAAACGAAAGAGAAAAACAGATTTTTGTGCAGGGTAATCCTTTGGCAACTCAAGCTCCTAGAAAAAAGAAACAAGAACAAATGAGTACATGGGAGGACAGCTATGTGTACTTGGGGACAACTCTTGACATTTTGAAATGCTGGAGCTCTTGATTTTACTAACAAGTCTTACATCAACCCTTTCTTCAGGTCCAGAGCAAATTTAAACAAAAGGAAGAAAGCGAGTACATTTAGATCCAATATGTTTATAGTGAAGGATCTCCTTTGTAGTGGCCAGCTGAAAATTATTGAAATGCTGATAATAATCCTTTCAGAAGATTTCCATTTTTTTTTTTTGTTAGTACATGAAGAATTTCCCAATTATCTATCACACCTGTGCTTGATGAAGCTGTCTTACCTTGTTTCCATTTACCCAAATCTGTTCAGATCTTTTGAGGATAATTGCTGTTACTCATATTCTTGTCATTTTTCTTCCTTCAGCCCAAAGCTAGAGAAATATCTAAATAAGCAAAATAATGCAAATCTCCCCCTGACTATTGTGTATAACTAAGTTATAAACAATTTCTAGGATGTAATTATAAAATCCCTAAAGAACTGCATTTATTGTGTTAATTTCTAAGGTTTGCTTTTAATCGTGCAATAAAATTAAAGAGAGAATATGTTTGGAAGGGCTTTTTTTAAGAAAAAACCACCCAGAGGTTTAACTACATCAAACAATGTTGAACTTAGGTACAGCAATTTTCTGTTTTTCTGCCATTCTAGAGGAAGCAGGAATAACACAGTGTATTCCAAGAGAAGGGGCTGCTGCTCATTCAGGTTTTTCCAGTGGACTCCTGGGTTGCTTTGGAGACAGCATTAAGTGAAGCCTGTGCTGCAGAGTCCGTGCTGTACACCCACACCTGCCTGTCTCCAGTTAATGGGCAGAGATGGAGAGCAGCTGATTGACACTTTGGAATAACCAGCTGGGACAGAAAATCTACCACTTGCACACGTGCCACTGAGAGAAATCAGCAACACATTCAAAAGTGCACCAGGGGACATGTCTGAACTGGGGGGAAAAAATAAATTGAGTTTTCTGGCCTCTTCAAATAGCATGGGAAGAAAAGATAAAGGAGGGTCACTGGTGATTCATTTTTAATTTGAGAGGATAGATGGGAGACCTTTTCATTTTTTCAGAGAAATGCAGATATGGAATCTTCACAAAGCCTGGAGGAGTATATTAAAAAATGCTGACAGATGAAACAACAATCAAGGTGGCCCAAAGGGAAAAAAGGCCAGCTCCATAAGCCTGGCTATGGGGCAGATCTTGGCTGCATCCTTTACAGCTCTCACAAGGGCAGTGTACACAGCACCCACAGATCCCTGGAGTGAGCTCACAGCACACGCTGTGCAAGCCCTGAGTCAGTCCGAGCCCATGGCACTAAAAATATGGGAAGGAAACCCCTCTAGAAATCTATTCCATTAAGCTCTTTAAGATTTTATTTGAGTCTTGTTTTAATGCCCCAAACGGATAACCTTTAATTATTATAACATGCAGGGTCTTACATTCTTTGAAAATGTATTTTTTTAATTTTTTTTTTTCTCTGTATGGTTTATATATGAAAAGAGAGACAATACTGGATTCCAGCGAAGGGCTTTGCGTAAACAAGTCCTGAAAAACTCTGGAATTCTGTCTGCTTATTGTTAAGACTCAAGGCTCAGGCAAGGAAGAGCACGTACAGCTAATGGGGCCATCTCCCCGGGTCATCCCGCAGCTGTTCCTGTTGAATATTCAAACACACCCATCCACACCCACCTCCACCCATGCATGAAAGGATTGAAAGGATCACCGGACAAGAAACAGAAAGCAAGCCTGATGACATTTAAAAACTAAGACTGTTTTTCGTAACAAAATTTTTTTTTTTCCTAAGCTTCTCCACCCTCCCTCTTCTGTTATCCTTCCTATAGTCCTTTTTTCTGACTGTTTTTCTTAATGACATAATATCCTTTATCACTGAATTCTCATATTTATGATCTAAGTACATCTGAATGACCAACCCCTCAATTAAATCATGTGTAATAAAATAAAAACAGACTTCCTACCAAATTACCTATTTCCCTTCTTTCTTCGACTCCTGTATATCTTGGGAATTAGGGAAAAATTAATTTCGCCACTATTTCTCCAAAAGGAAAAAGGGTGACGTTTTCAAAAGCCCCTAAGTGGGTTTGAAATCTAATTTTTTAAGGTATTTCAGTACTGCAAAACTCAACCAGTGAGATCCATGCATGCAACTAAGGGGAATTATCTGTTCAGATGACATTAACTGAGTGACTTAGGCAGCTCCTGTCTCCATAACAATGCAATAATCACTGCTTGGCCCACTCTCTCTTTAACACAGTGCTGCTCTCCTCTGAGAATGCTGTCATGGCATTTGACATGACACCTGATCAACAACTCCTTTATTTCAGGTGGGTTTGTTTGGGGTGGGTTTTTTTGTTTTGTTGGTTTTTTTTAAGCTGCTCTGATTTTTGTTGGGAGCATTTTTGAAACTCTAGCTCCCCTTTATCCTAAATCACTGCTTTTTAAAGTATTCCCTTGCCTCCTTTTCATTCTTTATGAAAACCATACAATTATTTTAACATTTGCAACATGTGCATGATCTTGAGTATATAACAGAATGAGAAAGCAGAGACACTGCAAGAAGTTACTTTTATGTCTCATAGATGAGTTTTCCGAGACTTTCAGAGGTCCAAGTTTATGACCCATTTCACTCTGTTAAACTCCAATGCACTTGGAGAACACAAGTCACAAGATGGACAAGTATTTCCAAGGCGAACATTTTCTGAGGAAGAAACAAAATTCAAAATGCAAACATAAAATGCAGAAAAATTTTAGTCCTAAAAAAATAATTCAAATCCCAAACAGGTGATATTTCCTTTGGGGAAAAGTTCCAAATTTCTAGTCAAATCTAAAGATATCCTAATGATAAGAAATCCAGCAAATGTTGTCTGGAAACTGTGAGTTGACTTACAGAATAGATGTTTTGGAAATGACAGATTCAAAGACACCCCCCCACAATAGAAAAAAAAAAGTCCACCTGTTAAAGCTATGAATAATTATCCAAGCCTTAGCCGATACATAATACATCCTGGTATTAATCTAGGTCCTTAAATACCCTCCTGCTACTAAAAATACTTTAGAGGAACTGTACATCTCAAGAGAACAGCTTGCAGAGGACTTTCTTTAGCTTCCTTTGAATTTTGTAATTTCCTTTTATATCCTGACATAACCACAAGTCTAGAAAATGTGGTTTGTGGGTCTGGATTCATTCCCTGCGCTTCTCTGAGCGAGGATGATCCTGCTGCCAGAGAAGAAAATCCCTGGATGGTCAGACAAAGCTGACACAGGATGGCAGCACAGCAGATCACCTGCTTTTGCAGTTAAGTGCCACAAGCAAAGATAAAATTACTTCAGTTTTCATATTATGGTATAGAAAAACCACGCTTGACTCTCTGTGAACTTATAAAATCATATCCGACACCAAATCTTTTTCTTCTCCCCTGTGTTAAAGCATTTTTCCTGTCACATTAGATAGTTAGTCTGCTAAACTTTATGACATTTATTGCAACAGTACTGATCTCTTTATGCAAAATCAAAGTTCTTATAAGGACTCAGAGCCATTTCACACATGGAGTTTGTGGAAGGAAAGTGAATTTGGAAAGGAGAAGGATTTTTTTAACAGATTGTACAAAAATAATTTGATTGAAAAACAATTTTATGTGTTTTCCTCATGAAATGAGATCAGAAAAAGCTGAAATGTCATCTTGAATACTGCATTTCAAAAGAAAAGCTACAAAGCTGAAACACTCCTGTTTGCTGGGGATTTGCAGAAATGCTGTGGAAGCCTGGGGAAATAATGCACAGCTGAAGTGGAAGCACTGCTTTCAGCCCAACGGGACTAAAAAGAACTTTTTAAAAAATTATTATTAATCAGCTATCAGCTGCCTCCACCCAACCAAAGCCCAGAGCATGAGAAAAGCAGCATCCACTGCCAGTCTATCTGCTATTCCTATTCAAATGTCAGGAGGAAATGGAAGCTGGAGTGAGGCAGCAGGGTACAGGAGCAGGTGAGTGTGAGGAGCGGATGTGCCTTGCCAAGGAGAAGGTGTTTATGAAATGATTAAACCAGGCTGACTAGGGCAGCCCACACTGGGCACAGCAGCAGCTGGCACACAAAACAACTCATCTTTCTCAGCTCTGCTCATGTGGCAACACTCCTGGGTTCACCTTTCCACCAGGCCTCAGCAGCTTCTTAAAGGAAAAGAAAAAGAAAAGGAGTCTTTCACAGGGAAGGAAAGAAAAGTCACCAAATATGAAGTAATAAGACTAATTTTAAAAGGCCTGTACATTATATTATGAGCTGTTGGGACAGTGGTGATACCCTGGTCAAACTTCCTTTCAAGGAGGTGACACAATAATTGTTAGTCAGCAGATGACAAGCCTGCCATGCACAATACCGTGAATCAAAAAATGGGATTATTTTTATTCTTTCCATTTCTACTATAGCTCTTAGCCTTACTTCCCTTACAGTTGTCATATTTTCTGAGTGCCACCCTGGAATGTTACTGTACCTATCAAATGTCATCACTATTTTGGTTTCCACTTGCTCTTTAGTTCAGTTGATGCTTGGCATAACACAGAACATCCGGACTTGGAAGAGACCCACAAGGATCATTGAGTCCAACTCCCAGTATCCATGCTGTAATTTATCACTAAAAAAGCCAGCTATCACAAACCCAAAATGAACAAACATTTTCCCCTATTTTCAATATATTCTACAGTTTTTGGGTTGCAGGGTTTTTTTTTTTATTTTAGATTTCTGAGAAAAGAAACCTCCATTTTTGTTACAACCTAAAGTCCAACAGCAAACTTAGATGCTGGCTTTCTTCACCTTCCTGCTCCATCTAATTTCATTTGGATGGCTGGTGTTCCAAAGCACTGAAACCAGGGTTGTGGCAACGACTGGGATCTGATAAAGGATTTAAATGTACTTACTTAAAATAAAAGAATATGCCAAGAGAAATCAGCAGTGATGCAATTGAAAGGCCGTGTCCGATGATGGCCAAATAATACAAGTTCAGAGCAGTCTGCAACACAAAAACAAAGCCAAGTGATTCAGACAGAGCTACTGCTGATAAAGCACATATTTATACATCTCTTCTTGCAGTTAAAGTGACTACAACACTAGTAAGGAAAAAATACAAAACCCAAAACCATTTCAAGTAATGATGGAACAAGCCCACAATCCTACCAAAAACCATCCTACTAAAATCTCTCTCCATAGGGAACACAGCAGATTAACTGAAGTAATCACTAAAATTTACCTCTTGCCTGTTAAAACACCAAGCTTCCAATATTCAATGCTATAGTTTTTTTCTGAGTATTTATATAAATCTGGTTATTCAAGTTCCTGTACTGGGTACATCGCTGTCTGAGGCTTGATTCCTCTTTTAATACAACTCCTAAGTAAAGCATGTGGTTGCTGTATGAACTTATGTAATTTTTTCCCCACAGATTTTTTCCTCAGCATTTAAAGACACTTCCTTCAAAGTGAGCTATGATTATGGTACTGGAAATTCAGTTTTTATTGAGCATTTCAAGAAGGGCATAAAAAAATTAACAATGACTCAAAAATAGTGAAGACTATTTTGTTAAAGTCATAATTATGTTTCAATATTATGTTAAATAACCCTACTGCCAATTATGGAATTATGAAAATCTGGGTAGACACAAAAGGTAAAAAAAAAAGGAACTGGTGATATAGTATTTGGAATATGTTCATGTTATCATCAATTCTTGTAGCTAATATATTAATTAACTAATTAGTTTTATCAGAAAGCAACAAACTTTTGCTTTCAGTCATGAAGTCTGTCTTGCAAAAAACCCTTGCTGCATTAAATGTAGGGTTATCATTTGGCACATAAGGAAATGAAGATTTTCAGGTTGAGCCTTATACTCTCACAATAAAGCACAACTATTTGGGCTCCATAGGGAGACTTAGAGCACACATCCAAATGCTCACATATTGCAAACTGTGTATCCCCTGAACTTATCATTCCAAGTTAGGACAGAGTAATTGCAGCTTGCTGTGTATACTGACTTTTGGGATGATAAAAAAGGACAACAGGTAAAGCTTTAAGTAGGTTGTAAGATGACACAAGGGTAACTCTTGATGTGTGCTAGAAATTTTCAAATTATAATTTTTTAATGACTTAATTTATTAAAAAACCCCAAACAGCAATGCAATAGGTATAAGTGGAACTTACTGTGAAATTTGGAAAGTGAAAAATTTGTGAGCAAGAAAAATCAAGCGTTAACCCAAAATGCTAAAGTTTGAGATGTATAAATGACAACAGCCATCCTATGACAGGTCCCTGTCCTGTATCACCCCCTCACTCAGTGACCAATCCAGGCAGAGGAGCACTGGAAGGATTTAGAGATTGCCCCACAATTTGGAACAAAGTGTGGTACAGCAGGAAGCACTGCTGAGGGCAGTAACAATGAGAATTAAAAATGAGAATTAACAACAGTTACTGAGCAGTGTCTCACCCACCTTCCAAGCACAGCAAGGAGAAAAGGCAGCTGAGCATAACAACATACAACTGCAGCAAACAGCAAGGCTTCCTTTGGGGCTTCAGATTTGTGACAGAGTTGAAATAGGCTGGGGAAACAGCCTGAGGGAAACTACCTCATTATTCATAAAGAGGGATTGTCATAAATCTGCTCCTTTCTGAATAATATCCTCCATTCCCAGCCAAATATTAGCAAAGATCAATGAACTATGGCAATTCTGCTAATAGGATTTAACTGCCATTAGCAAAATACAAGTCTCATGATTTGAGAAAAAGCAATAATAAAGTGCCTGATTATCTGTAACCATCTTTTGCTCAATATGGTTTTTAGGTAAGCACTCTAAGGCATTCAACAGCAATGGTGCAGGCACATAGAAATTCTATTACAGGACAGATTTCTTGACACAGTCTGCTACTACTGAGCCCTTTAACATGAGGTCCAAATTAATTTACAGCCTGTCCTGGTCTGTGGGTTGTATTCCTGGTTCTTTAGAATTTCAGTTTCAATTTATTGCTTCTTCCCATGATTGAATGTTTGATAAGCATAAGGAATATTAGTGGACATAGAGTTGGGGAATGGGGCAAAATATGCAATTTTTTCCCATTGTATCCTCACGTATCACAAAGTAACTCCAAGAGGTAGTTCGGAGATTTTGTTTTTCTTTTTCTAAATCTTGTAATGGATGGGCATGTTCAAGATAAACTGAAATCTACAAAAATAGCATCTATACATGGAGCCACACAAGTAGAGAGGCTACTTTTGAAATATAGAAAACTGCTCAAAGCATTGTTGCATCAACTCTGCTGCCTTTTGAGTTTGGGAACTTGAAAAAAGCCTCAGTTCAGTTTCTTGACACAGGTACCATGCACTCATTCCTCTCCTACCTTCACTTTTTCATGGGTATAGATGTTGCACTGGGTGTAGTTTGTCCATGTCCTGTTGCTTTCTGGGTGTCTAAACCAATTCCCATTTGGATCACAGATCTTCGTAACTTTTTCTGCAATCAAAAGTTGATGGAATGAAAAACGAAAGAAGAAAAGCGAAAGAAAAACACAACAGTCAGCGCTGAAATTCTCTTTCTTGATGCCAAGTATTTAATAAAGATTGGCAAACAAATGACAGCTTTATTAATATGACTAGAGAGACTTTGCTTGTTACTATGAATTCTGAGAAACTTGAGGCCATTGCTTTGGCTTGGCAAGGGCAACCGATGATGTGATTTTCCTTAAGAAAACAAACAGATTTTCCCTCTCCAATCCATTAAGTATCCAAATACATTGAACTAACTGTTAGAGGACTACCAGATGAAGTGATAAGAATATTTAAATGGCTTGCTTAACACCCAAATTGAAGCTTAACATCCTACCACTACAAATTAGTACTGGATGGACAGGCAGGAAAACATAAATAGCAAAACTGCTCAAGAACCAAACTGGAAAACTGCTGGAAACACACTGATTTCTATCATCAAATAGAGGCATGAGAAGACCCTGGGAAATACAAAGAAATCCATGACATTTTCCACACGCTCACAAAGCTTAGGGCACAGAAACAGGAAGTGATTCAAAGTGGGAGAAAAATCTTTGTCAACTTCAACTGTGAAATTGAGGTAAAGGACTAAGTCTGCTAGGACTATTTCTGCTTGTCTGTCAAAAAAGCCCATCTCTAAGAGGAAAAAAGTGTGATTAACTTCAATTCCTACTCCCTAATCTACAGAATCCCTCAGGGACACAATATAGAAAAGAGAATAAGTAACCTGTCAGTTTTCTATGTGATAAAAGGAAAATGTAAATAATGGGTCTTGAGTTTCTGAAACCCTGGAGCATTAATGACTTGAGTGAGGCAAACAAGAGGCATCAAGCCCCCAGACTCTCATTTCAGTGAGAAATAACATCGATGTAGGAGTCAATGCACTCATACCTGAGGGGTTGAAATCCTGAAAATAGTCAGGACAACGCTGCACAGACACAGTTCCAGCAGCCACATCACTCCAGCACAACCAGCCATCCCAGGTCCTGTTGCAGTAAGGACCTGCAAACAAATAAAATAACTCTTGCTTCAGAACAGTCTTTCAAAGGTAAGATGTGGGACTGGGTAATGTAAGTCCCTTACACTTACATTTCTTTGAATACATTTTAAAATCTTTCCTCATTCACCTTGAAATGGTCTGCATCCACAATTTGCAAACCTCAGATCTAGAACATAGTGGGCAAAAAAAACCCCTAAATCAATTCGTACTCAATAATGTGCCTTAGCAAAGAGCCTCACGCTTTCAAAGATGGTTTTACTGAATTTATTTCTATTTTGTATGCACACCAAGCCTGTACATATGTTTGCTGGTTCACAGAAACACGGTGGTATCCCAGAAGCCATGAGAAAGCAGCAGTCACTGGGGACAAACACCTCCCAAAGTGCCCCAGGAACAGGGAACCCAGTGTCCCTCAAGAGCCTCTTCCAACGCCTCATTGCTCACACACATTTCAACATCTCCCTTCAGGATGAGCTGGCATTTTATAAACAGCTTCTTTCCCAGAAGGCACACAGAATGACTGTGTGCCTCTCTACAAATTTCAAGATGTTTTCATTATCTCGCTGCGGTTTTCTTTTAAAGACTCGATAATGTCCCCATCTCAAAGGCTGCAGTTCCCAAATGTTGTGTAATTCCTCCTCATCTGAAGATTTTCCAATTTGTGCAGATCCTTCTGAAGCTGTGGGGCTCCCTTATGCTGTGGGCATAAGTTTACACTGCCATATTTCCATTTCTGACCTCCAGGCACTCAGTGCCTCCAAAGAATCATTTCAGAGGAGAAAAATCTCTTTGTAAAAGAACACAACCACGTTTCCTTGCCTCAAAAGCCACTCAGTATTTCCAGAAGCTGCCAGGTGAATACAGCAACAGGTGGAGTCACTGAGGTCAGCTCTGAGCGACTTACCAGGAAAATCAATAATGACACCAGCACAACCCTCAGAGCAGGGATTAAGATACTCACAAGTTTTAAAGGCAGATGTGACCAGACAGACAGAGATTAATAAGATAAGAATGATAAGAGCATGAAATTAAATAAAGTGGCAAGATCATTTAGTCATGATCCGTTAATATAGATATCTATTTAAATTAACATGTTCTTATTTAATCAGAAAGAAAAAGCTTTGTGTTATATCGGAACTGGTGCTGCAGGCAGATAGAATAACGTATTACTTCATGCATCCCAAAGTGATGCTTATGAAAAATTGGGAAAATATTGTTACAACCTGACAAATAACTGCTAGCGAGATAAGAAATTAATATAATACTACTACTACTACTACTACTACTAGTAATAATGATGGTTGACCACTTGCATTAGTAAAACCTCATGAGAAAGCAATCTCTACCTTCTTTCTTGTGAATGGGGTCTTGCATAATCTTCTGGTAGCATTCATACTGGGCTGTCATGATCTTATTCCGTGTGACACTCAGCTGGGCAAAGTCCATTGTGGCATTCTGATGTCCCTCAGCTGGAGTGGCAGTGGCAAAGAACTGGGAGAAAAATAAACTTCTTAAAAACACTTCTTTTAGCAAACCACATACAAGCTCCAACACAAACTTTTTCGACATCAATCTTTTCAAATATTGTACTTTAGGTATCATTTTACTGAAAGAAAGAGATCTTCAAATCTCATTACTGTTTTTCGGGTTAATTTAGCAACTCTTACTACTGAATCTTGACAAATGTCTCCTGAAGGAGCACGGGGTAGGAACAATTGACAGGATTTGTAAATTAGAACGGGCAACATGGAAAGCACTGACACAGTCAGAAGCATATGAACAGCTTTTGTAAAACCCAGTGAAATATATTAAAATTTAGTCTAAAAGACATTTCAGTCAGGCCTAAAATGATCCTTTTTGAAAAGAGACCTTCCATACATTTTATGCACTGAAGCATTTAGCTTGTCCAGAGCTAGCTGGTTTCTCTGTAGCCTGGTGAACCATAAAGTCAACCCTCAGAATAGAGAATGTTATCCAAAAGACTAGACAACCACTTTGACAGCTATTAAAATTAAAAAAAAATCTTAGAAAAGTTGATCTTGACCAAAACCTGAACTTTTAAAGTGCATTTTTAATAGTAATTAAATATTTTATGCGAAGCTGCTAAGCTTCACAGAAAAACAAAGCTGCAGACTGAAATACTGTACTGCTGTTGTACATGGGATGAAATTAAAATTTCTGAAGATGTCTCTGAATTTCAGCTGTCTCCTCCTCTTCTTGGGGTCTGCAGGGTACTGCCCCTGTGTCACTTGCCCACTGTTACTGTTCTGAGCCAGCAGAGAATATGTTGGCTTCAGCAGAGATAAAAACTATTTCTGTTCCTTTGCCAAAATAATTTAATGGACAACAGAAGGTAGATAAAGATCCTGTTGTGCAGAAGCTACATTTGAACACAAGATTAGCTCCTTCTGAGCTTCCATATTAATAATTTCTATGGTACTCTGTACAGAGTTGTTATAACTGGAAGTGATTTTAAAAATTCATAAGACTCACCATAGTAACAAATAAGAAGAGCAGCAAAAATGTGATCCAGATTTTTGTCATTTTTATATCTGGTGCAATCAATCTTATGTTGTGACTGAATGAATTTAAACTGCAATAGAAAGAAAAAAAGAAATAAATTTAGCAATTAATGAAAGCCAAAACTGATAAAAGACTTTCGTATTTTATTTCTGAACTAAAATAAATTGCTGGGGTTCCTCTCTGCTCCTGTTCACGCTCAGTGATGCCGTGTGGAATACACAGGGATGCAGTGTGGTGTCAGAGAAAGGCAATCAGCTCCTCAGCACCAAGCCCCAGCAGCAGGGATTTCCTGCACTGCTGCTCCACTGCCTCAGCCAGCACCTCCAGAGGGTCTGCCCCAGTTTGTGCCTGGCACCCCACAGCAAACAGCCCCGAGACACAAACTGCACTCAGGGCCACCCCTGCCTTTGGGAGAGCACAGCAAACTGCAGCTCTGTCCCCTCAAACACACCCAGACTTTCACACACAATGATTTCCCATGGTCTTCATACCTCCTGACATTTCATTTTGCCATTTCTGGGACAGCTGATCTACTGAGAAGCCACTTCATCCTGAACTTCCAGCTTTGCAAGGATGACAGTAGCAATGCCAGAATTCGCTGTGAGCTGTAAAATAGTTTCTGTATCTGCAGGACCTGTAGTTTCTTTCTCTCTCATTTGAAGAAAACACCAAGCCAGCTATGACCACCTTACACTGCAGACTCTCCCTGGAATTGATTCTTGAAGTGAAAATTCACCCAAAGCATAAAACATACGCAATTATTTATGAAGCATGTAGACCATCTATCTAATGTAACCCTGCTGTGACAACTGCCTCAAAAGGAAGGGGAATGTCAAAGAGTTTTGTCTTTTAATATTTCAGTGTCCTGAAGTATCCTGAGAAGATCACAAAGCTGAGCCTGGGACTGAGATAAGAGCTTTTCTTCTAATGGCATCATGGGAAAAGATCTCTGCATATTCAGTTTAGTTACTACAACTAAACCACACTTCAAAAATCCAAGTATCTCACTTGCAGCAGCATTAATGAAGCTATTCTCAGCTAAAATAAAGGCAGTACCATGTGCATGAGTTTAGCTCCCTGGGACAGATGATTTCACTCCACCTCTCACACTGTGATTTAAGACACAACCCTTGCATACCCAAAGTCCCTCACACAGCTGATCCAGCTCAGAGACCCCACTGACAGAGAATCCCGAGGGCTGTGGGTGCTGTACCTACACAAAAACCTGTGTCCTGACCCAAGTCACCGTCCCCCTCACATCACACCTTGGCCAGCAGAGAGAATGGCACAAAAAGCTCATTTAAAAAAAAAAAACCATCCCTGTCTCAGTCCGAAAAGCAAACATTCAACATTGCTACTTTTCTGCTTTTACTCTGGGACTGGGTCCTCCCAACACAACTCTAGAATAATAAACAGAATAATAAACAGCATCTTTATAGGATGTATTAGCTACTAAATATGAAATCACTGCTGGTTATTGCACAGCCTGATGCAAAGACAAGAAATGTGATGTAAAATCATCTGGGCGTGTTTGACCCAGACTAAAGTTGTATTCATAATCTCCCTTCTGTTTTGACCAGTGGCATGCAATCCTGGAACACTGACTGCTGCAAATTGCACAGGTAAGGCTCTGAAATTCAAATATGAAGGCTCTTAAAACACTTAGAGGAAGACCAATTAGTATACATAAAATATATCCTTGGTCTGAGCTACTAATTCCCTGGAAAATCGACATGATAAGAACTGAAGTGAATAGATAACTTTAAAGACCCTGATCTGTTAACTAAAGAAAAATCTAAATATCTTTCTCAAGCGTCTAAGGCTTGACTAAAACCAGATATCTAAAATATATCTAAATTACCAGAAGGGCAATATGAGCTCAATTCTGTATGACAACTGGGGGCAAGTGTGATTAATTGAAACCTATCACATGTTTCATTCATTTACAGATGTGTCTGTTTTCTGAGTGAAAAAACCCTGTCCTTCTAAGGAAATTGGAATTAATACCTTACTGTAAAGTAAATCAATGATCTTTTCTCTCCCAAGTATGACAAAGCACATCTGTGCAGGGTTAAAATCCACAAATGATGTGCACAGGACAAGCCAAGAGATGAACCAGGTAGAAAATAGCAATTGTAATTTAGTGTATGTTTTTCTACACATGTATACAAGAGCTCAAAATAATTTTCTCTACAACAGTTCCAAAAATCCTTGTGCTAAAATAAATGTTAGATGAAAAATTTAAACTGCATGCTTTTATACTGTTCTACTTTGCCTTGTTTATTTTAATTTATCTAAAAGATACAACATCACATAAACAAAGGCAGAAATTATCTTCTTTGATTCAGAGTTCAAGTTTATTTCTGTTTCACAATATCAAAAGTCATCCCTTAGCTCAGTTCCTTTAATGGTCCAAATCTTTTCAATCTGAGTGGTTTTGTAGACATTTCCTATCCACTGCTAAATTATTAAGTCTTCCCAGGAGATAAAATGTTAAGTCAAGCCTATAATGCACTCTATCTATGTTTTATACTCATTTCTTTCAGCAGCTAACATATACAGAGAAAAAAAAAAAACCCAACCACCACCTTTTTCTAAACATCACTACTTATGGACTTAATTACAAAACCACAGGATGAAGGTCATTCAGATGCTTGTTTGGACTGCAGGAAAGCATTTCTTGCACCACTACATGGATTCATTCACTCAACATTTATTCCAGTTAGTCTGGACAAGGCCTTTCCAAGGAAAATTAAGGACTTTCTTAGGGATGGGCAGCAATATATTCCATTGACTGAGGCAGCAAGCCAGTACTGCTTTCATTAATCATCTGCTCTGATGAAATACAAACCAAATCTAATTCTCTGAAAGTTCTTTCCCTCCCAAAGCTGGGAGGTACTAGGAACACAAGAAATTAATAGTGAAAAGACACCACTCTTATGTTTCCTTCAATACTGATGCTTCCCAAGTTGTTCTACTATTTTAAGTCTGACAAGTCCACTGTGGGGCAGAAGAAAGAACTGTATTGGATGGAGATTAACCTGAGTGTCCTGAATGAACCCCTTGACTCCACTCTGTGACAGTGGGAATCTGCACAAAAGTCAGCAGGGATTTACATTTACATGGCAGGTATTGACTGAAACTGAGGTGGTGTAGACAACATTACAGCTCCTGGCAATACTCTGGCTGAAGTACTCTCCCACTAAAAGGGAACCACAGTGAGAAAAGAATGGGGAATTGTAACAGTAAATCAGATCTTCCAGATCTTTGAAAAACCTTTTTTATTTCTGGTGCATGTTTGTGCATTTAGTGAAGACTGGGATAACTTAAAACAAAACAACAACAAAACAGAAGCTGCCATTAAGGATGCTCCCAAGTCCTACACTGTGTTTGTCACTGATAGCAGTGACACCTACTGAAGAATGAGGAATTGAAAAGGAACTGCAAGCTGGACTCAGCTAAAATAGTCACTGGTATAGCTTTAACAGATGTTCCCATTTCTCTTCCTCCTGCTTTCTCTACAGAGTCATCCTGCCTCATCAGCTGTTTCTACTTTTAACTTTTCCCCATCCTCCCAGGAGTAAGTGGCACCCTTGCTGAGCTCCAGACACTTCCCCTTTCAACCATACAGTAAAAGGGTTAAAAAAAAAAGTCATTAAAAAGAAAGGAAAAAAAATTAACTTGAAAATCACATTTAGTACAGAACAAAAAAAACCCAGGCAACTTCCACCTGAAGCAGTTCTCAAATCTGACTTCCAGTGAGAATGCCACTCTGTGGGAGTGGGACAGGAGGGAGAGCCTGCTTACAGCTCTGCAGGCCCATCCATAAATGCCCAAACATTTTTTTCCCTAATTGGTAATCTTTGATTTGCCCAGAAGCCAGCAAAACAACCATTCCCAATTACAACAAAGAGAAAGACACAAATCTTGTGGAGGGTAAATTACATACCTTGCAGTGTTCTGTAACTTTCTAACACTGAACTTAAACAGGTTTGTATACAGATACATAACCTTCACCTGAAAATGGCATCAGAATGGGTATTTTCTTGACACTTGGTTACTTCCAGTTCTTTTTGGAGGGAGGCATACAATATGAAGTATTTAAAACCTCAGGCAACATTTGATTGTTTCAACCCAAGATAAAGGCAAAAACAAGTTGGAAAATGCCCAACGCTTTTCAAAGTGTCCCTAATTTGAATTGCTGTTCAAATTGCACTGATGATAAAAAACTCCCCCAAACCAACAAAACCAGTAGCCTCAAATGGAATTACAGACAGAGCCTCCACTTGCATCTTTGCTTTCTGGGAAGTACTTCTCTGACTAAAAGAGCTTTGCAAATGGACAGCACCAGCCAAACAATAATACACAGCAGATTCACTGAGTCCTGCATATGCACTGCAAAATCTCCACACTTTATATTAGAGAACAACACAAGGCAGTTTGGAAATCTTCCTGCTTGGGTAATCTGCTTTATTATTTTTTTTTCCTCTGAGGGAATCACTTCTGCCAGGGTTTGAACAAACTGCTCAGTGGTATCCCATAGTAAACAGCTCACAGCTGTTTGTGTGGGAATTACTCCATCCTCCTAATAATTATGGAGCTTGACAGTAAAGGTAAATAAAATAAAGCCACACAAACTTTCTCACTCTACTTTTCTTTCCAGAAGTTTCCTCTAGGAAGAAGCTGTGGCACAACGGCATTTACAGTCTTCTTGAGGATTAAAAGAAATAAAGAAACACAGTGGCATATCTCAATTCATCCCTGAGTTATCCTACAGCACCTTCTTTGTGCAGGTGGTAATTCAGCTCAGTAAGAGAAAGTCCTTGCTGTTTAATTCCTGGTCCATGTGCTGTGCTGGTCTCATGGTAACGGTTTGTGCAAGTAGGAAATTAGGACTGGCTCACTAAGATGTTTCACATCTTGCATTCTCCTTATTAGCTCACTTTTTGCTTTTGTTTTTGCATCGCTCTGGCTGCGTGTCAGAAGCCTCACAGAGATTGCAGAACCATCTGCATATGAGATTACACAGATTAAATTACTCCTGGGTGCTTCTTCCCCTGAATAGCTTTTGGCAACCATTCAGATAAGTTTTGTCACCTGCACCCAGAAGAAATTACTAGCAGTAATTGGCAACGCTCATAGCCAGTTCCAATAACACCTAATGTTGTAAGAACCTATGACAGAGTGATAGTAATGGTAGTTTTCCTCTACTTTCTAACACTTCTTTTGATCAGTTCACAGGTGTGGATGACACTGCAAGTTATTCTGAGGAGGTTCCAGATAAAATCCAAACAACCAAAAAAAAAAAGAGCAAAAAATGCCACCACAACACAGATCTTCAAGTAAGATTTTGGAGGAGGGAATGTCTACAAGTTTCTTCCCCTGGCATATTCTGCAATTTCTGCCCTTGGTCAAGATCACTCCTCTCCACACAGCAGACTACAGAGCAGATTTTTTGTGGTTTTGTCCATCACACCAATTTTGGCTCTTTAAAACAGGATTTCCACTGATAAAATCGGTATGAGTATTTCCTCCTTAATTTTCCATTGGAAAGTCTTCTCTTGGCCCTTGTGCTTTCCATGCTTTCCCCTATAAATTAAGAAGGCTCTGCCCCTCCTTGTCCAATATGATGAACTTGCTACTGACTTCAGGACATGTGAAGCCAGCAGCCCAGATCATGCAATGCCATGTGGAAGAACGGCAGGGACTCAGTGAGGGTTATAACTACAAGTCAGCAGGATATCTAACCCTGCCAAAGAAATGCAGCACAGGAATTTTAAAAATATTGAAGCAAAGTAATGTTATTTGTCTCTCCTGAGGAACTAGTTGTTAAAGGAAGGCAACGGAGATTCTGGCAAAATAAAATCTTTACCAAGAGATTGCTGGGGCTTTACTCTCAGGAGATGCAACTGTGGTTTCCAACAGTTTATAGTTCTTAATACCTCCAGAGTTTCCAGTGAGTGCTATTTGACTACTATTGTGTAAGCACATTGTTATGCTTATTTTATAAGCTTAACCCTTTTCACCCCATAGCCCTAACCCAGCTGTATCTTGATGCCTAAAATCCATCAGAATAGCTACACATGCTGCCAGGCATAGCTCACCACGTTTCAGTGCAAAGTTCTGTGAGCCACAGCACTGAAATTCCAGAGCAATCACCCAAGCACAAAGCAACTTTGAATGGAAGTTGCTCTGCTGAAAACGAATTTATCTCTGAAAATCCACTATCAAATATCCTAGAAATAACTATTAACAGAAAGGAAGATGATGGCAGACTAGTGAATGATAAAATTCTAATAGCTGATGGATCAAGATGATTCCGTTTCGATACTTCTCTTTTAATTTTTTTTAAACTTTACTATATTCCTGTTATAGTAATTTTAAAAATGGGTTGAAGTACATCCAGTAAACTTCCCTGAAATTTTACTTCTTCCAAAACAACTGCTGTGATGTGGCAAGGATGCCCCAATTAACATGCTATTTTAAATAAAAAGGAATAGCTCACGATATTCGTTCTTTTCCATGGATTTCATGCTATTAACAAGTTGGAGAGCTCCCACATTGTTACTAGGTATGTAAGTATAGTTGCCTAGATACATTTATGATACTCTCAGCCGTAAGATTTAATTTTAGGTTGTCCTGCCAGGAGCAGAGAGATACACTCAATAATCCTCATGGTCCCTTTCAACTCCAGAAATGACATATGTGAAAAATATGGTGTAGCTCTCCAAAGAAAACTTACCCACCTTCAAGCAAAATCATTTCTGTTTTGACTTAAAGCAAAGACAGTATGAATATCTGAATTCATGAAGCAGACCTTAGGACTTGTGTAACTCCCCTTGTTGAGATGCTGCAGTGGAATTTTTTCCCAGCCATTGCTGTTTAAAAGCTGCAGTGTGTCCTGTTTGCCCTGTGTGCCCCTTTCAGGCAGTGATTTTTTTTTATGTGAATGACTCTGTTTGATGCTGTTTACCGAGTAATGACCCAAAAGAGACCCAAAGGTTTCTTTGTGAAAATGTTTACGACATGAAGTCATTTTCTCAACTGGCTGAGTTTTAAAAGGGTTTTGTTGTTATTTCTTCATTGACACATGCTAATTTTACAAGAACAGTATTTCCACAGTTCAAAGACTTTTCTCAAGGTCAGAACAAGGCAATGGGAAAATGGGTTAAGCAAAATGTACCAGGACTTTTGTTTTTTTCCAGAGTTTACCACTCAGGCTTTTTCTCATTGGCCCCAGCCCAGTTTGGCAGCTGAGCATATCCTATGAAACTTACAGGCTTGACATAAGTTTCCTTAGATTCACATTTAGAAGTGTGAATATTTATGCACAAATATATTCTCAGTCAGTTATAAATAAAGTTTTAAAGTAGGATTTTTTAAATGAAATTGTTAATTTTCAGGTGGCCCATGGCCCAGCAACAGCTCAGAGCAGGATGGGGAGGGAGCAGGTGGCCAGGAAAGGGAACTGCTTTTGCCAGGACAAACAAAGTGCTGGTGCAGCCACCGCATCAGAACCGGTGTCCCAACTTTGGGTTCACCTTTGGTCAATGACTTGACCAGAACTGATGAACAAAGTGTAGAAATAAACTCTCCATGGAAATGTCAGAAGCACTACAGTCTTCTGATTTTGTGTTGCATTTCTTTCTTTTATTTAAAAAGCACCCCAAACAACAACAACCTAATAAAACCCCAAAACGCAGTACAGAGAACTAAAATAACGCCAAGGCAGCTTTCACTGGCTAAGGATGAAATTTCAGATGGAAAGTTCATGCCAAATATTAACATTTTCTCTCATGAGATATTGCTGATGCATTTACTAGTCCATAAAACTTCAGGTAAATTTAAGGCAGTTTTAGAAAAATTCAGTTTAGTGTACTTATTAAAACAAAATAAACCACCAGCTACTTCAAAGCCTTTACCAGGTCAACCTAAGTCCCCACAGTTCAGAACATTTCCTCTTAAATTTAAAATTTCACATGCCAGAAGTCAAAAGTGCAAGCTCTGGAATATTTCACCCTTTGAATATTAGACAATTCATGTTATACTGTGCTAAATTATCAAAACTACTAATCCATCCTGTAGAAAAGCCAAGAACAAGCAGCAGCCAAACACAACTTTTTGAATTCTAGTGGCCTGAAGCTTATCTCCTTTGCTTCAATTAGCTACAGATATTCCCCATCTTTCCTATGCTTTTGCATCTGCAGCATTACTAAAATGGCAATTTAACAGCAAATGGTTTGAGCTGGGCTCACACTGGGCATGCTGGCTGTAAAGGAATCTGTGAGACTCCAGAAAGTTAAACCAGAGATTGTTAAACTCAACAGTATGGAAGGAAATTACCTCCTATATCTTCATCTTTCTACATATTTCTTAATTTTAATCTATATCTTAATCTTTCTATATCTTATCTGTAAGTCTGTATCTGCACATTGACCTGTCAAGGCCTGCACAGGGGAGGAAGGCAAAGGCTCTGGAATGATCTCTGATGGAAGGAAATCATGGATGCACAGACTCGAGGGGCAGACTAAGAGCACAACAACATCAAAGCTTTTCTCTGTACATTTATAACCAGAGCCTTCCTTTTTATCACATATATACAGGGAGATCTCTTTCTCTTCACAGATTAGCTGCAGAAATCATTTTAAGGCAGCCATAAAGTAGGCAGTGAGTGATTGAAGGTTTTCCCATCCTCTGCCCACATTTCCTTCAGATGATAGGTACCAAGATACTGCTAAAGCCAATGGTATTTTGCATTATTTTCTGTCAATCTGAGTTAACACTGGTTTTGCCAAACTGAGGCAAGTATTACCCATGGTTGTTTCTATGTCTTCTAAATGGAAATTACCTTCAGCTTCACCCACACCCTGCCACACCCACAGGAATACAGACATAAGCAAAACACTGACACAGGCATAAACATCCAGGAGAAGGAAACACTTCGCTAGAGATGGTGTCAGTTTAAAAGTCAATTACAGGATCAAAGCAATTAACTAATCAGCTTAACAAAATGAGATCCTTGGAACAGAGGCAAACTGCTACCCAGTGGCTGCAGTAACATCTCTCAGTATTTACCCAGTGCATTCCCCATTCTGATCTGGACACAGAGGGCAAAAATTAACTGGCACCAGTATAAACGTGAGAGCCTCGACTTGTTTTGTTACATACAATCCCCCAAAGGGCACTCATGACTGTTTGGACAGGCAATGCCATTTTCAACCACCTAGAACATATTTGAGCGCTGATCTTCATGAACTATCATTGTCAATGTGCACTTATTTTTAAAAGAGTAATTTCTTTTTCAGCTGAGCTCAGTATTTTAGGGTAAGAGTATCTAAGTAGAAATCTTTAGCATTAGCACTTCTATATGTTTTCTGAAATACTACTTAGGCAAAATTTCTTCCACTTGAAATTGTATATAATCCTTACCTGAAGGTAAGAAGATAAACTTTTTCTAATTTTCAATTCTGTACAGCAATTCCATCCTGCAGTCTTAATTCACATTTCGAAATACTAAACAGTAACAATGCTGAAAAAGTGGACAGGCACAAGCCTAGCTGGCCTCATACCTCAGATGACACCCTGCTATATTGTCATGCCATTAATGAAGAACTGATTCTGTGCCACTGAAAAAAAATCCTGCTTGCCGAGCTTCTGCTGCTGTGAAAGATGTGAAGAGATTGAAATAGCCAGAGCAGTTGGTGGGGGTGCTGACAATTTGGCTGGCACGCAATCTGAAAGCCACACACACACACACACGTGAGGATCAGCACAGCGGCAGTGTCGCATCCCGGCATTTCTGCACTCTGGCACCGAGCGTTTCTCTCTCCTCACACACATTTCATCTGCTCCACGGAGCTGCAGGATGAAACCAGCCCTGCACAGCATCCCCCAGACCCTCCTGCTCTCTGTGAGGCAGGGATTTTACAGACAGTGCCAGCTGCAATCTGTAGGAAGCAGTGTGAATGTTTCCATGAATTCAGTTGAAGATCATATGCTCAGGGTGTGGCCGTGGGAAAGACCAGTGTATCTTACACGCAGTCCCTGAAGTCCAATTAGTGTTCCTTTAATTACAAACAGACTTTTCCATATCCTTTTGCAGCATTCCGCCCTCCCTTACCTGAATGAAAACCAAGATATAACGCTATGGACATTAAAAATATTGCATAAACTGGACACAAAAATCTCTGCCTTGATAAATGGGAGTCTCACTTGGACAAGATACTTAATGAAGATGAAATATTATGTATCAAATGTAATAAAACATTACAAGCACTATAGCTGCAGCAGAGGAATGTGCGTGAAGCACAGCTATTCTGGTCATGAATTGCATACAAATTTTATTTGCACATAATTTATACATTTAAGTACATTTTCTCCCCTCCAGACACAATATTAACAATAATAGAAAGGCAGGAAATGGAGTGGAAAATCTCAGTTTAAAGCTTGTCAAAATTGCAAGCCAATGAATATTTCCACTGCAAGCATGGAAACTAGTATATGGCTTTAATATAGGTGCCCATATTTTCTGCATACTCACATCCTGCATTTATTTTCCTTGAGAAAAATAAACCTCACAGAAGTCTGAGACTGATTTCGCACTCCAGAAAAAAGTCTTTGGCAGAAACAAAATGCGTGGAATTTGATGGGAAGCTTTTATAAGGATGTCTACCCAAATTAATTTTAAAAATAATCCATTTGAATTTGTATTTGTGTTTGTACAGAGCAGATTCTGTCATTGTTCAGTCAGTGTCTCAGACACCAGTGCAGAACTCATAGGCATTAGTTTGGCTTTGATACCCAGCTTGGACATCAAACTTGGAGGCATTACTTCCCTCAGACTGAGGTACCAAAACTCACTAAGAAAAGCACTTGGCATGCATTTTTAATCTTTTTTTCTCGTACTCTTCAACTGAATAAGACACCTCAAAAGGCTCACCTATTCCATGCACCTGCAGAGATTCTGGACTTGCTCCCCTCAACTGTGACCCTCTCAGAGCTGTATTTGTGTATCCTCTTCCACAGAGCATGTGAAAATTCAAATTCATCTTGCTGAGAAATTCTGCTCACAGCTGCTTGCTTGGCAGAGGTTTGGCTGGGGAGGGAAAGGGAGGGAGGAGGGAGAGACAATTTTCCAAGCAATGGGGAAAAACAGTACAGAACTTTCATCATCAATGGCCTTGACACTGCTGGAGCCAACGGAAACAACATCACCCAAGTGACTCCATGCAAGGGAACCATTCAGACACCAAAAACAAAAGAAAAAAAACCCCTCCTGCATTTATTTCTATCATGGTAGCTTATGCCAAGCTTCCTTTGGTGAAATCCAGATTTCTCCTGCACTGGCTTCCTCCTGCTGTTGATAGAGCAGGATATTTGCTGAAACAAGCAGGTAATGAATGAGATATTCTGAATTAATCAGTGTATAT
This sequence comes from Brachypodius melanocephalos, assembly GCA_013398615.1. Lineage (NCBI taxonomy): Eukaryota > Metazoa > Chordata > Aves > Passeriformes > Pycnonotidae > Brachypodius > Brachypodius melanocephalos. Next base: position 7,305,365 of record VZSR01000028.1, on the reverse strand, counting down.
GCTGGAGAGAGAATTGTGCTCTCTTCTGAAGCTCTAAGAACAACTGGCTGTGTTTTTCCAAAGGAGCTATATTAAGGGAACAGACATAGGATTTCTGTACTGAATACTAACTGGATGCAAGTCTTGCTGGCAGGTGAATCCCATAACAGGTATGTGTCTTACTGACCCTGTCAGTGATTTTATGGAAGCAAAAATGCCTGGCAATTGATGCAGGCCTACACCACACAAAGAACAGGTAACATTTCATGAGGTAACTTTGCATTGCCATAACTCCTCCAGGATTCCAAAAGAAATACAAATTTTCAGCAATAAAGCCTGGTTGGTTTCCTCCCCAACGCGTAAATATATTTCCCTTTCTCAAGACAGTATTAGAAAGCAAGTACTGCACAGGTCTATTTTATTACTGCTCAATGGTGAGTATAGCACACAGAAATCACACAATCATTTTTATTCTTGGTGTTCCCTTGTGATATTCCAAGCCTTCACTGACTGTGCAGTGCTAAACGCTTCCTCTACGTCATTCCCAAACTAGTGGCATTTTACTGATGGCATCAGTTATTCCAGGTATCATATAAATGTTTTATAGATCAGGAAGCAAAGTACTTGTAGCTTTGTCTAAGTCAAGAATGGATTAGATGCAGACCCTGAATCACGGACACTGACAACTTTACATGTATTTGGGTTTTCTACTCTAAAAGACATCATTTCCCAAATATTAACTCAGTAAGATGTTGAGCTATCAGAAAGCATCATTTGCAACCACCAGAATAAGTAAATCCACTCTCATGTCATTGCCACTAGACAACTTCTGTCTTTGAAGGCATTGTTGATCCTCAGGCTGCTTCATTACACCACCTTACAAAGCTCTGGAGAACAGAAAGAGACTTTTGATGAGTGTTTTTAAGGAACAGGGAACTTTAAATCTGAAGTGGCCATCACCCAGAGATCTGAACTCTGAACTTCACTTGGGTGGTGATCTCTGACCCACACATGAAATATGACCCTAAAGCATCTGTTGGAAATCAGACTACCAAACTGATGGGAAGTTCAGTCTAACCCAAATGTGGGAGCCAAGTCAGCTACTGAAAATATATAATACTACCAAGATGTAGAATCATTACTCTGAGAAGAAAATGGTTTCAGTTCTAGCAAGAAAATCATGAAAAATAGCCCTTCAATGAAGTTTTTCCTGTAAGGTGACAGAGAAGCACCAAAAAAGACTATGAAAGGAAGACAAGAGCAAGAGAATTTAAAAAAACCTGATCCTAAATCAAAGTTGAAAGTTAATTGATATATTCAGTAAGGGCTTTGTGAAAGAATTCTTAAGCCATGTGTGGCACTTGCAGACATATCTATCGTGGGAGGTACTTTAACCAGCTTCGTGTCTGACAGACTGTCTGTGGAATATAAATAAATTTCAGCTTCTAATACAGATAATTTTCCTTCTCTGTAGGAGTGAGTATCAGTGAGAAAGTGCAGTGTTTAGGATCAGTCCACTTGGATTTACAGTTTTTGAGATGTGTACAAAAACTGACAGTTTTTGAAGGCCATAAGTAATAAAGCCCTTAAGGTACTGGAGAAAAATAAAGAAAGGAATTTAAGTGATTTTCCCACCACCACTATGTTGTGTCACAACTGAGGTTTAAATATCCATTCAGCAATTAGCCACGGATTTAGCATTCATTTATGTTGGGATTGTCATCAGAAGGATTGCAAATAGGTAGCAAAATTCCCTGGGTTAAGAGAAAACCCAGAGAAGTTAGGAAAAATGAAAACCAGTATTTCTGCTAACAAATTATCAGTCATTTATCATCCACACCAGTTTTTCACCTCCCACAAGGAATTCCCAGAGCTAAGTGTTACTCAAGTGAGACAATCTACTTGAACGTTCTCTTTGCTCCTAAGAAACATGAAGGAGATTCTTCCCATGCTGAGAAGGAACCATTCCCTAAGGTGATCTCCTGCCTCCAGCTCTATCCCCTTTTAATCTCTTGCCACCCATTTCAAGCACTCACCCCACAGCCTGGATTGCATTTAGCAGCACTGTGGATGTCACTTTTCTTAGCCACCTCAATAATTACCTGCATGCTGTGCCCCAATAACCAAACTGATACAGCTTCACATAATTTTCCACCTGCAATTCCCAGTTGGAAACTGGAGATTGTCCACTTGGTGTAATGGAACTGGAGCACCACATCCCACTAAGTAACAGTCCCCTGCAACAGACAGGCATGGATAAAGGTGACTGAAATGGCTGATTCTGGTAATCTGCTAATCAGTCACATTTGATTTTCCTGATTCCTTCATTACTCCATAATCACAGAGTAATCACAGCTCTTAAGCAAGCCATCCTGACAGAGGACAAGAATGTTAAGGAAGGACAGGAACCATGAGAAAATGACGTGTCAGAGAATGTGTTCCTAGACAAAAAAAAGTGAAAAATACTACAATGTAAAATAGAATATAACTTATATTAAAATAGCACGTGTAATATCTTAGCACTAGGTATACATTTAACACCACAGCACATTCAAAATCCAGTACCTGATAATTACCATTACTGAGGATCAATTAAAAAATCTGCAGACGTAAGAGTCAAGCCTTCATTTAGATTTTGAAACACTCAAACTAAAAGTGATTTTGAACAACTCTGCAGTCCTTTTAGCTGGGGAAATTTATTCACAGTGGTTGAAGTACAGCAAGGGATTCTCAAATCTCTGCACTCCAATCAAAACAAAGGAACTGAATGGGTGTTCACAAGCTAACCTGAGCTTTTTAAGTACCAGCACCATCAACTATTTTGCTCTCCAAAAAGCTCCCCAGGGACACCCACAACACATGCTGGTGCAGTGGAAATGGACCTGCCCAGCTAATCAGGATCATCCCTTTTATTTTTTAATTGACCTTTTACAACAGCAGAAGGTGAACAACACAGAGAGATATTGCAGAAAGCACAAAACCATTAGGAATAAACCTCTGTCTCTAGCACAGCCCTCACTTACATCACCCAGCTCTAACTGCACACATCCTGCCAATGCTGCTCCTCACCTGTGTGGCTCAGGAGATAGATCAAGAACAAAGGCTAAATTCCCTGCCTCTCACAGAGCTCCCTGTGTCCTGTGAGATGCCCTGAGGGTGTAAGAGACGCTTGCCAAACCTGGCTCTGATGGATCTGCTGTATCCTGATGGACTGGGCCAGGCCTAGTGGGCTTCTCAGGAGGCAGACCACAGTAACAGGAATATTATTACTATTGTTGTTGTCATTGTTATTATTATTATTATTATTATTATTATTATTATTATTAATAATAATAATAATAATAATAATAATAATAATAATAATAATAATAATCCCCTCCAAACCAAACCCACACACACACAAAAAGAAAATAAATCAAAATTAAAATTTGATAAAGAATAAATAAACACATAACATCTTGATAAAGAACAAATAACCACATAAATAACTGAACATGTTCTGTTTAGTTTCACTGAAGTCACTGAGTCATATCATGCCCAGAGCGGAGTCAAACAACTCAGAACCAAAGGTCCTGAGAAAAGGGGGTGACACATTGGGCCACCTCCAAGGACTGCAAATAAAGGGCAGGTTGCTAAGTACAACTTTAGAGAAACGCCAATGAGAGCCAGGAGAGCAGGATGAAAATTTTTGGTGAGATCCCAAACCAGATTTTAGAGATGCAGACAGCTGAAAGCTGGCCTCAGCAGGGCTGTCAGCATCTGGAACCTGGCAAGCACGACTTGAGCAGTTTCCCAGTGACTGCAGTGTCCCTGTCACCAGGACAGATGAGCACTGTGGGCTGCCTTTAATTCTGTCCTGTTTACACAGCCCTTTTGGCAGGAAACGGCTCCTCCCAGAGTTTAAGGGACCAAAAGAGTCAAGTGATCTTGAAGTACAGAGGAGGTGGAGGAAAGGGTGGTATTCTTTCCTATCAAAGATCATTTTTACTTAAATATCATTCTTTGTTGGGCTTACAGTCTTCTTTCTGAGGCTGTAATTGACACTGATGAGCTTTGCCAAACAGCACTAAAAACAGCAGTTCTGAAGGTACAAGCTTACAAAAAGCAGTACAGGAACACCCTTCTCTTCTTCCCCAAAGAGCTCGAAAGAAATGTATCTTTGTGGAGACAGTATTTGACAAAGAGATTTATATACTCAAGGAGAAATGCTATTCTGCACTTGAAAAAATTGATTACTAGGTCCTCTCAAGTGTTTTCATCACATCTGTAAGAGCTGAAAAGCCCAAACAGGACAGGCACTGAACAGAAATAAATAAATAAAGTGCATCCGCACAGCTCTGTGAGGTCTAAGTTTTGCTCAAGGTCTCCTCCACGGAGCTCTGGTGACTGTTCAGCTGGAAATTAAGGGCCCAAGAGATTTTTGTGAAAGCAGAAAGGGATATCCTGAGTCCCAGCCAGCAGCCTAACAATGCAGCTTCCAACAGCCAGGACTGTGTGGATTGTGTGAGGAACATCACTCATCATCGCCCTGTGTGCTCACGGAGTCTTCTTGTAATTCCACTCTAGCTTTAAAAGTGTTCTATTTATGAAAGGTACTACACTTCAAGCAATAGGTTCCTACTCTATAAAAATCAAACTATGACTTTTAACTACTTTTTATTTCTCAAAGAATTCAGGTAGTGAGCTTTGAAAAGTACACTGTGTAATACTAATATATTTATTGGGAAAAACAATTTTCACAATTTAGGCTGTGGGAAGTCTATTTCTAACTTCATTTTCATTTACATTTTACCTCTGACCAGTGCAAGTTGAAATTTTCTTTATGACTATCTGTTCTAGGCTTCAAGGGAAAAAAAAATTCCAAGCCCAAACCAAAATTCAAACAAAACAAAACCCTCACCCCATTTGTATTAAACTCTCATTGAACACCTATGTCTCTCCTGCTGTTTTCTACCGTAAAATAGCTCAAATGCATTTCTCTCAGCAGCATGCCCTCTCCTGCAGGACTGTGACATAGGTGGAGATGATCACTGTGGGACTGGATTAGTTTCTTGGCAAAAGCGGTTATGACGTACTTGCTGCTACATCCTAAGGTTTGTTAGCATTCCATGTCCTAGCTGGATCTACACCCCAGAGGGACAACTGAGGAATTACTGCAGAAAGCCAGTATCTGAGCTGTGGATTTCAGAATTATTGCATTTATGTCCAAGGGATGAAATGCTTCAATAACTTTTGTGTTATTGCACGTTGCTTCCTATTTGTACTGAAGCTCCTAAAAGTAAGAAAGCAGAACTGCCTAAATTATAAAACTCTAGAATTTCTAAAGGCAAATCTCTACACTCTTAAGACAAATTTATGTCCCATGCAACAGTTCAAGAGCTACAAACAGTTTAAAACTGAAAATCTCTAAGTTCTCTCATTTTTTGGTACACCTGGCAGTTAATTTGAATTGGAGTCTTTTAACTTAACTGCAGAGGACAGACTTGTTGAGACAGCTACAAATGTGAGTCTTCACACATTTATCATTCCCCTGTGCTATTCCTCACAGCTTGATGGCACATTGGGAGCTGACTGCTCCATGTCATTTCCCCTTAAGTGCCTCGTGGCTTGTCAGCCTTCCCTGCCCAGAAGAAACCTGGGTGTGATCATGGCTCAGCCCTGAGAAGCTTCTTCATAACAGAAACTGTGATCACATTTCATTTATTCTTTTCATACTTCATTGGCCCTTACACTATCACTATCCCAGTCATTGAAATGTAACTAACTTACTGAGGGCATCAAAAATCATGAAAATGCAGAATGCTTGATGCTGACATTATTAATCCAATTTCTTACTGATGCAGCAAGGTTTGAGTAAGTGGTGAGGATTGATCCTGCCCTCAATAATCCAGATGTTGAAGTGGTCTCTGTACACAGTTTCTCACCATTCCTGGAGAAGTGAAGTTGTACTCTTAGCAAATGCTTAGTGGGCAAACAAGAACTTTATCACTCTGACAAAATTTTGTCATTCTGACAAAATCTGACTCTTGTTTGAGCCAAAAGTTCAGTAAAGTGGAAAAGAAAGGGAGTTGTTGTTGATCAAGGCTTACAACAAAACACAAGCGTGCCTTCCTTTCTGTGCTAATTCTAGGAGAAGGAAGTCAACACCATTAATGGCTGATAATTATAAAAGTACTGTGTTACTTTATATAGTGCAGCATACAGCTTTCATAAACACTAAAGATGTTTCATTCAACTGCTCTCAGTCATGTCTGGATAATATCATATGCTATCTTTGTTAGCTAAATGTGTAGTTAGAGATATGTCAGTCTCAGAGTACTAAGTAGTTCCCAAGACCATTAAGAAGAAATGATATTTTCTGTAGACAAGTCATTGAAAAAATAAATTCAGTTTCTCAAGATGATTATACTTTTTTTTTTCTTCTTCTTTTCAGGGAGCACCATGCACAGGGTACATACAGAAATCAAAAGGAGGAGACTAAAGCTCACTGGCCTATACCTGATTCAAGATGGGAAATCCTATGTCCTGAGTATAAAGGTACCAATTCAATTATACCTGTGAAAGAACATTAAGTATTCTAAAATAAATGAAAAGCATGAATTGCATTACAAGAATGTAATCAGAAATATTCTGATCCCTGAAAACAACATGTCACTGCTAACAAATCAAAACCATCTGTTTCCACAACATTAATTGGTCTTAAGAGCAATTTGTTGTGGAGACAAAATTTTCAAAACTTAAGGAAAAAAAGTCATCAGGATGGGACAGAAGGTAACAGCAGGGAAAAGAGCTCAAGCTTAGTATCTGGAAACAAATTTGCACATTTTCTTCAGTTCATTGGAAATCTGGCACATTTGTCAGTTTTACAACATTCTCAGCTGCAAGGCACAAATATGTACAGGACATGGTATGAACACAGAGTATGATCATATACAGACACCTTGGAACTGCTTAAGCCTGAAAATTTCTGGTCCTTATGTTATAAAAGTTACCTAAAAACTACTTAAAATTTGTAAAAGCTAAACTACTTACTCAGCTAGGTGCAATAGCCAGGAGCCAACTCAAAAATTAGGTGCAAAGGAAAACAAAATCAACTTTGTCAGCAAATACAACCATCTTTGACTTGAGACCAGATTATTAGTAGCAAGCCCTCTCTGACCTCACTTATTTTGGAGACACGTGGTTTCCACATGTTGTTTCTGCTGTTGCAGATCTGCACATTAGGACATAAAAATTCTGTACAGATTTACTGAGGGTGGGGTGAGACAGAGCTGAGGCTGATGCCCAAAGACTGGGAATTGATGAACAAATTGAGTTCCTCAAAGAAGAAGCTGCATAGCTGGATAAGCCAAGCAGCCTTCTGTGTATTTAATGCTCTTCCAAGCCCCTTCACATTATGAACAAAGTGCACAGAGGCACAATAATTTATCTAATAAGAGCAATTTGAAACTAAGTTTACTAATGTTTGCTGAATTAAGGCTGATAAGAAGATGCCAGTACAGGTCTCAGTACAAAAACACTTAACGGTCTACCAAGAGCAGGATTTTCCCCCTCAGAAGTGAATATATTTCCCTGTCTCTCACCCAGTGCAGCAATCTTAGTAACATTTCTTCATGAGCTGCTGAAACAGTATGCATGTGCTAGAAAAGTACATTTTTCCCCCAGCAAAACACCTGTAAGGAAATAATGATAAATTCTAAAAGAGCACCCTAAACCATTCTGTAGCCACAAGTTACGCAGACCAATGCTTTTCCTCTTCACATTCATCACAGAGATAAAGGCTAATAAATGCTAATAAATAAATAAAATGGATAAATAAATGGATGCTAATAAATAAATAAAATTTAAACCGCACATACCTTACTAGTTTACCTATTACAGAACGCAGCAACCATAAATAGGAGTCAAACTTGTATTTGTGCACACAGGTAATGCGTGGCAAATGTGCTTTTCTTTGAACGATTATGTTTACTGATTTGTATCAGTGAAAGACCAGAAACATTGCCAGTGAGCTCAATCCTACTTCCCTGAGAAAAAAAAAACAAAAACAAAAAACAAAACCAAGGAGCAGCAACCAGCTGCTTGGCAGGACTGTGCTGGAACGATAACACGGTCTCGGAGCGCTCTAGCTCAGGCCATGGAATTAATTACTGGTGAGTAGGAGCACAGCCACAGCACGGAGTTGCTTCACCTTGCCCAGCAAACAGCCTGTTCTGCTCATGGTGCTCACTGCCTCCATGCAGAGCTTCTCCAGAATTAGTTCTGCATGCACTGCACACTCTGAGCAACTTTGGAACTAGAGAGCGGACCATGCCAAGCTATGGAATATGTACATCTAGAAAAGATTTGTGGACAGGGACAATTTGATGAACCACTAGCACAAAACTCTGTACTAAATCTACCTGAAACTAAGCAATAAAAGCCATTATATTTAATAACATCCACCCACTAATTTGAGTGAATCTTCATTAGCGATCCGGTTCTAGTTAGAAAATTAGTATGAACTGGTTCTATAATTCATTATGGAAAAAACATCTTCACCCTCCAACACAACAGACTCTTGTTCATAAATAGATGACACTTATTTCTAAGAGAATGGAAAATGATCAATCTGAATTTAAAAAAACCAAGAACAATAACAAGGGAAGGGGACAAAGAAACAAGTTAAAATTCTACAAAACTCTTTTTATACAGAGTGAGAAAGGAAGAATAGCAACGAAAAAAGAAAATTCAACCCGAAAGCCAAAAACGAAAACCAACAAAACCACACACCCAACAAAGCCACACCACATCAAAGAAACTCAACCACAAGTTCTGCTGTAACTGTGTGATTGTGTAGGTTTGTACACTTCCTTGGATAATGTTCCAGATTCACTGGAAATCTGGACAGGACTCACATGAGAACAGGCTTTCTGATGATATTTTAGATACTCCCAGGTTATAAGCCTGCCAGAAAAAAATGCAAGAGCAGCCTTTTTCCACAGTAGTTTTGTACTTGGATTCCAACTCCAGTAAAAGAGAAGGAACTGCAGAGATCTGTAAACTTAGAGAGGGATCAGTCACAAAACTTTCCCCATTCCTGACCAGTGCACAACATGGTACAGCCTGAATTTTGGGGAAGACACAAGAGAACTCTGATTTCATTCAACTCACTTCAGCCTTTTCTGGTTTTGAAAAAAGTATTAATTGGTAAAAGTATTAATTAATTGCTATTTGAAACAAACACCTGACAGGAGTCACAGGGCTATTCAGATTGTTACCAAATGGTTTTCTAATGAACATCAAGAATTTCGGACTGTCTTGAGCACTGTATTGTGAGCTGAACAGGAAGGATTCTTGCAGCTCACAGATATGGCTGGTAAATAAAACAGGATGTTACAAAGGTTACCTTCCTTACACAAAACAAGGAAAATACTGAAGTTGTTGGAAGACTGAAAAAGGATCTTCCATCAGCAACAACAAGAACATGCTTGCTACATTTTGGAAGCCAATGTAAAAACTGGTCTTCTATTACTCCTTAAGGCTGGCAACAAAACTAGAGGCAGTTTCATTTCTGAAAACAATGACATAACCACAACTTCCACACATATATCTTGCACTTCTTCGCAAGAGGTGCAATGTAGGTGTTCTGAAAACCACGCTCTCCTGCAGTCAAGACAAAATAAGTTAAAATTATTTAACTCCTTCTGGAGAAGGAGGTTCCTGGTTCAGCCACCTCTTGTGTTATTGACATAGGTTTGCTTCCATGCTTTATTACATTTTCTACGGGGAGAGAACAGGAAGTTCTTCAAGAGGGTTGCAGAAAAGTGGAAATCCTTTATCTAGACATTTGTGGATGTATTACAGACACCTTTGGAAATGCAGCTTTGGAAAGTCCAAGGTTCTTGCAGCATGGTGAAAGGAATGAAGACACTTTCGGTTATTACACAGAGATTCTGGTAGATAAAGAGTCAATAGGATCTGAGGAACACAAAGCAGAACGAAAATTACTTCCGTCTCTTGGGGTATTTACCTTTCCAGCTGGGAATAAAGGTCTAGATACTGGCAAATTCCCAGGAGCGGCACTGGTTTGTCTTTGAAAGCTCAGGTTCTGTGAAGTGGGGCAGGAAGGGCAGCTGAATCTCTTCAAACAGAGAAGCTGCTCGATAACTTGGTGACCTTCCTGTTAAGCCCAAAGGGCCTCAAACACACAGAGTCCATATGACCCATGACATCGTCAAACACTGGAAGTTGTTAACCAAATGCCCAGTGTCAGGAAACAACTATCTGTCTGTGACAAACTGAGTTCTTTCCTCCCTATAGGATTGGAACTAATTTATTTTCTATCAAAGTATGCTTACAATCTTTCTCTCTCATGAAAAGAAGCATTTTCAACAGTCACTTGCAGGTTATCCCTCTGGAAATCCAAAAGAAATTGGTTTTAACTGCTTTGTGGTCCTCTTACTGGATTGATATTCACCCAAAAAACTAGTGCCCTTTGACATGGTCACCCTCTAGGAAAACCCAGTTGATGTGAAAAATCATCACCTTGTAATCCTTTTGCCATGTTCAATGCTCTGAGTATTTAAATGTTTGCTTTAAAAAGTTACAAATGGATTCTGGAAATCCACATGTATTTCTTGGAGCTTTTTGAGTTCAATAAAACTGCTTGCATTCACCTACGTCAGATGATGTGCTGTTTTAGGAGGGACATCTTAACTATTGTGCTGCAGTTAATTGAGACAGAAGTACTGTTGATTGGCATTAATTAGTTGCTTCATTTTTACAGTACTTAAGCAGTGCACACGGCCCTTCCTATACCAAGTGATACATTTTTTTTTAAAAAAAACACATATAAGTAAGTATTAGATCTGGTAAATAACTACTGAGCACCCTCTGTATCACACCTTTCAAAAGTAGGAGTGCTGTTGACCCAGTGTACAAGGCATTTTCAGCATCACATACTCACTCTTCAACATTTCCTGCTCATCCCTAGGTTTTTTCCCCCCTCATTTTTAAGTGCTTTTAAATTGCTGCTGGATCTGCAAACCTTTGGCCTTGCTCGTGCTCTGAGCATCATCCACAGAGGCTCAGTAAGTGTATGGACTTTGTAAGTGTGCTCCCTGTAACTTCAAGGATTTTGTAGGATTGAAGACTCGAAAGCCAAAAGGAATCAGAGAGCAGAGGAAAAACGACTGGTCTCTAATGAGCCATTTGCCAAACTGGGCAAAAGCCATACAGCTTACAAAAGCTTTCCAGGGGCAGCATTAATTCCAATCTCACCCACTGTCACCTGGAGGCCCTGGAGATGTCCCTTGCTCTGTGGGAGCCACAGGAGCATCCCTGCCGTGGCCAGCTCCCTGTCCTGGCGTGCAAAGGAGGCGGCCACAGACGCGCCGAGGGATCCTTGGCTGCCAGACTTCCCCTCACAGTCCTGCTAACCTCAGCCCTGACCTACAGTACCCTCAGTTTTCCATTCCTTAGACTCTCTCACACAAACAGAGCCCAGGAGTCCAAATTGGGCTGTGTTTATTCCAAGAACACAAAGACAGCCATTTTCACATCTAAGAAAATGGCGTGTCCTGATAAAAAAAATTGAAGCATTTTCATACAATGCCAAAAAGAAATGTAGTTTTCATCAGTGTCTCAAATCCCCGTGGACTGGTTTCTAGTCTATTCTACTAATTCCTGGATCCCAATGCCAAATTCATGTTTTTCAAAATTCGACTGAATCCTCTTTTGCTTGAACTCCTTATTTCACATTAGCTGGAAACCTCAAACCTTTGCAACTGTGCTCATTACTAGGTGTCATTCAGGGAGAGAGTTAATTTCACCACACATAGAAACCATACACAGTTGCTTCAACTAGGTGCTATTTTTCATCTTTGCTTTTAAATTAAACTGAACATTTGGATTCTAAGTGTTGGAAACCATGGAAAAATACCCTGTATGTCAAAAAAGCACCACTGCAAATAAGCTACTTTCTTTTCAAAATCCAAAAGCAACATACTTTTCTTTTAAATGATGCACCTAAATTTTCCAGTGCAACAGCCCCATCACAAGATTCCGTGCTTTCATTTTGCTAAGTACATTAAGGCTAATTTGCAGTTTGATGGTGAAAAAAATTCCTGCCTATTTTTTGTGTCATTACCAATGATGATAAATAAATACCCAATACTCACAAAACTCATAAATTTAATATAAATATTGAAAATAAGCTTTCCACAGAGTTATTAGAAAAAAACCTTCATTTCATTAAATTGATCTTTGCTATAAAATGAGCAGTTCATAGCCTTACAACACCAATTAATAACAGGGTGCTGACAAATAAAACAAGCTGGTAAATACGAATCTTGTTCATAACAAGATTGCGCAAGAAAATATACTGTAATGACCCTGTCTGAACATCCTGTAATAGCCCATTGTTCCTCGCTATTACTGTCATTCAGCAATTTTTTTTTTTTTTTTAATAGCGGATGCATGGCGGCAGAGGAACCAACGCAACGTGGGGCTGCATGTGCACAAAGCCTGCCCCATCCTGGAGGTGAGGAGATGGCCCTGGCACCCCTGGGCTGCTAACTGGATGTGCAGAGCTGCACAACAACCCCGCATCTCTGCAGAACTTGAAGGAGACAAATAAAAATGTTTAGCTGTAAGTGGCTTAATGATTTGTGAACTGAGAAGAGAGCAGAATCCTTTTACCAGTAAAGGGCAAATTGCAGGAATAACAGGAATGAATAATGGAAAAACCATAGGTTTAAATTCTGAGAGATCATGGAGTCTTTTAGGGAATACATATAGAAGAAATAAGAGGTATCCTTCTGCTCCACAGATGAAGAGGAAAGGTGGTAATGAAGATCCTCCACGTGTAACAACTGGGTATTTCACCTGCTCTCTGTGTGAGGAAAGATGAGCTAACCTAGCACCGCAGTTACTGACACCTTAACCAGACCACGGACTGAAACCACTCTGGTTTTGATATCTAATTAAAATATTGAATAAACAACTAATTTCATGCCCATACTGTGAATTCATGTCACAGACACAACTGCAAATAGTGGTTTCACACTAATTAAAGGAATCTTTTTGCTTATTGAGGTCTGACTGACCACAGGACACCTGATTGAGCTTTGTCTCTGCAATAAGAGTCACACTAAAGCAAACATCATTCCATTTACTGAACTGTTCGGTTCACTTTCCTATTTTAAGGGAACAACAATTTTAAGGTTCAGACTTTTTTTTTTCCTTTGTGCATTTGTTAATGCCCTCCATCATTCTGTCTTCCTTGCTACCAGGCTTCATTGTTTATTGTTAATTAGTACTCAAGGAAGGAGGAGTTGGACAATGTCCTGCTTAAAATCTGCGAATGTTTAAAAATATAAAAGCTCCGAATTCTACGAAACACAAGGGATAAAGAAATTGTAAAAATAAAATAAAACAAAACAAACCTCTGGCTTAACAATTTCCACATTCCTGCATGGTATAATGCTATTTTTGAACACTTTGGTTTGGCACACATGCATTCCCTGGGGAAGCTGAGTTATCACCGATAACTGTCACGCCAGTCTGTCTTCATGGCACAACATAAATTTCCACAGAAACTTCTCTTCCCCTTGCCTATGCTGACTTGGAAATGTTATTGGTCCCTAAAATCTGCTTTGAACCAGGGCTCTTAGGGTGCTGCCACACCACAGCTGTGTACCCTGGAGGTGGCAGCAGCCACTGCCATGCTCTGGTGGCCCAGTGCCCCCGCAAAGACAGCACAAAAACTCTGCCAGCCTTCCAACAAACCCTGAATTACTGCCATGTCCTTCACTGGTCTGTAATGTGACTCTAGGAAAAGCTTAGCATGTCAGCAGACTATTTTATCCCTGCAGCCCTAAATAAAAAGTGTCCAGTTAAACGACATTGTCTGAATTCTTCCCTTGGATTGCATGCGCAATTTTCAGAAGAGGGATCTTCTGTAGAGAAAGAGCTCTGCTTGTGCAAGCTCTTCTGAAATAATTGAGGGAGAAAAAGGAAAAGAAAACGTAGGCCCAGCAGCTCTCCTGTTGGATCATGCTGAAAGGTTAAAAACATCTGAGTGATTTTCCTAGGTACTCTCAAAATGCTGATATAGCACATCCACCACGTGGGGTTGGGGGAACAAAAGGCTCTTAAAGGATCATGCTGTGACTTCCATAATCAACCCAACAATGACACTTTAGAGAGTTGAAGGTGGACCAAGATCACCTTCTTTAGTCAGGAATTAAGAATTTCCAGAATGAGAAACTAAAAATAATTTCAAATGAGTATGACTGTACTCCAGATGGAATTGTTTGAGCTTCCAATTATAACCATTACTCCTGTTTTAGATAAAACCTACACTGTGATAGCAAATAGACGTGAAACAAAAATCCATTTTCACTGGTGTGTAATCTGTGGCAATGTTAAATCCACTTAGGACAGAACACACAGAAAATGACATCTGATATAATTTTTCACACCTCCCCTAGGGAAAAACGATGGAGGGTGAGATCCCCTGGTTCTGTAGGACAAGGAGAAGACTGCAATAGCAGAATTTAAAAAGAGTTTAACTGGATGGGAATTCTTACTCTTATTTGCATATTGGTTTCTAAAGTTCTTCTTTTCTAGGACTATAATTTTCCTCCCTGTTTATTTTCAGCAGAAAGGCTTTCATTTCCTGATGCACATAACACAATTAAGAGATCAGAAACATTTTTTTTTTAAATCATTCTTTACCCACTTCTTCTAAAACTGGAGAGAAAAGGAAAAAAAAAAACAAACCCCAAAACAAAACAAAGGAAAAAAACCAAACCCTCCCCCGCAAGCCCCACACCACGCTGGCACGAACATAACCACAAGAAAGGCTGCAACTCAGCTTAGTGTTTAAGTGCCTACTTAGCATGTGCTTTTTTCCCCACTGCTGCCAGCCACACACAAAACCCCAGTGCAATCCCGGTGGCCTTCCACGCATTTTAATGCAACAAACAACGCATTTAATAAAGAATGAAGAACGCACAGCGGTAACCACGGCAGAGAGCACTTGGATAGCACTCAGGAAAGAGCCTTAATTTGGCTTTCCTGAACTTGCAGGAGCTAACTTTTTGCCCAGTACACACTAATTCAGTGTTGAAGAAGTTCCCGATGCTTTGTTACGGTACTCACGCTCCGCAAGGAAGATGGCTCTAAGTTCAACACAGTCATTTATGGAAAGGGTTCCCACCCCCACCTTCCCCTTCCAAGAAACTGGATATGTGAAGACAGACGTTTCTTTGAGAGGAAGGATAAGGCAGAGGTTAATTTCATCTGCATGGGCCAGTATAGGATAAGCTTTTGAAAATACTGTCAAGCCACATTCTTAATGCCTGGCAAAGTGACTCACTCAGAGTCATCACAGGAAAGGAAGCTGAATAGAATCAAAAACGGAACAGGATGGGGGCTTAAACAGGAGAAAGAAGTGAGAGAAAGGAAACTGGATTGTTTAAAGTAGGCTGAGGTTACAAGTTCTAGAATGAGATTATTTTTAAAATAAACACATAAAATATATACACATGTATAAAAATACAAGAATGTATGCATGTATTTATATTAAAAAGCTTCTTTCCATTTAAAGAGAGACTTGCATTTGTGCATTGCCTTCCAAAGCTGCCTGCTGAGGGTATTTGTTTCTGTTTAACGTGGCATTAACACGGTGTGGGAAATAAACAACAATCCCCTCTAAAACCTGCAAATTTTTAACGATCGTGTTCCTGTTCCACACAACCCAAAACTCTCAGAATATGGAGCACCACACTCACGTAAAAATCCACCACAACACAACACCACTACATCATTCCCTAAAGAAACACTAAGCAATAGACACTTTTTTCCCTCCCCACACACCAAAAAATTCATCATTCACTTTTGTTTGAAACTCCGTGACACACAGCAAAGTTTCTCTTCTCCAAACATTTTTACTGTCAAAGTTTGGATGGTTAGCCACCCCACATATCAATTTCAGGAAGGTCAAACACAAGCAGTATGTAGGATGTCTCAGTATGTAAGCCACTTGCAGAAGCATCTCCTTGACTTTGTCACAACTGAAAACTTGGGCAAGAGAAGGTCCACCAACAAAAAGAACAATTTTAGTCCTCAAAGAAGATGCTAAAAACGGATTTTTAGTATCATCGAGGCAATATTGAAATATTGAATATTGAGTCACAGCTCTTTGTGTTTCAATCATGTCACCTGTGAGTACAAGTCCCGAGTGTATAATCCCATACCACTGATCGTCCTTTTTCATGTTCAAGGGGACACACAAAAAGATGAATACACCCATTAACTCACAAAACTAAAAATTAAACACAAATTTCAGACTTAAGCAGGCATGCCTGATCAAAAAATGATTCTGGAAAAATGTATGAGAATAAATACTTCTAATTTCTCCTAAAAAAGCATATCTCTGTTTGTGTAATATTTCTTATTTAATCCCCAGAGTGACACCTGCTGGATTTCACTAACTGAAGCTAAAGGGCAGATACTGCCATCACACAGAATATTTCAGGATAATAATTGCAAAAACGCGCCATTTTAGTAATAAAAGGCTGCAGAGTATAATACTTTCCATCCATTTAGGGTACTAAATAAACACATAAATGCAACCACACAAGAAGCAAGTATAATGTCTAAAGGTCTCACTCATTTCTGAAAAGTAAACTTTAAAATTTTTATCTAGGAAGGATTAGAGGGCACAATATTTAGTGACAAATTATATTAATTTCTGAAAATACTAACATGGAAAAAAATACTTTAAAATCCTAAAACAAATGAGTTCAGATATAATAAAAAACATTCTCAGTACATTCTTTGTTTTACTTTAATGAAACTCTAGAACTCTACCAGAATTGTCAGTATGGGGATAACATAAAATCTATAAAAGTTAATTGGTAAGATTTTACCACTGTAATGGGGGAGGAAAAAAGTAAGGAGAAAATCTAAATGGTAATTCAAAGAACGATGCTTTATGCCCATATAAACATTCCAGGTTGTGCAGTTTTCAAGCTGAGGATACAAAAGAAAATGTGGAAAACATAATGCAGTTTTTAGGAACTTAAGATATTCAGCCTAAACTTGATGGTAAACAATAGTGTATGAGGTAGGTGTAGGTGCTTTGAACACAGTAATCAAAAAAGAAAATGTACTAATTTCTTTGTTTTGCTCCTTGTTCAAGGTATTACATGGGAGGTCAGACTACTATGGGCTTCATTAAACAAAATCATCACTAATTTCTGGGGGATATTTTTTCAAATGTAGCTTAGACCCAGACATAAATCCAGAAATACAACATTGTTTTATATTCCAAAATCCAGTTAGAATGGTAAGCTACAACTTTAAAATGTCCAGATCTGCCAGAAAAGGCTTGAGTGACACCTAGGATATACTAAAAGATAACAGCCTCAGACACACATACAAATTTACCACAAGAGTCTGATTTCTTTTCTTAAAGGGAAAACATGGCTTCTCTCATGGAAAGTCTTTTTTGGTGCATTACAACGAGTTAAGTGCATTTTAAATGCATGTTTCCAACAAAAAGCAACTCAAAATAAATCACTTTTGGACAGCATATACTGCAGAAATGATTGAAAGTGTTTGCACAGAGCTAGGGCAGAAAAAGGATGACTTTGCTGGGAAAATGTAAACAGTATAAACAAACTTGGGAGACTGAAGCCTGAGAGACAACTGTTAAAACAAAACTTTGAAAATGTGAAAGTCTAGCCTTTCAGTTCTGCCCACATTCTAAAATAGAACAAAAAGTGTTGCTAAAGAGAAATGGTCTAATGGAACCCAATTTCTAAGATCTTCTACTGTACCACATTGGCTGTGGAATTCTTCATTAAAAGTAACAGGCAAGAAATAGGCTATTCTCTGCTGTTCGCTGTGCAAATTTTTTACGCTGGAAAGATCAGAACTGCTGCCATCAATCCAAGATGTAAAGATAATGGGTTGTGTCCACATACAGAAAGCTTTCTCTGTTTTGCTTGAAACATTAGAAAGACGCAGCATTCAGATGTCTTCAACTCAGAATATTAGCACGTGTGATTCCCAGTTTTCCAAACAAAGGATAAGTCTAGGGTTGATTCACTTTGAAAGTTTCTTTATAAACCTATGTTCTCTCTCTAGTTGCTACATTGGCAATAATGGAAGTCAGCATGAAATGGACCTGCCTATGTTGTATGTAGAAATAATATACTAAATATGTTATTATATGTCTAATACACATAAATATGTATAAAACCACACTTATTTTACTGCCTAGAAGTTATTTGTTTGCCAACTCACATCTGTTTGGATATTTGCAGTATTCATTCCGTCCTCAACACAGCAATACCAATGATATAGTTAATTCCAGAGCTTTGACAACTGGCTACACCAAACACTAAAAACACTTCCCAGGGACACAGCAGTTCCATAAGCAAGTAAAGACTGTTTTCAATAAGTGCAAAGCTTGGCTGAGGAAACTGCAGCACATGAAACTCCATGGCAGAGCTGCCCAGGCTGGCAGAGCAGAAGTGGCCAGGGCAGCGAGGTGAAGCAAATATTGCGTGTGTGCCACAGGAGTGGCAGCTGGTCAGAAGCAATGAAAGGATTTTGGTACCAAAGCAAGAACATCATAAACACATTGGCAACAGATGGGAACGACTTCTTAAGTAGAGAAATCTTGCTTTGTTTTCCTGACTGTAGACTTGGACTTCTTATGGGAGAAATTTCCTCAACGGCTTTGATAGCTTATGTTCAACATTTACTACAGCAGCAACAAAGATATACCTCTTTTAAATATCACTGTGTATGTGTTATCATTAAAAACATATCAATAGTGATAGTTTCTTCCAAATGACCATGGACCAGTTGGAATTGCACGACTGCACGACTTCATGGACTTCTGTGCATCCAATCCTACCCAGCTCCTGCACAAGCCAGGAACGTTACTGGAGAACGATGATTACCTCAAATGTAGACAATACAGAAGCAAGTTACTAATTATATGGTTGTCAAAGGAAATTTGTTAGTGTGCTTTTTTCCTTTGGTTTTGTTCTTAATTGTATCCTGGTCTAAAATCTGAACTGCAATACGGAACAATCCCATATTCCCGGAGTAAATCCTTTCACTGACCCAGGTAAGGCACATGCAGAGCTGTGTTGTCCATCTGGAGTGCTCAAAAATAACAGAAATTACAAAAAAAAAAAACAAAAAAACCCAGCTGCCAACAGAGAGCAGAATGTAAGTGCCTGGATGATCTGTGGTGATAGTGGGTGATCTGTGCATGATTCCTTCAACAGGAAAATACCCACATTTAGGAATGTCTCGCCCTTTGACAGCAGGCAGAAAAATTCCCACTGGCTCTCGGTGGGCCAGGATTTCAACAGTTGTGTTGTATCAAGAAAAGCCGATTCAAAGGGACAAGTACTACATCTCTTAATGCAGAGGAAGACTCCAACTGATCAAAAATTCAGGGTGCAGTAACATTTGAAGTTGAAAGAACACACATAAACCAATTCTTGAACCTGCAATATATTTTAGATATCCAGGTACTTCGTTTTGTCCTGCAAACAGTGCAGTCACACTGTTCTATATCTATAATGCCCTGCCTGCCTTTGCTTACCCTACAAATAACATGGATTTTGACATCCAACCTGCAAACACGCACGTGCCTGGCACATCCTCTGTGGGCAGACACACTTAAACCTACACCAGTTGCTTGTGAAGAACAAAAAATAAGAATCTAAATCGTTTAGCTGACATACTTCTAAAGACAGTGATTCCCACTAATAAAACAACATAAGCACCTTTTCTGTGAAGTGCCACCTCCACTGACTTCATGTCATGTCACCAAGTGCCTTTTGTGCGGAAGATTTCCAAAGCTGGATAAAGACTTTGGGACTGCTCCTATATGCAGTGAAATAGATGAGAGTTTAAGCAAAGTAGCGAAGAAAACACTGTGCAAATACAGATTGCTATTTTTAATTAAGGATTTCAGACAGTACCACAGCATGTGTACTTTAAATGAAAACACATCTGTTTTCAGGTGTGGTCTTACACTGATCTAGATTTAGAGCGTCTCCTTCCAATGCACCAAAAGGACCTCAAATTTAGAGGACATCCCTGAACAGGTTTCAGCTGTTTGACACATTTTTAGTGCAAGGGAATTACAAGACCCCCAGCAGGCACAGCGAGACTAGGCAGATTGCACTGGCACAATTTTAAGAGCAGCAAAGTCCATCCCAAGGCACCTGGCGTAAGTTTATCAAGGCAAAGAGAAAAAAACCTCAGTTATTTTATAATTATTTAATTCTCTTCCCTTATAAACTGCATGGATAACTAAAGGAATCATTGTAGATCAAATCCAAGTGCATTTATAGCCTAACAAGATTTATTTTTCTGGTTCTATGGCTCCATTGCTTACACATACGAGCAAATGACTAGAATTACCAATCTCTGCACTGCATTTGTAAAATAGGGGTATCACATCTGTTTCGGAAAGCTTAAGAAGTGGCAAGACTTTTAACTGCCTGTCAGGTGGTACCTGAAGGCACGGAGTCGCACACTTGCCACCGTTCAATAGTTTCTCGAGGAAAGGATAAGTGGGCAATTAGCTGTCAATAAATCAGCTCGGTGTTTGCGGTTGAAAACCTCAAACAGCAACACGCCGGCACGCGTACACCCTCCAAACCAACCCAACTTTTCCTCAAGCAAACACAGAGCCCAAACAAAACAGCAGCTTTACCTTTTAAGTTGTGTAATTACAACACAAAACCTAATTATGAAACAACTCAAGTACGACCTCTTTCTGGTACAGTAAGTTTAGAGGAATACTCAGTAAGCAAACCTACACCACTTTATCACCTAATTCAGCCTCTATTGAAAGAGCTGTATTGAATTAGCCTTAAGGACCCTTTTCAAGCCAATAAGCCTCTAATTCTCTCCAGATGCAAAGGCAGAAATTTGGTTCGTTAATATTAGAGGTTTCGGGCAGAATCCTTAAAGCGGTGATTTGGGCATTTTATCTCCCATTCTATTTATCCCACCAAGCACAGACGATAACACCAGCAGCTATAAAAGCAGCCCAGCACCTCGCTCGCTAAAAATAACCGAAGGTGTTCCTCGCAGCCCTTCTGGGAGCGGATTCCGTGCCGCACGCCGCGGTCACTGCCGGAGCAGGCACACACGCGTCGCTCCCGCAGCCTGCGGGCGGCACCGACCCGCTGCCCGCGGGTGGAACAATGAACCCGCCCGCAGCGGCACTCACCGCGCCGAGCTCCCAGGAGAACCCTTTCAGATAAAGCCGGGCGCAGCTGTCTCGCTCCGTCTCAGTCCCTCCGCGGCCGGTGCCCCGGCTGGGTGTAATCCAGAGCCCGAGGCTGGCGGGGCAGCGCTGCTGCTGCTGCTGCTGCGGGAGCGCCGGGAGCGTGTCCGATGGCAGCGCGGAGCGGCGGCGGCAGCAGCCAAACATCAGAGCTTCCTGTTACATCACCCGACCCCGCCTGCGAGCGGCGTTGAGTTGCTCTTCTCTCCCGAATGGCATGTCCCGGGGAAGCGGGGCTCCCGTGGCTCTGGAGCCGGGAGCTGGCCGAGCCCCGGCGCTGCCATCTGCTCCCGGCCCCTGCCCGCCCCTGGCCCCAGCGCGGCTCCGCTCGCCAGCCCAAACTCACAGCCTGGGCTACGAAACCACTCGCAAAATCCTCACTGCTCTGCTGGTGAGGAGGAGACCACGGAACCTGTCCTTTCACGAACCGAGCCGGTGTGATTCGTTCTCCTCTTCCACCTAGACCCATAGAAACAGATTAGTTTGGATCTTTGTTCAGAGACAACACACGAGAGCTGCATTCCTCCTGAGTGTGACTGACCTGACCGGGCTGCCTGACACCCCACACCGTAAGGGCTGGAAAGCTCCACACAAAAATACTTTTACTTCTCAGATGTAAAGCAGCTGCGAAGGTCCGAGTCAAATCTTCAGTTTCAAGCGGGTGCATCACTTACAGTGCCACTTTGTTTTGCACTCAAGAAAAAAATTGTATTTAAAGAAGTAAGTCTTAAAACTATCAAAGGTAGGGGGGAAAAAAGCAACACGAACATTATTATTGTTGATCTCTATGCTATATTTTTCTAAACACTATTGATTTGAAAGCACAGGTATGAATGTTTTGAAAACTGCCGTGACTGAGGACAAAGCAAAATTAATAGCAGTCTTTCTACTAGCTTCAAAGAACATTGTACCAGAAACTAAAAATGTTTCTTTGAAACCATTTGTCACTTGTTTTTATGCAATCAATTGCCTGTACCATGGACAGAATCTGTGCTCAGATTCTGTCTAAACCTAAATCAATACCCAGTTACTGCATGCAAAGGACAAGGCTATGCTGAACAAATGGGGAGTTCACAGAGCATCAAACTCAAATTATATGGACACCTGTAACACCAGGAAACCAATAGGGAACCAATAGGGAACACCATAAGAACCTCCAAAAGCCACATTGTCATAAGGATCTATCAAAATTATACCACCGAATTGTATCATAAAACAACACAAAATATTCTGCTTGTTTCTCGCTACCTGTCACTTATCCACTTTTTTTTTTTTTTTTTTTTTTAAACCACCAGAGTCATTCGTGGAACACACCATGAACTGGATGAAGGGCACTGCAAACATTTTACTCAAGAAGGAAAACAGCAAGAAACACAAAGCTGGGGGCGGGGGGGAACCCCCATAATACCAAAAAAAAAAAAAACTTCAAAGAAAGCCCAGCCCCAATCCAGGGTCAGGAAAAGTTGGGAGAAGAAAAAGAGAACCAGGAACATTTTAAATCCAAAAGACCTCTAGACAATACAATTTGTGAAATCCCACTCCAGGGTTACCAAAAAAGCTGGCTTGGATACTCATTTAGCACATGTGAGAGTTGGTGCTTCTAGGATCTCACATCAACAGGAGAATGTTTGGATTTTATAATCAGTGAAGAACTGAGGACTGGCACTCTAAACCTCTAGGCAATGTAAACAGATATAAACTGGGGATTAGCTCTGATTCTGAACAGTGATGGAAATTAAC
Source organism: Brachypodius melanocephalos (assembly GCA_013398615.1). NCBI lineage: Eukaryota > Metazoa > Chordata > Aves > Passeriformes > Pycnonotidae > Brachypodius > Brachypodius melanocephalos. The sequence continues at coordinate 7,282,324 of VZSR01000028.1, read as the reverse complement.
TTCTCTAAAATAAATGGTGTCATCTCAGGTAGGGGAATTTCATCAGGAGCGAGCCTGCTAGCATTGCTTCAGACCAATTAAGTCTAGGTTTTAGATTGCAGCAGGGTACATTGCACACTCCAACTGAGAGAATAACCCGTGTATTCCAGCCAAGCACACATCCCCAAGCCAGGCATTGCACAGGCCATGTTAGATTTGGCTTGTCAAAGTAAGTGGAGTTTTGTGGGGGCTTTTTTATTTTTTTTTTTCCCACTTGATTTGTTGCTCTGGGGGGTGTTTGGGGTTTATTTTTACCAAGTTTTATATTCTACTGAATTAGGTAACATTAAAACTTACTTACTCCTACCCTAATGATACCCGAACCCGCTCAGCTGGTGCCGTTTGCACTTCTGAGGGCGGGGGCCCCTCGGCACTGCTGCATCTCCCGTGCCCTGGCCGTCGACAGCGAAGGAAGGAGCAGTTCAAAGGGACCTAAATGTGCAAATCTACGTGCACTGGGACAAAAGAAGGCTAGAAAGCGAGAAAAGAGGATAAATTCAGTGAATTCCCGCTTTCCCAGCACAGCGATCCCGCCCGGCTGGCGCCCTCTGGCGGCCGCCAGGAGCATAAACGCAGGCACAGAAGCTGCGCACGAGGATTTAACTCAATTAATTAATTCAGGCATTAATTACCTTGTGTGAACACCCCCTAACCACACACGTACAGCTCTGGTTTACCCGAACCTCGCTCGTTCTTTGGAGACACCACTGAAAACAACCGGTTAAGAAACATAACCCTTTGGTCTCCTTCACTAAGTTTAAAAAGGTAGAAGCTAGAAAGATGAACATTCGCTCAAAATGTGAATAAAAAGTTATCTGTTTTGAGAGAGTAAATGGATTGGAGATGCAGGGAGAAATTCTGGCTCAAGTGAACCGGAAATAAAACTGAAGCAGGGGTTAGAAAATAAAAAGGAGAAAAAGGAGAGCATATCAGTAAAAATGTGAGAAAAAAAAATGAACAGAAGGAAACTAAATTATTTCTCAAAGACATTTTGTTTTGTGATTTCCGTGGGTTAAGGGCACATACCAAGTCATTGCAGGTTTAATGATATACGGAAACTCATCAAACCTCTGTAAAATTGCTTCAGCTTGCTGTGTGTTACCATTGAGCATGGGGGAAATTTCACAGCACCATGCATTTCCCCTCCAAAGCAACTGGAGCAAATTCTGGAATGAAAGGACTGGATGAATGGACTGCAGTCAAGTGGAACTGGACAGTCACTGTAACACCTTAGGACAGCTTCATGTTCTCACTGCTTCACCATTGTTTTCCTGTGTTGTGCCTCAATTATCCCTCTGCTACCTTCATCCTTTAGTTGTCTTTGGGAAATGCATAGATCTTCTTTCTTATTCTTGGATTTGATTATCCTGCAGCTATGGGAGGTACAGGAGCAAAAAAGAATTGAATGAAGCAGAAGGGCACAAAAGAAACTTCATGTTATGTTGAAGATCATATCACATTGCAGTTTGGACTTTTATGGGAAAAAATAGCTCTGTGTACTGAAGAGCTAAACAAAAACAAAAGCAGCTGGGTAGCTGGTGTGGTGGCCAACCTGAGTGCACACACAGCTGAGAGGAGCCTGCACTGTTACATCAAATCTTGATGATAATCAGGTTTTTACAGTCTGTGACATTGCAGTCTTGATTCTCATTGCACTGAGTAACAAACCTGACAGATGAATCACTGTGAAATGTTTTCTTAGTTGATTGAAACAGAGGCACTCTTGAGATGCTCACGGTACGAATTCTCTTCTGTCTCAACAATGACACAAGAGAGCCCTCGCCAGATTGCTTAATTACTGTCATTACAAAATGCACTACAACAGCACAAGGAGTTTCTTCAGTACAATGTAAGTGGGGTAGCAGAGGATGGGAGAGTACCTGTCAGTGCTATCCTGGCTACAGCAATCCTGAAGGAGCTGGACAGTTCTGGAGCAGCTGATCCCTCTCAGGGAGGAGACCCTGTTAGTTTGCAGTAGAGCTCAGCAAGAAGGAAGCTCATAAGAATGAGGAGCAGCCACACAGCCAGGGTTCTGCTGGGACAGAAAGGATGATTTTTTTTTTTCCTAGATTGTTCTCCCATGTGGGTTTTGTAGGTTTTGAATCCAGAGAGCCAGGGACAAGTTGCTGGAACAAGAGGAAGCCTGAAGAAGAGACACTGTTGGGAAATGACACAGGAATCACAAGACAATCTGCATACAAGTTCATCTTTTCTTTCCTATCCTTCTATATCTATTGTCTCATTTCAAAACACTCTGTTTGAGAAAGTTCATCATTCTAGTGTGTAATCTAATCAATCTTACAAAGCTTACAAATCCTTTTCACTGTTCTTGGTGGGACAGCTTAATGGGTTTCATTGTCTTTTACATGAAAGCCCTAGATGTTCTAGTTTAATGCAGTCACTTCAGCTCTGTCTTCCTCTGAGGTAAATCATCTAATCTAGTAATTATCTAAGTTTTAATACTGGCAGCCCATGGGAAATTTTTATTACTAAGAATGGGAGATCAGATATTTTTACTGGTTTACATTTACCATAAAATGCAGACAAGGGGAGGTGCAGACCTTTGTGCCCTCATCTGCATCCCAGACTAGGCAGACACAAGCAGTGTCAGTGTCTCAGCAGGGTAACCATGGGGCAAGCACAAATCCTGAGCCACCCACCCCAAGGGTGCCTAAAGCCACTCAACGTGGGGAGGCCACAGGAGCTGCTGAGCTCAGGGAGGTGCCATGGGACAAGTGGGAAGGTCTGGGAGCAGTTTAAACCATGGCTTCTCCACTTATCTGCAAGGACAGATTCCAGCTGGTCCAAGTGTTTACCCTACTGCTCTGCTCCTGTGCAGCCCACACCTACAGTCTCCACTCCTGGTGCATGAAGTACAGGAAAACCTGGAGAGAAACGGCAAAGTGATGAACCAGAGCAGGAAGATATCAAATTGAAACAAGTGATGATGCCTTAAGTTTTAGCTTTCATGTTTTTCAGGTTCTGTGCTGTCTAGGGGTGGAGTTCTGAGCCTCATATTCAGCATCAGTCAGCTCTTCACAGAGTAGGGAGGCAAATCTTTTTCCTACTGAAGACCAAGGACAACTTTCGGGCCCAAAAGCACAAACAATGGTGGACTGAAGAGAGAAAAAAAGAAGAATGAGACCCCAAAACCTGAAGCTGTAATTAGATAATTAAACCCCAATATGCAAATGGACCAAAACTTATTAAAATGTGAGACCTCGTGACCAGTCACCCATTTTGTGACCATTTTGGGTCCACCTTGAGTGTAGCCCTGGCCAGGCTCTTGTCCTGCCCAAGGTGTACCCTAAAGGCCTTTTAATAAACACCTCCTTTATTCTCCAGCTCTGTCCAGTCTCTGTTCCAGGCCAGCCCTCCCAAGGCATCAGTGATGAACCAGGATAGGAAGATACCAGATTGAAACAAGTGATGAACCAGAACAGGAAGATATCAAATTGAAACTGAAACCAGGAGACAAAATGTGCCAAATTAATTCTGTGCATAGCAGCCTGTGGAATTTATAGGCTTCCTGGCAGAACTGCACTTGCCTGATTTATGTGGTTTTTGCAGTGGTAGTCTGCGGTGCTCATACATTTTACATGACAAGGCTCCACAGAAGTGCTTTCTGGTGTACACCCCTGTTCCTTGAAAATCCTTCCAGTCAGACTTAATACATCCTAGATTGAAAGAGCCATGGAAGGAGTTAGGCACCAGAAGAGAGATTTGGATAAAATTTGAGTATAAAAAAATCTGATTTTACTTATCCCCGCATTCTGGTATTTAGAATGCATTTTTTTTTACGTTTTCAGCAGTAAAGCTTAGCCGTGAGTCTAGATCAGTAACAAGGACAAAAGTGATCCCAACACATACATTTTTAAGTCTTTCCAAAAATTTGCCACACTGCTTCACACCTTTACAGTTTAAACACTTCCTTTATGGATTTGGTGGGTTAATTCTGATGTCATATTCATTTTACAGTACTGTAATTATATGCACTTCAATGGAGTTAAGTCTAGGCCTGCATAACCTAAAATAAATCTGATTAAAACAAATCCAGAGTCTATTACCTTTTTATAACAATTTTTTTTTAAATCAGTGGTAGAAACAATCATGCTTGACTAGTGATTATTCTTTCACAAGTATTATGATTTCTTTAGTACAAAAGTAGAATTCAAAAAGAATATTGGGGTAAGAAATTCAGTTTGAATGTTCTCTGCATTTTAACCATTCACTCACACCATTTGTTGTCCTGCTGCAGCTCTGACAATTATATACAACCAAACTGCAATTTAAAAGCCTTTAGCAAAGTAAAAGGTAATGTTTATTAACATGACTCAGGAATACATAATAAAAATATAAGCAGCTTAGTAATATATAATCAAAATAATCAGTACAGTAAATATATTTTAATTGTGTACGCTGAAGGTTTTCATTCACAGGTGAAGAGCAGTTTACTTCACATTTTCATGAAAATCAAAGTTGCATTCCTTCAGGGATGATTTCCACACCCAGAACATTTACTGGCTGTTTCTTTCTTTTTTTCTTGATTTTTATTAATCTTCTTTCACCTTTTTTCTTACCGAATCCTAAAGGTAAAATTAATAAAGTAAGATTAGAAGATTATCGGAAATCAGAGGCAAGGTTTGTTTCAATAAATATTAAAAAAAAAAAGAAAAAAAAGTCTTACCTAAAGTCTTCATATGCCTGACCAATGCCAAGTTGTCTCATTGCTGTTCTTTTACACTGCACTTACTGTCCCTCCTCCTTCTCTCTCTAGCTCTGTATCTCTCCTGATTTCCATTTTCACTTTTCTGAGACTTTCATCTATTGTTTCATCAGGCCAATCCTTACTACACCAAAAGTGGCAAGAGAACGTTTTGACCCGCACAATATTTACCTCTTCGTGATAGCTGGGGGCAGTATCACTTCCCATACCTTTCTTGCAGATCCTCAAACACGACTTTCTGGAGATGAAATTATTCTCATTCCCACCACAACCGCTGTAGCTGAAGGGGCGACACCTCCCCGTGGAGTAGTTGTAGAAAAATCTCAATTCTTTGGCTCTGCAGAGTCCTCTGTCCATGGGGGTCATGCACAAAGATGGGATAGGAGGTGGTTCTGGAAATACCAAGAAAAACAAGGTGAGACAACACTGCAGCGTTTCAGTTTTACGTCAATGTAATTGGAAATTTTTGCTGGCAGATTTAATTCTGCTCTCCTGAAAATCCAAGGTACTTGGCATAAACATCTTTTTATGATTACCAAAAAAAAAAAAAAAAAAGATACAAATCCACAGTAAAATGTCATTCTGTCATTGGATTGCCAGCAAAAGCTTATCTGAAAGCTATACCTTTACCTGTGTTGTTAGTGATAAAATTGCCATTTCTGCCATAGGAGAGAGCACACAGATTCATTTTGAGGCATTTCAAGTGAAGCATTTGTAGAAATGTAAAATAAATTAAACGTGGAGAGCTTTAAAAATGCGGTAAATATTACTAATAATTAATGGAGCAAATCACTGCTAGACATTCTGAAATCAAAGAGAAGGTAAAAATACCCAGCATTTGCAATGTAAGATTCAATACCTCAGTGCTGAGTTTGTTGAATGGCTACAGAAAACTTGATGTAAGTAGTGGGGTCTGTCAGCAACCACTGAGCAGTTATAAAACAAATAGCTTGCAACTTGCAGAATAAAAACGTTCTGGATGTGAAGAATGAGTGCACAAATTAATGGAGATGCTGGTGTGTTAGTGCTGCTGGCAGGATTTTACCATTCCAAGGAGAGGCTGGTGGTTTGTTCCTTCAGAGTTGCTGCAAGTGAGAACTGAAACACTGGAGGATGAACCTGGGTCAGTCAAAGGACCTGGGCACTGGAACAAGTTCAAGAAGCAAATCCATGCCAGAAATTCCCAAACCTGGAAGAACTCCATCATCCATCACCCCAGAGCAACTAATACACAAAATGGGAACTGATAAAATTGCTGCGCAGGCTGCAAGAAGCTGAGTGGGAGCCATAATATCATCAGTGATGTGGGACCCAAAAGAGCAGCATTTTTCCTCAGGAAGCAACAGAACTGAGGGAGCTGGATGCATAAATGCAAATGTGAAGCCAGTCAGGTGGAACTCTTGAAGCCACACAGAAGGGATTTGGTGGAAAAGCAAAGTGAAAAATTTGGGGAAATTGTCGGGGTTCCAGCAAGGCTGAAGTGGTCACAAAAGTGGGAAGAAGAGGAGTTGCTGAAAGCAAGAAGTTATGCATTAACCTGGGCTATTCAGGAGCCAAAATATGCAAAAAGCATGTGCTACATCTTACACATGGTACAGCTCCTAAAAAAAAAGGTTAATCTGAAATGTGTAATAGCTGAACTGGTGTGGTGAAAAAAAATATGAAAAATTGCTGGGAAAGAAATAGAACCGTGTGTTAGCAACATCATACTATTAAAAAAAATTCCAGAAATTCAAAAACTGAGCAATGAGTTGCCTTTTTTGAGATAGACTAAGTTAGTTTCAAGTTATAAAATGAGAACCTCTTCACTTCTTTTCGTGATTGTGACATTATTGCAAGACTAAGTTTCACTCTGGGTCTAGAGTAAAAGTCCACAATGTGATAAAAATCTATATTAAAACCTACTGGGTTTTTTAATGAAGATGGTAGTTAAATTAACTAAGGCAATGCTTTCGGTAGTGTTCTGAGAACTCTTGAGCCTGGAACTAATTTCATTTCTGTGTAGCTGGAGAGGATGTTAGTTTTCAAAGCATATGTTCAGCATAGCTTACCCTGTTTTAACCTGCTAATTTCTGAACCTACAAAAAGCAGAGCAGAAAGGCTTGCCAGTGAGGAAAGGGCCAAACAGCACAGGCTTGTTAAGGATGTCAGAGAATTCAAATATACACTTTGTAATGCAAATTACTTATCTGTCATGTAGGATTCTCCAATGAGTCCACAGTCCCCTCATGAAGGAATTCTCACAATGGCTGCAAGAGTTGGGGGAACCCAACAAACAAGGACTGGTGCACCAGAGAGCAAGCCAGGTGCTATTCAGAATCCTTCTTGTATTCTTCCCCAAAATTATGTTATTCACTGCCTATATCACTGTTAGACAAATGCCCCAAATATAAAACACTGTTCCTTGTTTATCTTCAAAATATCTTTATGTTCTTCACTGACAGAAGCAACCAGTCCATGAAGAAAGCCTCTTAATTTAGTGACCTTAAGCCATTTTTTTCCCTCCAAAAAACCAGTATTTTAAAATAAAAACTAAATAACTTATCATGATTTCCTCTCTGCTGAAGATCATAAAAGTTACAAATTTATTTGAATGTACTGATCACTAAAAGACTTCACTTCAGATAAGCATAAAACATTCCCTGTGTCATGCCCAGCGTGTCTATTGTCAGGACAGTCTGAAAGCCTGTGAGGCAGTGTGTAAACAATGTCACTAGAACATTCCAGCAGGTGAGCTGTCTCTCTTCAGCTCCATTTCCTACTGCTGTATTTATAGGTGTGATGGAACAGAAAGTTCAGCTATTATGCCTATTTTTGAGTTTCTCTCCCAAACGTTTCCATTTTACAACCCCATTTTTCTGAGAGTTGTTGAAAAGCTTTCTCTCTTGCTTTTTCTATTAAGAGAAAAAAGGAAATGAAAGGAGCAAAAGTCCCACAAGCCGCAAAACCACATAAAAAAAGAAGAGGTACACACTATATGGTTTAGGATTCAATTCCTGTAACACAGCCCTTTCTTGAATCCCATCCCCCCTGAGGTATAAATATAATCATACCTTCAGAATCTCTGAAAAATGCACAGCCAGATACAGATTCACATTTATCTGAAATAACCCCGAATCTGCACTGCAACAATAATCCTTATCCCTCAGGCTTTTCAGGGGTTGTGTGACAAAGGACTGCTAATTAATCACACTGCAAAACAAGCTGGAAATTATCTTGGGAGGAAAGGGAATGCAGTGATCTCTATTTCTGACTGTACATGAGTGTGTGACATTCATGAAGCTTCAGGTTTATTGCCACATTTTTGATATGTGCAGACTTCAGCTCCTCATTTCTGGTTGCAGCAAAGCAAAAATAAAAGAATCTTCAAGTGGACAAGCTATTGGAAAAATAACGAGTCATCTGCACTTGACAGTACTCCATAGGTGTATAAATTGGTGCAGATCCATTAAAGCAAATAGAACTGTGCCAATTTATACCAGCAAAAGATGACCCTGACTCTGTATTGACAGGACCTGCATTTCTGTGCTATTCCAAATTCGCTGAGCTGAAAATTGACTTTTGATCCTGTCTCCCACTTAAATCTCACAAATCTAATGTAGGTATAGCGCTTGCAATTGTCTATCATAGATCACATAAAATGAAAGCTTTGATTCTTATCCTCACTTTTCCTTAGTTTGCACGGCATAAAAGTTATTATAGATGTTTCACCAGAGTGAGACCAGAACAGTCTTCAATCTCTGCAGAAAGTTCATTGCTGAGAGAAACTTCATGTCTGTATCCATGGTTTGCTTTAATTGGTCCTAGAACACTTTAATCTTCTGAAGATCAAGAACTGTGCTGTAAATCTAATAACCTGATACTGTTATAGAGTTAGACATACCAAAACCACTCTTTTTTTTTCCTTAAAATCAAGATATCAGTTGTGAGATGAGGTATTCTGTAAGAGACAACTTGTAGGTTTTTTTCATGTTTTAATGTAAATTAACTAAATTATATTCAGTTTTTAAAATAGCCTTTGAAAAAGATACGTAGCCAGGCCAATGTGCATACAAAATACATATTACTGTGGCAGATCAGCCACTTTGCCTGTGCCTGACGAGATGGATATCAGCCACTCCATCCCAAATAATTCACCCTGATCCTCACCCCATATGTGAAGTCAAATTCTTGTCCCTCACAGAAGGTGACAGACAGTTACCCTGCACATTTGTGTGACATGTCTCTACCTTGGAACTTCACTGCTGTACCTCTAGAAACAGGAGACAATGTTCTCCGTGTCTCTGTGGAGAAATCAGCTCTCAGCTTTGGCCATGCCCTTCCTTGCCTTCCTCTCTAGAGGGTTTGCACAAAAGCACATGACTTGAGCCCATTCCAGCAGCCTGAAGGGTACAAGCTGATGAACAGAGTAGGAGCAGGAGGCTGCACAAGGCAGACAAGTGCAAGACAAAGATCATATCATAAGGAACAACCTGTTGGGTCTTCAGACTTTCCACTAGTCCTTCCACGGCTGTGCTTCTCATCCAGCCCTTTCTGCTGCACTGACTCTTTGTTCCATCAGTCCTGAATTATCTCTTACCCTCACCCCTCACTCCCAAAACCTGCTGTGCAGGAAAATTCCCTATTGCTGACACAATCAACCCCCTTCCATTTCCTCTGAGAAAAAAGTGAATCATGTTCCTTTCCTGGTACAGGTTAGCTGTTTGAAGGATTCAGGCACTCATGCTGTGACTAAAAACCTTCAGGGAACGTGCATTAATGCCCCTAGATTTATTACCACACCTGATGTAATTCAAATAGTTTTCAGTAAAACAGATTGCCAAAAGCTTTACTGTTTTATATCCATTCGTTTAAGTACAGAGTGCATTGATGTTTTGCATGTGGTAAAAAAACAACATGACTGTACGCAAACCTACATCAAGCCAGCAGTGCATGTGGATTACAGGGCAGGCAAAAAATAGAGTACAACACACATTCATGCTTTATTAGACACTCCATTCTAAGCAAAGAGCACAGGAATGCCACCTACACACCTATTATCTTACAGAACATATAAAATGCAAAAACTTTAGCGACTCTCTATGTCATCACTCAGTCCTCAAAAGTACAAGCAAGTGCAAATGCAAAAAAACAACGTAAATACTTGGTGAGAATGCTCAGGCTCTTTCCAACTGTTTGTTTCTTCCTCTTGCACAACTGTGGATCATAAAAATGAAATGCCTCAAATTCAACCACCCTGTACAATGTGAGCAAGCATCAGCCATCTACAGTGGACAGTGTCCAGCTGCTGATACTTATTGAAGTATTTGTTAAAACCTCCTAAAGTTAACCTAAAGTTAAGGTCCAGAGTCTCATCTGCATTCTAATACATAATGCAAAAATACCTTGGAGTAACATTTTAAATCAATTCATACTCACTGTGATTATACTCAACCCAAAACTGAGTTTAATATGGTCACAGTGAAAATAGAAACAGTATGGTATTAAATATTTTATACTATGCTATATTCTGAAACCCAAATGTCATTCTTTTTTAATGGGTAAAAGGAATTTAAATCATTTGCCTATTAGATTGTTACAAGATATTAATTTTGCCTGAAAGAATTATGTATCATTGCTTTCGCTCTTTGTATTAATCAGGCCTTTAGGAAGTGCACACTTTTTAAAGAGAGTGATCAGTCTTCCACATCCTGATATTTATGAAAGCTCTGTAAGTTGTGACATATTCCTTTGCTTTGACTTTCTCTGCTTATCAAATCCTTTGGCAAAGATGAAAGCCCGTTCTTTAGTTTGTGGCATGCCAGAAAACGGGTTGAAATAGAAATGCATCTAATAATCTGAGAGCTAAGAACTGCCAAAGCTAATTCTTACCAAAAAAAATGGGGAACTGGTTGGGCTCCTCCTTTGGGGAACTGCTGTTCGGGGGGTTGGACTTCTCATTTGGAGCAGCTGGTAACAAATTAACTAAAAGACAAAACAGAGAGAGTTGGTATGAAACAGTCAGTGATGGGATGTGCAGAGACATCCAAGCTCTGGAGCTCAGCTGTGGTTGGTGCCTCTTGGCCCTGCTCAAATCCTCTGCTGATGCCAGTTGCCAAGCAACATCTCTCAGGTTGCTGCAACAACTTTGCAACGGGTTCCCTTTTCTTCCTTAGTTTTACTGATGTAAAATTTAGCTCATAGACAGCTTGGTAAGGTTATTTTTATACTACCAGCAGACAGTCTAACCTTTGCGATTGTAAGCCTTTTGCAAAATATGTATTGCTGGCAAGAAAGCAGCTCTGAAGCTGCTTTTAATGTAAATGATTTCCCTGTGCTCAGGTATTTCCACTGACATACATGTCTTCAAGTAAATGGGAAAAAACAGTGGACAAACCAAGAAGCATCAAAGGGTTGACTATAAACAGCATAAGCAAAATTCTTACCAAAAATCCCAGGAGACTGGCTGGGTTCTTCTGCTGGAAAACTGCTGTTGACAGTCTTGGGATGCTCTTCTGCTGGGGAACTGCTGTTCACAGTGTTGGGATGCTGTTCTTCTGGGGAGCTGCTGTTCACAGTGTTGGGATGCTGTTCTGCTGTAACAGTTTGCAATAAATTTGCTAAATTGAAAAAAAAAAAACCAAAAAAAGAAGGGAAGTGAAAACTGTTAAGAAAAAGCAAACAAAAATTGATATTGATGATTCAATATCTCAAAACCAAAAGCTTTGATGTATTTAGACCATGGCAACAGCCCCTAACCCTCTCTTCTTGGGTGTTCATGCAAATTTGCATGAAGATGTTATTTCAGACTAAAGCAATTAAAAAGAAATATTTGCGGCTTTTAGTCCAGAAGGTAAAAGTAGAATCACAGCCTAGGAAGAAATGCTTCAGCAAAAGTACGGAAAATGCGCATGGCTCTATATTTATAGTTTAAAAAAAAAATTCTTTTGAAAGGAGGATAGTGGGTCTTTTCTACTTTAAATGTGAATAAGCTCAATTTCCCCTTGCCAAAGTGACAGCTTATGAAACAGTGCTGGAAAAAAGCCCGCTAGAGACAAGGAAGATAAAAAGGTCTGGAGGCTCTCAATGGGAAAGTGTATTTGCCTTATGAATAAAATGAGGCACTTGCTGAAGGGAGAGGAGTTCTGAAGGTTACTGTATCCTGATGTAGAGCAATTCCTTGGAAGGAGCAGGACAAGGAAGCACATGACTGGTTTGTGGTCAGTCTGAATGGCTTTTGTAGCCTAAGCTGCACAACCCCATCATTCCCAAGGGACACACAGGTGCTCCATGAATCTTTGGTGGGGAGCTAGCAACACACAATAAGTTAAAAATTCCTGTATAGGCAGCTCTTGTCATTACCAGGCTTGGTTTGAAAGGAGTATACGCAGACCTATGGGTTAAAAACATACACTAGCATTTTATGGCATTAGAAAGCCAAGCAGATGGCAGATTTTAGGTTTGCTGTCATGAGAAAAGTAAAAACATAGGAGTCCTGTAATATTCCTTAAATAGTACCTTCCATTTTTTTTTACTTCATACTTTACATTTTGGTGTTTTTATTTTAAAATATCTATAATTATTGTAAATTTCATATAGCAATTATTGCTGCCTCAGGGCACCCTAAATTGCCTTTTTTTCCCGTGCAAAATACCTTCAAAACACACCATTTTTTACACAAGAGTGATTAAAACCATCAACTTACAGTTGCCTTGGCAGGTAGCCTGGCACTCCTCCAAACTCCTGAAGTTGTTCTGGTTTCCCAGGCACCCACCATACTTGAATGCCTCACAGGACTTTGTGTCTTTGTTGTAGAAGTACCTGGTGAAATACCCTCGGCAGACCCCCGGCTCTTGGGGATGGAAGCAGAAGTCAGGCTTTCCTAGAAACAATGCTAAATGATGAATAGGGTGGGTGAAGGAAAAAAAAAAAAAACAAACACTAAAATGCATCCCAAGACGACAACAGAACTAGGGGAAGTTTACAAAATAAACCTGAGACTTTGGGTTAAAGGCCAGCTATAAAATAACTCTGCTTTATAGTGCTGCTTTTGTTCTATATTTAACACTGCAATATTACCCTGGAACATTTATATTGTTATTTATTGCTCTGTTCAAGTAGCCACTAAATTACATCTTGAAAAATGTCAGCTAATGAGGCCTTTTAAGTTCCAAAACATTGATGCTCTAAGTTGAAAATTAGTTTTTATTGTGATTTAAAAGGAGGTCTGAACCTCAGCTGGATCACTTGCACCTAAGTACAATCCTTGTTATTTATGTTTCAGTCAATGTTAATGTGCATTATAAACCAAGAAATGTTCAAATAGAAGAAAAAAGGAAGGAGTTTTAAAACAGAACAGAAAAAAAAATTCTAGCAGTGCAGTTTATCCTTATAAAAGGATGCTGGAAACAGGGAGACAGAGCAGCTGTTCTACAATATTTCAGTTCCAGTTTTGAGTTTGCAATCAGTAACTACAATATCAACCAAGGAGCAGTTAACAAATGAATATTGCATAATTTAACTGAATATCACAGCATGATATCATATCCTCTGGCAGGGCAGGAAAACACAGAGCCATGTGACAATCCCCAAAAGTCAACTCTTCACCATATTCAGTTTTTTTCTTGAAATAGTGTGCTTAAAATAATGGTAACAATAATGAAATATATGTGGAGGAATTCTCAGATTCTTGCTAATAGATATTTTGGAAAGTGATTCTTGTCTGAGCTGATTTGCCAAGAAAAGTCTATTTAACCATCATATAGGAAAATTCTATCAGGTGTAACATATAAAGGCCTTGCTTAGCTGTAAAAATTCATAAAATATTGAGACTAAAAATGTGTTCAGTGGGCTGTCATTTAAAAAAATTGATACAGAACAATTATTTTGAAGTTCCTAACATTTTAGAAGTAGATTATCAACTTGCAAAGAAGTTAATCCTATTACACCCATTTTAGGTAGGTATTTATTGGAATTCATTGCTAGGACAAGATTATTAAAAGCAATTGACGCACATATTGAATTGATATAAAATATTATAATAGCTCATAACTAGTGTTTTTCTAAGAATTAATTAGCAATATATTGCATTTAAATTTTTATAATACTTCATAAACAGCAAAAAATAATTTTCACGGATCACATCCAAAATTAAATCACTAAAATATTCCTGAATAAAGCAACCCAATCAACTGTTTTGAGCATTCCTGAATAGCTTAATTTTGATTCTTCATTACAAATTTCATTCTCTGCCGGTAAGTGTAATCCACAGTTCAGGTGTTTCACCTCTCTTACTGTGCAAAGGCAGCAGCTATTGATGTGCACAAATTTAGAAAGCTAAGCTCACACAAAGCAATAAATATGAGAAATATGTGCAAGGCACATTTTTCAGCTGAAAACAGAGGTGATACAGGTGCATAGACAGGGAGCAGCAAGACTCCACCAGAAGTATCTGTTCCATCTGCTGGGAGCTCACAGACAACAGGAGCTACAGAAAAAAAAATCATCAAACATTGCACAATACTGTGGAATAACACAATGAGATTATGCCTGAAAAAGGAAGGCAGATAAAAATAAGGGTATGCAAAGTAGGCTACAGGATTACGACTGGTTCTTAAAAACAGATGTCCTTAATTTAGAATATTTTTATATTAAAATAGTTCTTGCAGGAAATTTAGTCCAAATCTGTCGAGCTCACAGCTAACTTTTATAGCCACTTTTGGAGAGAGAGTTCATGAAGGCAATATAATCCTAACCATACAAACCACTACTGTACTTCTAAATGCCACACCTTTCTCCAAGGACTTGATATTCAAGACTACGTTAGTGGAAAGAACAGAACATGTCCAATAATGCTGATGGTAGCCATGAGCTGAATTTTGCAGGATGTGTTCTGGTTTGTCATTAAAAGCAGGGAACTGGGGTCAGCCCTTAAAGGAAGTAGTGCCAAAATCAGCAGCATCTGTGGAAAATCAACCTTCCACAGTATAATCACGATTTTTTTAACTCATTAAGAATAGAAAAGACAGTAGAAAACAGGAAAAGAAACCCGTCATCTCATATGAAAATATTCCAAATACCATTCTGCAAAGATAGGTGATTTTAGTATCTTTCAAAATGTACATGCAAATATTTGCATTTCTGCAAGCTGCTAAATGCACACCCACTCAGGAGGTCCTGAGAGGAAGGAGGCATGAAGGAGACTAAGCAGAAAAAGAGGAGCTGACTCGTGAAAAAAATGTACTCAGGTCTGTGTTTGTGGAGCTCTGGCTGCCCACAGTGGGCTCCATCCAGGTGAGTGTCCAAAGTGCAAAGGGGAAGGGTAGAGTGAGCCTTCAAAAGCTCCACGCTGAGTGTCAATCTGAAATATCCTCATTAGGAGCATCTGTTTTTCTCAACAGACCAACAGTGCTTCGGTAAGGGACTCCCAATACTTTAGCACTGGCTGTTTTGGAAGTCTGGGGTGTCAGGAATTTAAAGCTGTGTTAAAAGTCTGTCCCTTTAGGAAGGGGAAACTTGCTCCCTTGTTTGATTTGCAATTAGGGCATCTGCCCTAACCTCTGGTAGCTCCTCCGCAGACGATGCTTAAAAAGTTCTGTTGCAGAGCAATTCTTTTCCTGTTTTTTTAAAGTAAAAGGCTCTAGTACAGAGCATTTAGTTTGTTCTCAGAATACACAATGAGAGCTCCCTGTCGTGGCTGATTATACCATGCTTGAATCTCTGCCGAGTCCCTCTTTTTACTGAAGAAAAAGAAAAGAATCATGATGTATTTATTTTGAGGAAAAGAGATTGCAGCTACCATCTTCAGTGACCACAACTGTCCTCAAATTCTTTGATGAATACAGAAGAAGATTCAGACTTAGAACTCACTTTAATCTGACATTGCTGTTTTTGTTAGAAGATAAATTATGTATTGTTCTGAGCTAACAAAAGGAAGATAATAAATCCCTTATTGTGGTAGAAGAACCCTAGATTATGATGCACATAGGATTACCTTTCTTAATTTTTGCTAACGTCATCTTCCGAGACAATTCTGCAAGATAAACAAAAATAAAAGTATTTAGCAAAAGCAGACATGTTAAGTCATACCTGTGATACCAGTGTGTTTAGCAGTGACAGTGAGCACTGAGAAGCAAGAATACAGCATCTTTTCCTTTCTTTATTTGGGAAGCAGCACAAAGGCTCATTGTGAAGAACTGAAGTATCATTTCCTTTGTATAGGAAAACCTGCTATATTGGAAACTTGACAATATAGAAAATACTGAAATCAAATTATGCCAATACTGAACTGAACAGGGAAATTCCTCCTCTTGCTACTGGATCCAGGATCCTGTATCATGCAATCTCACTCCTAGAAAGAGGAGTAATTAGCAGACTAACAACCTGTAGCTACTAGTAGTGCTCATAGCTTTGGAGCTGACTGAGGGAGGCAGGAAGACTTCCCTCATCTTATCCAATTCCCTTTGCTCTGCCATGTAGAGCCTGGTTGAAGCTTTCCTTATGCAGTTAATGATATTAAGGCCCTTTGTCCAAGTATCTCCAGGTATCCTGTGGGGGTGTAGATGAAAACTTTGCATGGTTCTCTCCGTGTACAATCTGCAGCAAAGAAATTCTTATTGTCATTTTTAATGAAGGAGCCTGGGTTTTATTGCATCAGCTCAAGAAACTGGATATCTTAATTCAAGTTCCTTTTTAGAGATTGAAAACAAACCACCTTCTCCTTGTAGGAGATGTATGTTTAATCATAAAACTGCAAAGGAGTCCAAGGGCAGGGCAGAGCATCCAATGCCTGGGAAAGGCTGGCAATATTTCAACATCTGAGAGAAAGGAGGCCAGCAGCTGCTGGACTCTGCCTTAGTCTACTTATTTGCATTGCTTCATAATTCTTGTTTTGTACTTTATTGCCCTTTTGTATCATAATTCTACCCTAGTTTTCTCTGGAAACCTGCTGCTGTTATATTTTCAAAGCAGATATGTTGGGTAGAAATTCTGTCATGACACATTTTTCCTTCTACATCTGGGACAATGCAGCTGTTACTCTTTAAAAAAAAATATGAAAGACATGGCATGCACTTCAGAGTGACATAACACTTCTTTGAACAGATTTCCAGTTTTTCTATTAGCAGGAGGCTTGGCCCTCAGCATTCAAACCCATGACCTAAACGACGGACACGCACGTCAGGCTGTTTCACTAATCTCACTCAGCTGTCCCCTTCAGGGCAAAATCAGCAATCATATTTGGACATGTGATCTCTACTCTCCTGGCAGAGGATAGGAAAATTTTATTATGAGTTTATACAGGCCTAGAATCTTTTAATCTCACTACCATGTCAGCAGTGTTTTTGCTTCTGGTTTCAGTCAAAAAGCCAAATCCACATCTGAGTTGATTTCTTTTTCGTAAATGAAATGTATTTCTTTGTAGATCCACTCTAAATAATAGATATTAGAATTCCCATTGTGAGAAGAACCGTTTATAAGCAGGTATTTTCCCACAGTAGCAAGCCTACAAGTAGCCTAAAATTTATATTCACGGCCTTGAAAATTAAGACCTCTGTGCTAGTAATGACATTTGTGATTATATTCATATCCAGTAAACAACAGAGCCTACAGGCAAAATCCTCTTAGAAGGGAATACTTTTTCATTCCCTTGAGTTTTGAGTATGGGCACAAGAAATAAAAAATACAGCTGATTTCTAGGAAGCTTGATTCAGAAGTCGTCATCTGGAATCTGAAACTTGGCTTGGAGAACATTAGAGGGGCCAGACTGCAGCTGGGCTCTCTGAACTCTTGTATTGACATCAATCAGTTCTGTCTAGTGGCTTATTGATTCCAAACTGTTAAGAAGTTATCCTGATCTGGTAATTCACTCATGCTGGCTCACTTATTCTTTTATTTGTGTTGAATATTGAAAAATCAAAAAACTTTGACCAATCATATTATTTCTTCTGAATTTCTACACAGATAGCTGCCCTTGAGCTTGTTTTTATTAATATTGGTCTTCACATTCTTCCAAGTGGTAATTTAGTATTTCTGATTTTCCTTTATTTTTAAGCACTTTTGTGTCACTCATAGTCTCTCTTCAGACTCATTTCTACAGTCGCTAAACAGTGATCTGCAGTGATAAATACTGGAAATGCAAGATGAATACAATTATACTACAAGACTGCAGAGATGGAGGTATACTTTAAAAAAATTCACAGAATTATACAGGGTTTTGCTGAGGTTTGTTAGCAAAAGGGATTAATTTAAGAGTTTACTTTGCTTTATGCCTGGTGGTCTGCAGCACACTTTATGTAACACCAAACCATTTTATCTGCTCTTATCCATTCAGAGAATACAGAGATCATGAGCCTTTTTTCCTTCTCTTCCTCCAAGCTGATCCAGCTCTTGGAGAGTCTTTGATCACTGTTATTCATACACAGAAAAGTGTTTGTAGGCTGAGTGCCAAGATGTAGACACTGAGCCAGTTCTCATTTTAAATAATTTCCAGTTTCACACTATCGTGTTATGCCAAATATATGCCAGTACAGGATTTGGTCTAGAAGATCTGTTTCACATCCAACATGTTTGTTAGAATCGAAGTAATGCTGGGTCCCTTCCAACTCAGCTTATTCTGTGATTCTGTGAAAACAGCAACATCAGATTGAAGAAATAATGTGATAAATCTTCACTCATGCCACCTGATTATGACTTTTGGACACTTCATTCCAAATTCTGCATCTGTCAACGCAGCCTTTTCTCTTTTATCCCTCTGTCTTAGCCTTTAAATTGAAATTGAGGACAAACACTCCAAATTTCCTGGGACAGGAAGTGTCAAATTTTGGATGAGATACTGGCAGGTACAGTCTTGCAAATAACTGCACTCCAAGCATGGTGAGGATGCTGTGTGTCCTGCTGAAACCCCAAACCAAATACTAGCTGGAAACCACCAAAAGCCAGCCTGGTGTAAGACAAGGAAGAGCTAATTCATATCCTAGACTCCAGGTCTTCCTGACACTGAATGCTATTCAAAGAAATAATAACTTTCAATTTTTTATCTTGAAAGGCTGTACTCTTTAAACTTGGTGGAGTCATAACTAGAAACAGATTAATCATCTGTAATGATTTCCTCCTTTGTTGACTTTCTGCCCAGAAATGAGATCTGTTCCCATACAATAGTCTGTAAGGAAGATTTTAAAACCTATGACTTGAATTCTATCTTACTTTGGTATTATTTTTTTTAAAACTCAGGTATGATTAAGCAAAGACACAAATAGTATAGTCTGGAGAGGAGCAGTGTTGTAAACAGCTTTTATCCTTACCAATTGCTAAAATACCAAAATACTTGGTTTAGACACTCTGAAAGCAACAAAGAACATCTTTGCTTCCCACCAGCTTAGCCCAATTTCACTTTGGAACTCATCCAAAACTAGCTAGAAAATAAGATTCCTTGCATTGGTGTCTCTATTCCATAGGTGAATTTCAAAACCTACCTATCCTTTGAAATGCTGAATATCTGCTTGCACCACGTAAAATAATTCAGATTACAACCTACTGAGGAATGCTTGGGAACATAATTTGACAAGTTGTATTTTTGCATTAATAGGAACTGAAAGAAGGCTTCTACTTCCCAAATTCAAGTGGTTTGTGAATGAGAAATAACAGATGCAAATGAGGAATGGGTAGGGGGGTAAGAGAATGGATACTGGCCTGTTACCACACACTTCTCCTGGCATTCCTCCAGCGTTAGGAAGTTGTTCTCATTGCCGTGGCACCCACCGTACTCGAACACTTCACACCTGCGGGTTCTGATGTTGAAGAAGTAGCGGATGTGGATGGCTTTGCACGGCCCGTCATCTGCTTTCATGGCACAGAACGAGTGCACGAGCTTCAGGGGTGGCCAAGCAGCACCTGCAACACAGAGGAGAAGCAGAGTAACTGAGTTGGTTTGCTGCCTACTGCATAGTGAAACTCCCAAGCGAGATTGCTTGTGTGTTCTGCTAGAGAGGCACTGCACAACATCTGTCTGCAAAGCTCTGAACAGATGTAAAAGGAAAAACATCATCTGCATTGGAACACACAAATTCCACTCGATCAGTTCAAATGGGTGGTTTCAATTTTCCACCAGAACAGCTCATGGTACAAACTTCAGCTCCTCGTCACAAATCTCTGAACAGTTACAGAGTGTGGCTTAGTCACACGAGCTGGGGTGCAACGCTGAGTGACAAAAACACTGACAAAATCCTGGTAGCTCCAAACCAAGATGATCACCAGGACAGAAAGGTTTCCTTGGGCTCACTTCCAGGCACTGCTCCCAAGGATCTGCCAGGGAACACCGTGGGATGGCCAGAGCCCTGCAGAGGGCATCCCTCTCCTGTCGGATGATGCCTCACTGTGACATAAACCCTGGCGGGAGCACTGACAGGCACCAGGTTCTTTTTCCTTTGATCTCACCCTTCTTGCATTGCAGCTTTCAGCAGCGTACAACTAGAAAGTCAAGGCAAAACAAAGCTGAATGTTTTCAAATTGTGTCATTTCTGTCTTTCAATATATGTTATGTCAGGGAATGTTGTGTATAAATTGTCAGATGCATTGTGAAGAACAGTAGCAAAGTTTCACCCTGTAAATGTCTATAAGGAAATTCTGACTAACAATCCAGTTCCTGACACTGCTCCCTTATAAATACATGGTTTACTACATTCTTCTGTTTTGATTTTCCAACGCAGAATTTTACCCTAGAGGGTTTTGAAAGCTCTACAGAGCTTGTGTGCTTGCCATAGGAGCCAGAAGAACAGACTTCAAGTTTTTCATTCATTCTCCTACAGCTAATTAAAACACTGATGTCTCAGAACATAAATGCAAACTTATCTATCTGTGCTCTTTGCAGTGGGCCAGGAAGGAGAAAACTAAAAAGGAAGAGAAGAGTTTACATGATCATGTAATCATTACAGATTTCTACTATTACTAGGTTAAGTTCTAGTTTAAATTAAAGGAATCCACAAAAATCAAGTTTTATGAAATGGCTAAAAGGGAATTTGTATACTGACTACCTACCTGCTCTGTGGATATCTAATTTTAGCATCTAAAATTGACCTTGTTATACAATCTTTGAATTAAATTCAAAGAGCTGAGATGAATCCTCATAAGTACTGAGGTCCATGGAAGTTTACTACTTTTATTCCATTTGAGCCACTTATAACTATTAAACCTACAGAAAAGGAACAAATTTCAACACTAAAGTCTTTTAAAGAATAGCATTTAGGTCCTTGAAGAACTAACAACTTCCATTATGCAATTACTACCAACAGAACAATTGTAGCACAATCAGATCTTCCAAAAGCAGACCATTTGATGTTAAAATATATATATAAAGAACAAGTTTCAAAATTCTATTTAAATATTCAGTTCCCAAAATAGTTTGTGACTTATGCCATATTGGTGAAAATGCATTTTCAGATTTTGAAGGTGGGTATATAGATTTGAAAATATTACTGAAGACCTGACAATATAAAATAATGATGAAATATGATTAATAATCATAAGAGATATAAGATTTGGTAAACTTGCTATGAAGTTCAGCTTGCCAAACAAGATTTTTTTTCTTTCCAGCTTCATTAGCTGGGTCTTCCCGAGTCAGCGAAAATTTAATATTTAGAAGTCACAATAAATGCCAAGTTGGACTTCAGAGGTTCTAAAGTTCTCCAAAAGGCTTAGGAATCCTTTGGAAGTGACTTTAAATGACTCAAAAATTTGAGAGGATGCTGCATTACAAAATGAAACTTTGGATTTCCCCTGCTCAGTACCAGGGAAGAAATGCCTTCAAAACATCAAAGTTTTCAGTAAGTTATGAACTCACTCCTGGAATGCTGAAATCAAACACTCAGAGCTCCACAGGAACCAATCCAACTCCAATGTGGTTGGGGTGAGGGCTGGCAGCTGGTTTATAAACACATCATTTTCTTGGCACCTGAGAAATGAGCTCTCCTCTGCGACCTCTGCCAGAGACCCAGTTCAGCCTACAAGAGGTTGTGAAAACTTACCAGGTTTCTTAACTACTGGAATTTCAGACCCAGAGTTATGTCAGCTCCTTTTCTTGCTGCATTGCACCACCCCAACGTTGTGGGCTATCCAAACAAAAATGGCATGCGAGCACAGTCTCAAAACTGCACCAAGAGGATGAACAAATGCCTTAGCAGAGTTCATCCTGGGAACTTTCTGGTCTCCACTCCTAGCCCGCTTCCCATCAGAGCCAGGGAACACGACCATTGTTTTGGTTACCTCCTGAGGCCTTTCCCCTGCAGTTAACAGGGATGCTGTTAACCAGTGTCAGATGTCCTGACATCTGCTGTGAACATAATGACTAACTGTGTCACACTTCTTGGCAATCCCTCAGTTTCCTAGGAATGCTAGAAGGTTGCCATAGTTTCAATAAAATCAAACCCCCAGGGGCCAAGGCCTCCAGCTCCAGGCAGTATCCAAGTGTCTCTGAAGAAAGAGGTCTCCAAGGGATTCACCGGAACTGAATCATTCTTCTGTCTGGAAACAGTGAAGGAATTCTTCCCCATTATTCTACACCTGGGAACATTTAACTCACACAAATGATGCAAAGTTAGCTTTCCTTCTCAGATTAGAGCAGCAGATGAGAAGGCAAGCAGGAGTGTTTGCCCAGTAGATCTGCATATAGCCACACATCTGCCTGTACTCATTTCATTTGTGGAATAGACCTTAACAAAACCAATTCTCAGTGTAAGGCCTCATCCTCTGCTCTTCAACACTGAGACAAAGTGTTATTACATTTTAGGTGCTGTGTGAAAAGCACAGGATATAACATTTATTGAAGATGTCTGTCAGAAAGGTCAGTGAAAAATCTCCAACAGAAACAGAGGAAGATAACACGTGAAGGGATGTTAACAGAGTTTCTCATCCAAGTGACATAAAATTCCAAGCAATCTGAAGCATTCAGTTCTAGGATTTCGCTACTCTTCTTGTAAGACAGCCCCATTTTTTGTTAATATACTGCCTGGATATTCTTTATTATATATTAAATATTTTTTACTTCCTTTGTGCATACACAAAATAATTTAAAATCATATATATACACACACATATGGTAAATCAGCTTTGATTTTCCAATCCACCATTGGTGTCTTGCAATTCAAGGCTGCTGCAGGAGAGAAAGTTGATTCCTGCACTCTCAGCCTTGATTTTGGGCTCTCCAAGTTCAGCTATTTGAAGTTTTGGCGGTGCAGCAGCTGCCCTGCACTCACTACACCACTTCAGTAGCCCAAACCTCTGTCTACTTTCTCTTTATTGGAAGACTTTTGTCTCCTCTTAATTATCTCTATACTAAATAATCTGTTTCTTCCCATCTTTTTATTTGTCTTACTTTCTAACCCTCTCATAACTGTTATTTGGATGTTTCCTATTGCTCTGGATTCCTGGTAAAATGTGCAGCTGAGAGTTGAATATGATCCCCTACCCGAGGCAAGTAGAGTGGAATAATTATCCTTTGGTTTTTTCCTTAATCTGACACAAAATCACTTGCCTTTGTTTTTAAAACAACATTGTATTATTTTTGTAAAGCTCTGTAACTTCCATTTACTTTCCAGCAAATAGAACCTTGTTATACAGGTGCTTCAACATTAATTTTCCAACTTGTATGTATGATTGCATTAATTCTCCTTAAGTATAGCACATCGTGTTTGTCATTTTAAAAAAAAATAGTTTAACCTCCCAGTTTAGATCTGTCTCTGTTGCATATTTATTACTCATCCAGTTTAGACATCTGGTCCAAATACATTAAGAATTCCTGTATAATTGTAGGACTAGCCTAGACCAAGACAATTTTGTTATAAACACATTAATAATTACAGCTGATGTTCACTGTCACACAGAAGTTATTACTTCCCATACTAAAACTGAAAAAAACTCTCCTCTTTTTCTTCCCCCTGCCCAACTTTTTAATATAATGACTTCCTTACAACAGCTACATTTCTGCTTTAAGTGAGCCTAGACAATGTCAAACCATCACCAATGTTCTTTAAATTGTAATGCTAAGTGTCTGTGCAGTTCTTCGAATTTTTTACCTAGTATTTTTGTTTACCACATGAACACCACTCCTCATTTCAGTGCAGACATTTCACAGCTCTGCTAAGCTGCAGCCCTGAGCAGCACAGGGGCTGTAGGTGATCCAGGCAAGGCACTTCACTAGAGAGCAGGGTAATAATTCAAAAGCAGAAGTGGTGAATAGTGTCTCTAATCCTCTCACGTTAGTACAAGTGAAAACAATACCTTTCCTCTGGATGCAGGCATAACAAAAGGCTCTAATTTGGCTTTCAGGCTCTTGTGGGTAATCTGCAGGGCTGCTCGACTAAAAGACCTCCTTTTGATTAGAAAGTGAACTGATTTCTACACTACACCTACAGCACAATAAATGTGAAAGGTGAGCATTATGGAGGAGTTCCTTCTCAGAAGAGAACGAGATACATTGAGAGAATAAAGATCACGAACGTTTCTGAATTTTTACATAAAACTACTTTGTTTTAGTTTGCTTAGGTTGTGTGTTCTCAACTTTATATGAATTTCTGTGGTTATCCCTAATTATAAAGATATGCTGTCATCTTCCCAGCCTTCCTTGGCAATGTCTCCCTTTGATAAGTGGTATCAATACTAAGCACCTTGTCACTAATGAATAGCTGGGGTTTTTTTTCTCCATCTTTGTCAATTTACAGCTTCCCACCCACACACTGTTCAGTGCTCTTCCTACCCTGTGTTTCCTACACTTTCTTTAGGCAGGCACATTTATTCTTGGCAAGCCTTCACATGTGAATAAAAAGCACATTCAATTTGTAAGTAATTTTCTTCAGGCTTTGGAACATCAGCCAGAGTGCTGCCTACCACATAAGGGATTAATGAATAACATACATAACCTGGATATTTTTATACCTTTCATTTTTATTATTACACTTATCTGTTGATGGGAAAATGACAGATTTTGCTGGAAGAGAACAAATTAAAAATCCTTTTCTGTTCCACTGGACTTGACCCTGCAATCTTGATTATTACTGTAATTAAAATAGACAAAAACCCACCTCTTAAATTCACAAAGCACTTGTACTCAATGTGATCCAAAAGTGTGATATTAAAAATAATGGAT
This sequence comes from Brachypodius melanocephalos, assembly GCA_013398615.1. Taxonomy (NCBI): domain Eukaryota; kingdom Metazoa; phylum Chordata; class Aves; order Passeriformes; family Pycnonotidae; genus Brachypodius; species Brachypodius melanocephalos. The sequence goes on along the minus strand of VZSR01000028.1, from coordinate 7,257,446 downwards.
GCACTCAACTAATTTTATCCTTTAACACCTGAAATTTATGGAATGCTGGGGTAAAATATGTCATTGCTTTATAATCATCTAACTTAAAAAAGAAATATTATTAATGACATTGCAGCCCACAAAATTTCAACACTTAAAGTCTCTGAGTCCAGAAGTTAAATCTTGAGAAACCACAAATGCAATTTTAATTTACAACAATCTAAATATTTTGTGAAAACAGAGTACAGCAAAAGCTTTTTTATTGTAAACACTGCAACTGAGTCTTCAGTAGTCACAGAAACAGGATCCTAGTTTAATATCTAAGCCTCACATTTGATGGGTTTTTACTTCAGAACTGAAGCCCAGAAGTTCAGAACTGTTTCTCATACTAAATCAGATAGTGGTCACATAGTCATAAGTAACTGGTTGCAAAACAACCAGTGCAAAAATAACCCCCAGTAAAATGACTATTTAATTTCCTTGAGATTATTTACTTGTCTTCTTTTATAAACAAAGTAAACAGAGGAAAAAAAACCAAGCCATCAGATTTCTTGTTACGGTGACAAAGTGTGCAAGCTGATTTGGCCTTCACGACCTGCAAGCTTGGCTAAGAATTTATACAGCACTAAGAGCTGTGGGGCAAAGATAAATGTGACTTTGCCCTCAAACAAAAAGGGCATTTTTGTACTTCAGAGTTCAAAAGAAACAAATTTATTCTGCACAACCTGTCTTTACTGCACACCTTAACCTGGACCAGCGCATATCTTAAATTGTAGTGACTAATTGTGACGTGGTCCTATCTTAGTATGGCCATGACTGTGCACAACTACTATTTCTGTCTCAAAGAACACTGCTGCACAAGTCTGATAGAGAGAAATAATCTGGATGGAAATAGGACAAAACATAACTAAAAGGTTCCCCTTTGCTGCACTTCCATTTGCACTTCAAAATCAGACATGTCAAAAGCATCCACTTCATAGTGCTCTGCAGCTTAGGGAAGTGATCACAGTTTCAAGTCATTTTCTCAAAGGAAAAAGGAATATTTTAGTGTGGCCCTAGCAGTGTATTTTTCCCTCATCTTTCTCAGAATTGTTTGGGAAGAAACTGGAATACCCCTCACAATGATATCCAGTGTAGAATTCCAGTCCATCTTAATTTTGGTGAGGTAAACAATGATCTTACCGTGGTGAAAATCCGAGAACATCCCCAGTTCTAACAGTCACACTGTTTTCTAACAAAACATTTCAGCTGGTGAGTTTTTAGTCACAGAATTGTAGAACATCCTGAGCTGGAAGGGATTAACAAGGATCCAGTCCAACTTCTTTATTTATCCAGTGATATCAAATCACTTAGGGCAATAAGAAGACCTTCGTTAAGGCCCAGAAAAACTACCAGGACAGTAATTGTATCATCTTCAAATCCAACTTTGCAAATTAATTATTACTCAAGAGATCTGTGCATGGATCTCTTCCGTGTCTTCCACATAAATCTACAATGGTATTTACCATATTTCTGCTTTTCCTGTGTGATGAAATAAAGCCTGAGTTAACCAGTTCTATATTTCCTTGCCTGAACACTGAACTTTTCCATGCTCCTAAAGCAGGGATTTAAAGGAATTATCTTGATATCTAACCCAGTACTTGATTAGGATTAGATGTTCCAAAAAGCTGGGGAAACAGAAGCCCCAGTAGAAGGCAATTTTGCTAAAGCTTAACAGATTATTCTAAGCATCTCTCTCCTAGTCAGAGACAATTTTTAGCTTAGCCCCAATTTCAGAAGTTTGCCACAAAAGTTCTCAAGCACAGAATTACATCTGCAGTGCATTTTGAAATAGTGGGCTTTGTTGTTGGAGTGTTTGGTTTTTGTTGATTGGGTTTTGGGTGTTCTCTAGTATTTCTTACCCACAAGGTGCTCTTCTTTGCTGCCATCCAGCTCAGCAGTTGCGTGCCCGGCGATACAGAAGAACAGCAAGATAAAAGGTGAAGATAAGGAACATCCCTTCTTTCTTCCCTTCATCTTCCCTGTGTAACATAAAAATGACAATTGACAGATTCAGTCAGGTTCCTTGAGCATAGCAGGGCAGTGCATGGCTCTGTGGGCAGACACACAGACTGGGAACTTTGGAGATGATGGGAACTCTTTTAGTATAATCACGTTGTAAGCACATCAAAAAAAAAAGACAAGGATTGCAGCTGTGCTCAGCAGGTTGCAAGTCTCCTATCCCATCTCCAGGACAGGTTAGAGCACTGCTGTTGCTCTCATTCTAAGCCCCAACCAAAATCACCTCCCAAAACACATCATGACATGAAACGTAATGCTCGGTATTTTTAATGTCCTGGCATTAACCAAACAATGTAGTGTTGCTTGCCAAGTCGAATCATTCCAGGTAAATTTTACTCCACCTGCAGAACCTAGATTCATTGCCACAACATTTTAAATGAATATTTAGTTATAGTTACCAACTTCCCAGGCTCTTAAGTAAGTGGCATTTCAGAGGAATCAGTGAAAATTTTTGCAACATGGGCTTCAGCTTTAAGTAGGATTTTGTGTCTTGTGGATCTCTTTAATACTGAGAACCTCACTTAGGTACAGAGCTGTTATTTTTCACTTTGAATCAGCGCAATCATTGACAGAAGGAAAACACTTTTATTCCATGGCAGCTGGCATGTTCAGGTTGCCAAAGATGAGGTTAGGCATGCACACATGAAATTAACTCCAGAAAACTTTTTGCTTTAACTTTTTTAGAAATACATATTTTCCAACTAAGTGAAAGTTCCTTAATGCTCTCAGGATTTTAATTAGAGAAGAGACTCAATACCTTCTTTGTTACCAACAGATCAATTCCCTATTCACAATCCCTAGTTCCCTACCCTCTTCTCTTAAACAACAATGCTAAATGTTTTTGCTATGTTAATTAAGTAAATAAAACCTAAAAATCTAAGGGCTAGGAAGTTCCTGTCCTTCAGACACTCTTTGGTCTTTAGTGGTTTGTTTTTTTTTTACAGGCCTGTGAAGACAACATGTCTTCACCAAATCAGAGCCACAATTTTAATTTCTTTCTAGAAAACTTACCAGTTTTTCCCTCTTGCATACTTAGTGTTTTCCCAGCTTGCAGCACATAATAGAAAGGAAATGAATTCTTGAAAATAACTCTTGGTGAAATCATGAGCAGCAGTAACTATTTAGGTAATTTTTTAATTTGACATTATCCTTTAGAAGGTTTCAGCATATAATGTAGAGAAATACTGAGACAGCATCTTTTATTTTTCTTTTTTTTTTAATAATGGAACAAAAAATTGGGGTTTAGAGGAATTTCTATTTTAGCCAGAAAATATGACCATGGTAAATTCTACATCATAATGCGTTCCTGCCAAAATAAATAAAAATTGCATGTCTTTTATTCCTTCTAAACTCAATTATTGAGCTCAACTCCTACAGGAACAAATAAAAGGCTTTAGCCACATACAGTTTGACAAAACCTTTTGCAAACTAATATAGATCTTATTTTCTGCTTTTAATAATAATTTTAAAGTCTTTCCTCAAAGACTGTTCTTTAATTCTGTGAACAAATTAAAGAATATTGTTTTCTGGCAGAGATGGAATAACCTCTCTTGGATTAGAAACCAGTGCACAAGTTCTGAAATATTCTGTAAATGGAAAAAATGAGCAAGAGCTTGAGTTGCTCATTTTCAGGTATTTTTTCAAAGAAATAGAAGGAGCATCTTTTGTCATACTTCTAACTGGAAGTCCAGCTTTGCAATCCTTTATATACAAAGTTTTGTAGTACCTGACCTTGGAGGAATTATGCATTTTCATCCAAAGGGTAAAAAATAGAGTTACAACAAATCTTTTAATTCACCCCTGATAAAAAGTCCAGTCATGTTTTAAAATAGAAAGTAACTCTTTACAAAATAATCTGAAGTTGTCTAAGACTGTCTTTGTGATTTGAGAGATGTCTGGTTTATGATGTCATTTTGACATCAAGTAAAATTAAAATAAATCCACAACTAATAAAAATGCTATGGAGAGAAATATTAAATAAAAAATTCAAAGAACAGCACGGATGCTTAGCATTACAACAGAAACAAAGTTGGTGATGGTTTGGCATCATCTATGCTCACTTAAAGCAGAAATACCATCAAATATTCAGATTTGATACAGAATAATAACTTTCAAACTGCCTGGCTCTGGTGAGGTCACTGGAATAAAAAAATCACAAAATACAGTTAAAGTTTTTGAAATTACATGGGAAAGAGCAAATTTCTAGCACGTTGTTTTCCTTTGAAGCAATCCTTGGCACAATTGTGGCTCTTCATAAAGGAACTTGCTAATTATCCACAACCTCAAGTAACCCATGGATTAATTCCATGTTTGTCTCTGAGCCAGCATTTTCCATGTTTGAGTTTTTCCAAACCTGCTATCAAAACTCTCACCAGTTCACCAAAATTCTATTTGAGTTTGGTTTTCTATCACTTAAATTGAGGCTTTGTTTCCTTCTTCCAGGAATCTGCAGAGTACAGATTTAGATTGCAGAATTTAGTAATCACTTTTTAGTCAGTTAACCCGTATTCTCAAAAGCTTTTGCCTAAGTAGAAGAGAAGCAATCAGGAAGAAATAAAAATCCTTAATAAGTTTCTGGGGGGTTTTTTTGGTTTTTTTTTTCATTTGGGAACAGAATTTTGTGCTACCATGAGCTAACCATACATAATTGTCACTGTGCGATTATGAGGACAAATTACTGCATTTGTACAGAGAGCAAAGCCCTTACCAGGGTTAGGTATTTCTATTCTTCTGCTCAACTCCTACATTTCCCTTCAAAGGCAGGGTCAAAAGTGTGTCAAAAGCTGGGCATCTCAAAGCTTGGGCCAGTTCCCAACAGGAACACTGCAGGCTGTGCAGCAGCAGATCTGCCTTGCTGCAAAGTCTCCTGAGCAAACACAACCTCCTTTATCTCCCTGCTAACCTTCCCAGGAGCTCACACAGTCCCAGAACATTGGGTCAGGTTTGGCTGGAGGTGGGATGAGTGGGGTGAAGGTTTTGCTAAGAAAATGCTTAAATCCTTCAGTGGTTTAATTATTTCTTATTATTTCTAAAGGAAGGATGAAATCCCAGATCAAAGCGTACTTGGCACTGGATTTTCAATTAAAACTCAAATCCCCTCTAGAAAAAGTCCAGGTTTTCTGATGTTCAGCTGCCCAGTAACAGAACTTTATAGCTGTAAGTCTCTTATGATACTGGTATAATTTTTTCTTAAGCATTCTGATTTTTTGTTGTTGCTGTATTTGTATGGACTGCAAAATTCAAAATTCTGTGATATCTGGCTCAGCAAAATGTCAAATCCACACATTGGTGGACAACTGTCATGAGAAAAATAGGAAATGTTTCCATTTTAAATACGTAATGTTTAACTGTCTGATTGTCTCAGCCACATTCTGAAAATTTCTGAGAGTAAATAAAACCTTTTCCGCCAGGAGGATCCTAGTTTAGGACAGCCAGACATCAATCCAGCATTAAAACTCTATATCATCGTGTCATTAATATATATTTCATACAGACAATTCCTTAGAGACCTGGCATTCTACTGCTCCCAAACTCCCCACCTTTTAATGAGGCATTTTATAACAGACAACAAGAATCTTACTTGACAAAGGAGATCAAAGGTCTGTGAGTAATAATTGGCACTGATTTATTTACTGATTTAATTAAATGCTTTCATTTAGTGCCGTTAGCTTTCCTCAGGCTGAAACACAGGCAGCCAAGGCAGACCACAAACAACCAAGGAAGCTCCCAGTAACAGATCCTTACTACCTGGCCTTATAAAACCAAGCCTTTTTTATCCTGATACCCAAAACAAAAATAAAAGGAAGATCTCAAGATTTTTTTTTTTTTTTGCTAAAACCAGAAAAATATAAAAACTCAGTGTCTTGTCCATTCAGTTTGCAGCCTTTGGAGACAGGACTTTTATCTATATATATATACATGCGTACATACATGCTTTTTTTTAACCTAGCAGTCTCTTCAAGACTAATTTCTGTAGTTTCCTGAATGTTTAGGCACAAGCTCTTTTTTTTTTTTTTTTTAATTTTTTTTGTGGCATTTATCTCTAACAAGCTAACTGGAAAAAAGAAAAATAAAACTAGCATTTCCCGTAGTAGCCAAAAAAAACATCCTTAGAAAAGGGCCTAAAGTGACATTGCAATGACTGTAAAAGTGACTCATTCACACTGACAGCCCAGGAAACAGACACATACACACAAAAAAGGCAGATAATACAGTTAAGTAGAGGAATTAATAGCAGGAGGTAGGATGCGCATGGCCAGAGGTTCGCTTTAGCACAGCCTAAAATTAGGGATTGAAAGGTCTAACAAGACAGGATATAACACTTCTGATATAAAAGAAGGCCTTTTTTCAGTTCACTGTAGTTCAGAGGCAGAGGTTATGATATCTTACACTACCTACTAGGACTTGTGTGACAAAGGCTTCATTATTTTTATCTGCAGCATTGTCTCCCAGCTGGCAGTCAGTGTTCCCTTAAAAATTATTTTGTTACATGTGCTGGTTTGGAGCTGTTTTCTCATTCCCTCAGCTGTAAACATGAAGAATGAGGTGACCAGGAATTCTATCACCTCTGTCCTGATGGTGATACCGGAGTCAGTGATGAGCTGTCAATTAAACTGACTTCACCAGAGCCTTGTGCTGTCACAGCAACTTAATCAGTGCAGGCAGTGCACTGTGAATCTGAGCAGGCAAACATGATGACTGAAAGCAAAAGCTATGGAAATTCCACCCCTCATCCCAAATTATCTCCATTTTTCTGTGCCCCACTGCAGCAGCTCTCAGTCTGTGTCAACCCTGAGAGCAGGGACTCCATCTGCTTCCTCCAAGAACTTCAAATTCCTTCTTGGCATGAAAGAGAATTCTGGTTGGTTCCCTACCTTCCACCATTTAGCATAAATGCTTTGCTGTTGCACTATGCCAGTCTCTGAAATTACCTAATGAAAACTGGGAACTACAGAGAAAATTTAGGAAAACCTAATGTTTTTATTAGCTTTTATGCTGAAGAGCTCTATAACTAGATGTCACAGTTTCAGATTTAACCTCCTACCTACCTTATCTCTGCTTTTATGTAGGTTGTAAATGCTGCTTTTCAACCACACCTGATAAAAGAATTGAAAAGAAAAACCTTGTCATATTTTGAAATGGAAATTTAAAAAAATAGTTAATAAACCCAGCACAAGAAGTCCCTTCTTTTTTTTCATATGCCTGTAGACCTCTTGCCTTTTCATTTTCCTTGTTAACTTCTTTCACTCTTGCTTTAAAACTGTTTTCCATATTCTCAACTTAGGTCCAGGACCTATTTTTTCCCTTCTGCTGGTCTGTTCACATCTGGCACAAGGCACTTCTGCCATCCTGTCTCCACTCAACTTCTCTTGTGACACAGCTCCAGACTCTAAATTCCTCCTCCATGGAGTTGTCCTCCTTGCCTGGCTCAGTCAGGTATCCATGGTATCCATGATCCAGAAGCTGGGAACTGGATATAATCAGGCAGGCAGAGCTATAGTGACATTAAGCCTTGGCTAAAGAAGCCTGCAAAAAATTTTCCCAACTCCTTGACCAAGCAATGCAGTGCAGATGCAACAGTCAAAGCCAATCATAACTCCTGAAATTAAGACTGAGTTATCAAAATAACTGCACTTTTCACAGGAACACTGGGCTTGTCTACAGCAAATCACATAACTAGCTCATTTTCATTCTGATACAGCTTTCAACAGGGAAAAGAAATCTTTTTGCTCCTATCAAAATATTTTTACATGTGGACTAAAGCAAACAACTCGTTTACATAATTTCATAAATCTTAATAAACAAAACAAACCCACTTCACTCAGGCCTGTACTGGTCAGACAGAAACTACCCGTTGGTAGCAAAAATATTGGCCATCTGATCTTATTTTCAAACAGGGAATGCTTTCCTAATAAAAAGAAAAAAAAACACTCCAGGGAACAAAATCCACTAGCAAAACAAACAAACAGCTACATTAGTTACATCTAAGCACTACAAAGTGTCTAACCTGTTTTTTGTTCTAGCAGTTTGGACTGGAAAACTCCAGCCCATGTGTTCAAGTCTCAGCTGTGCTTATCAATAAACAGAAGTGTGTTTAGATATCAGTTGCCTTAGCACAACCTGCTTTTCCAGTGGGGAGAGTAATTTCAGTGCTATATTTTATATATATAACCCAGAGGTGTGTAATTTCCCATTTGCACATGCTGTGGAAGCATGACTGCTCAAATGAAAATTCCACAGGCAGGCACAGGAGGAAACTTCTGCCACATTGATGCCTCTTGTGACTGGTTTGGATCATACTCATTCACCTTTTGTAACCTCATCATCACAGCAATCACATTTTCGCACACACAGAGGTTCAAAAATACGAATTTCCTTGCTCCATCAGGCAAGTTTAGCTCACCTGGTCTATCTTCCCAGCTGGAGACTCCACAGATAATTTTCCTGCAGTGGATGTGTGATGGAACTGCCTTCACTGGGAATCACCCAGGGTTCAGACTGCCTCAGGTTATCACCCTACAGCCACCCTAAACCAACATAAAATAACAATACCATACAAAACAAGGGTTGTATTCCCTTCATCTCCCACCACAATATAGATCATGCTTCTCATTCTGATGGCAGTGCCAGTTCCTCTGGACATTGAGCAAGTGCCAACAGATTTTTGAGAGACCTTTCGTCATAAAAGTTCAGAAAAATGTACCAACTGACTATTTCCTTTAAACAAAATTTGTATTTCTAACTTACTTGCTGCAACTACTCTTTTTCACATTAAAATTAGTTCTCTTGTAATGCTTCATTTTCTGAAGGAAGGTTAAATCTTGTGAAAGAAGGTTGAATTTTCTTGTGGTCCAATTTATACCCCTGGGGGTGAAAAGCCTAGTGAGCCTTTTAATTTCTCACTAAATTGTAAATGTAATCACCTGGCTAACTTCTGCGCTCCACTCAGTTATGAGAGGCACTCATCAGGGAAGATGGCAGCAATACTAAAGATGAGAAATAAACAGCACAGGAAGTAATTAAGAAACTGAACAGACTTGTGAGAGAAAATGAAAAAGATTAAAATAAGTCTGTTTTGCTGTGAAGTAACCATGAGGGGAAAGGAGTTATACAATTCTCCATATGGTTTTGCTCCATTCTGTCCCCAGGGGTACTCTGTCCCCATTGTAAAGTTAAAATGGTTTCATAAGAAAAACATACAGAAGCAGGGAATTTGTCCTTGTTTTTTAAGGCCGTTTTCCCTAGTTTCACTGTGAAGAGCAGCTTCAGATAGGAAGACCCCATCAGCCTTTCCTGACTCTCTAGAGAGAAAATAGGATTTCAGAATGCAGCCCAAACAAACAAGACTAGGAACTACTGGAATTTGACAGATTTTAAAACACTTCTCTCCAAAATTGAGATATGACAATCGTGTAAACCTCAATGCTACTAAGTTCTACTGATATTCTTTCTTTTTTTTTTTTTTAATTTTAAAATTTCTTTTCTTCTTCCTATACATTTGCTCTGAGTCCTTCTGGCAGACATTCTCAGAATTAGCTGAATGCACACCAACGAAATCATGACAGTAAAAATGTACTTAAAGCAGATACCATCTTATTTTACAATGCAAGCTAAAATTACTGCCAGAATCACCTTTTTAAAGTAAATGTAGATATTAAAGCAACTATCCAGAATATGAGAGACTGTGTAATAGTATTTTTTTTTTCCAAAGGAGATTTTTTTTTCTGGATACAATCCTAATCTCACTGATATATCAGTGGGAAAAGTCTGTGTTCTGTGCCCTAAAAGTAAAGCAAGATGCACAGAACCAGAACAGCATAGAGGATATCAGTGCTCCTGTGCTGGAGAACACCTGGGTACCAGTGTCACCTTCTGTTTATGCACTTGGAAGGGTTATTTGGGAAAAAAAACAGTGCTTGCAAGTAGGGCTGGAGCTGAGTAATTCTCCTTCTCTAACTGTGGATCTGGACCTATTCCGAGTCTGCTAGGATGCTCCTTCTTTTACATCCTTGCTTTGTTTCCAATATCACTTTTCCTCCAATTTTGTGAAATTTTCTCTTCACAGAAAATCTGCCTCCTTTTTGAATGCTGTCCCTCACTTCTCTTTAGATCTAAAATAGACACCAGAGTCAAATTTTTACCATTGGTCTTTCAAAATTACTCTCTGATGAGATTAGGGATAGATAAACTCAATACCCTTAAATGCCTATCTGTCCTGAGGCAGAAACATAAAACTCTAATTCTGTATTTAGAATATTACTAGATGACTAACAATTAAGTTTTCATGAGCAATATTGGTAAATGTGGGCACTGCACTAAAAAGCTAAATGCACCTTAAACATCATGTAGCTACACCAGGGAGCTGAAATGCTTTAAAACTCAAAATTACAAACTAGGCAATGCACTACATCAGGACACAGATACAGACTACTGAAAGGCAATTTAAAGGGCACTTGGTGACTCTCTGGCCTAAAAGTTATAAAAGCTTCAAATAAATGGATTCATCAAGCAATTGGCCACATGGCTGCTTTTTATTTAACCATTTCACATGGGGCATTATTTGAATGGAGAAAAGTCCAGAGCAGGATGTGCTTTGATCCCCTTTACCTCTTCAGCATTGTTCTGTGTACTCTACACACAAAGTAAACTTGATTATAATTCTCAAATTCAGCTTAAACAATAATTCAGAGGGAACTGCTGTGGGTACAGATATTTTCTGTATAGTAATAAATGTCTCCTAGGGAAATTAAATAATGGGCAGAACGTTCCAAAGGGCAAAGGCTGACAGCTTTGCCCAAGTAGGTGCCTGACAATTCCTCCAGGACGCCCTTGCTGTCCCTATCTGCACTGACAGCTGCACTTCCTGTCTGCCTCTGGCCATAAGACACTCAGGAAGGAAGGGTTATATCTTTACATGTTTCCCATGAAACTTGCATGGCTAATTCCTGGAGCACTGAGTCAGACTGACCATCCACACACTCCCCCCACCCCCAATCCAAATTGCTGGTTTTCTCCCTACTCCTAATCTCCCATTGTTGTGGGCCTTTTCCTCATTTAAATTGCAATTTTTTTTTAACATATTAGGCAATTCTAGCAATATTTCAAAATACAGGCTAGTATCACTGCTTTGTTTTACACAGTTACTAAAACAGAAGTTTACATCAATTATTCCAAGTAAAATATTACAAAAGTCACCAAAAATATTCTGGGTTTTTGGGGGACAGCGTGCGTTTGTTACACTGCTAGGACTGGATGCCTCATTCACTACCCTCATTAAGAGTTTTTTGTAAATTTCAAATATACTGTGAGTGAAATTGGCTTGTGTATTATCACCTTAATTTGATTCCAAAGTCTTCCTGTACTTCTCAAAATATGAACTGCTTCAGATGTTAGTTGCCCCAGGCTGATTTGAAGCAGCCCACTCTGCTTGAATCAAGCCTCACTTGGATCTACTGCAGTGGAGAAATTGCTTCAAAAAGCAAAACATTTTCTTCAAACTTGAGCTATTGATCAGAATTAACTTATTCAGCTTTAGGACAGCTTCCTTTCCAAGAACTGTCTTGGAGCTTAAAATACCTCAGACTCAGGCAACCAAATATTAGTTGTATTAATCATACAAGTATATCCTTTGTCCTTCTGTTTCAAAAATGCAGAGGAAAACAAGTCTCCCTTTTTGCAGCACTCTTTGCTGGACTTTGAATCTAAACATCTGACTATACTGCATCTGAAGAAAAGCCACCAGTCGATTACAGCTTTCGGCAGCTGAAGGAAAAGAGAATCACTCAGTTAAAACCGAAAGTCTGCTGCAAAGTACTCACCAAACTCCTAGCAACAGCTCTTGCAGAAAGAGGGAATTCCTGAATCAGAGCTGGATATGATCCTCCCCTGCTGTTTCACGTTGAAGGGGTGTGGTGTAGAGCTACAAAGGCAGGGCTGCAACCTGATCTTGGCTAGAGCCGGCTCCTGCCTGGGATTACTCAGCTCGGCAAACTGCGCTGCTCCGGCGTTCTGCTGATCTGTAGGAGTCACAGATCCGCGGGAATGCTTCCTGTGTAGGGCTCTCATCTGCCTGGAGCTGGGGGCAGCTGCTTTCCAAACAGCTCGAGCTGAAATGAAGCGCACCTTTAAAGAGGGAGAGACCGGAGCGTGATTTGTTCATTGTACCTGGCAGGCTCTGGTGGAGCCCGTGAGGATTGCCCCGTGCTCCTCCCAAATTTCAGAGATGCGGTGTGATGGACTGCTGTGCTTTGTCTTTTCAAACGAGGCCGCGCTGCTCACAAAGGCTATTCTGCCTGCAGCTACAACATCCCATGCATTTAAACATCACACCAGAATGCGCTCACACTCGAGTCCAGGGGCATTAAGAGTCCCACGGCTGATGGTAGGGATGGGGACACTCACAGACCTTGTAACCCGTGGCTGTAGGGAGGGACACATGTCCAGGATCTCAGTCTGGGACACACAGGATGGGAATTTCCCAGGTAAGGAATTAGACAGAAATAACAGCTTTACAGAAATACAATAACTTACACAGTCAGTAGCTGTAACTCACTGTAATTATTTCTAGGCAAAGACAAACATGTAGTTAAATCGCTTTCATTGAGGGTTTTATTCAGCTGTTCATCACCATCCTGAAACAGACTGGCAGTCTGTCCTGGCCAGTTAATGGATTGACTATCTCTGACACAAACACAAAGGCTCCTGGCAGCTCCTTAGACCTCCTGGCTGTTGTTCCTGACTGTAAAAATGTCTGTAATACTGTTCAGAACAAAGTCAGTAGTCAGCTGAGCCTACTTCCTATTAACTGGGTCAATAATCAAATGGATTAACTATCCTGGAATGGACTAGAAACATTCCCAAAGTAAAGGGACAGTTCAAATGCTGGGGACGAGGTTCCACCTTGCAGTTACTAATTACCAGCTCAGATAAAGCCAGGACAAGCCAGCTGCAGAGGTCAGTGAAAAGGAATTGGTCAGTCTGTCGTTTGTGTCACACCACAGCAAATAGAAAACATTGTGTTAGGTTTTAGTGTCTATCAGTGCTATCCATAAACCTATTTGAGGGTCACGAGAAAGACAGTCCAAAGCAGATGCACTAAAATTACACCAAGACTTCGAGAAATATCTGCACATTTACTATAGAAACAGAACTCAACAGATTTCAAAAAATGCACGTACTGCTCCACTTTGATAATGCACCTCTATGGATGAAAAAGAATCTGTGCAGATAGTTTCAAACCTGCTCCACTCTACAAGCAATTTACAAAGAAGTTGCTTTGGTTTTAGTTGTAATTTCAGATCCTTCAGTACAAGTCCATGCAAATTTATCTCAACTCTAGGGACCAGGCCTGGCCGTAATTTCAAGTGGATTTTTTTTTTGGCTGTTGTTTTTATGAGCTTTTTTTATTTAATGAACACACACAAAAAAGACTTTTCATAGTTTGTGTCAATGTGTTAACATCTGTCTTTTTCTCACAAGACCTTACTTAAGTAACTCAAATGAATTCTGAAAGATATAGTCCACACAGACATGAAAAAAATAAAAGGGAAAAGCTACAGTTTAAAACACATTTGACATCTTATCATCAGATAAGGGGAGAAAAACATGTAAAGAAAAGTACTTTAAAGAACATATAAAAGAAAAAACCCCTTATTTTGATTAAAAGGTAGACTAGGAAGTCATTGTTAAATAATAAAACAGGATGAGAGTCAAAATGCCACCATGTGCTCCAGGAATGCATATGAGAAGGAAAAATTCCAAGAAAATTATTTCATTTTCAGATAAGCAGTTTTGCTTTCTACCGTGTTGATGTCCCTCCAACTCCTACATGCAGGTCTCCAAATTTAGTTGCCAGGAATGAATTTAGTTGCCCTCCTAATTTAGTCTGCATTATAACTACAACATAAAAGGCTTCAGTTGAAACTGGAATGAGACTTTGAAGATGAAAACAAAATGATTTGAACCTTTGGGGTGATCACAGGGTTCCATTTAGCTATGACCTGGCCTAGACAATGACACTAATCTCTGGCTTGCCCTGAAGCCTGCTGATAACTCTTGTCTGACCACAGGGGAAAATGTCCCTACCTGAGGAGGTATCAATTATCAGATATGTACAATAGCACAGCTAGACCAAACTAAAACAGAGTTGCCATGAAAAAAAAAAAAAATGTTTGCACATACTTGCAATACTCAGTACTTGGCTCTGAAGAGTCCAAAGCTGTGATGATTAGAATTTAGTCTTCTGATAGTGCATAGAGGAAAAGACAGTGAACTATGAATTCAAATTTTCCTAACCTGTACGTTTATATTTGTATATAGTGCATGGATTTTTAGGAGAATATGTTATACTTCACCATATCCCTAAGTATAAGCTGTTCAGAAATTAAAATGATGCGCAAAAATCGTCTTGTAATTGTTTTACTCTACCAGAACAGAGATAAAGCAACACAAAATTGTATCATAATATTATATATATAATAATATATAAATTTTGTTTGTGCATCTATAATAAAATTAATATTTTAAGCTCTGTCGTTTCCGAAGCAAGACTCACTGTGTCACAGAGCTGGGAAAACACAAAGGCTTATATAAGCTGTTCCTCAGTGAGGGTGTGACACTGCTGGAGCTTTAACAACGCAGAGTTTGTGATGTCCTGTTGCCCTCTAGCGATGCCATTTGATTTTCCCGCTGCTCAGGTCTTAAAAAATTTCCCCAGAGCTGAGAGCTGTGCTGAGCTGTGAGATTATTTTAACATTAGCTGAGTGTCATGAGGCCATTGAGACATATGTCCACGACACACAAAACCCTGACTAGGTTCTAAACAAGGAACAATTTCTTTTTCGTGGGAGTTCCTCATTTGCTTTCAGTATGAGTTTTACAAACAGCTCTGTTACTGGTTTGTACTTGTTCCACTATTTTTATTGTGGTCTCTGTAGTATTTAATCAATCACAAATAAAAACATGTGACTCAAAGTGAAAGCTCTTCCTTAATGAAAGCAAGCTCAGAACCCAGCAGCTGTCACTCGCAAAGCTGTCTCTCTGCTGCACTCCTCTATCTTCTTATTGTTTCTTTCATGTAACTTCCGGATCTTATTTAAAAACCATGCCTATCTCAAGGGTTTTCTAAAGACTCAAACTGAAATCAGCATAGAAGCTGACTATCTTTTCTAAAAACAGAACATTGACATAGTACAACGAAGCAGCTCCAAAAATTCAGGCTTTGTTTCTGTCCTCACTCCAAAGTAGTAATAACTAAGTAACACATTAAGGTAAAATATTACTAATGGAAACGTAAGAACATCTTTGAAAGGGAGAATCTTCAACACTTAACACCTAAATTTATTTTTGCTGGGGTTTTATGCTTTGAAAGTCAAATATTTAACAGAGGTAACCCCTTTAAGGGTAAGCTGGGTGACTGAACTATCCTAATGTGCTTTTACCTTCAGGGATGAGAAGAGGAAAGGAATTGAGAGATAGATGAGAAAAAGGTGATTATCCAGTCCATTTCTTACTAGTTGAAAATCTTCCCAAGTTGAACTACCCAGCCTGTTGGATCAGCAGCAAGGAATACATTCAGCATCTGCCTTTCTGATTTGCAAGCCCAGTTGTCTTATGGTAAGCAATTGGTTCTCTTTAATTAAATCTGCTTTGTTTAAAGAAATTAAACTTCTGCTTTGCCCAGCAGAAGTACAGACATTCTGCACTCAAGCTGATGCTGTTGTTCTTTTTCCTAAAAAAAGGTGAGCTTTTAAAATTTTCCCTCCACCAATTCCAGCACTTAAAAAACCCCAACCTAAAATGCTCTCCCTTTTGTTAGGCAGAGCACTTTGTCATCTCCTATCCTATAGAAACCCAGTATTAGCATTCTGCCAGACATAACATTCCCTGTGTGGATACCAGGTAAAGGAGTTAAATACCCAACATTTTTAATTATCTGAATATTGTTTAGAATGAGCAGGAAGAAGCAATGCAACCCTAAAGATTTAATTTTTATTTTCCTTTATCAAAATCAAACCACTGCCTCTTGCCAAACGACAGATGTGACAAACTTTCACATTTCTTGTTTCCATCTGGGCAGTTGTTTCCCTTGTAATTATTTTAATTCGTTTTTCTGTGCATTTCTTCCTGCTTATGACCTTACATAACCCTCATACTTTTTTTTAGAGTAAAACGTGGACAGCTTGGAGTATGCTATGAAGTTAAAACCCTAAAAAATTAGTTACCATTACTACCTTTTTAAAAGCCCAGAGACAAGGTACTGCTGTAGTACAATTACAGGAATCAAAATACAGGACTTAGCATGTGACATCGGGAATAATGTTGAGATTTCAAGACTCATATCCAATAAAAAAATGGATAACCAAGGAAGCAGGGGGTCAGGTCAGAATCAAATGCCACTCATTTTTAGAGCCAGCAGCTTCATGAAGTGTGAATTTCATTAAAAAACTCACAATGCCTTCAACCAAAACAGAAAAAGGGATGTCTTATGTAAAAGGACTGTAAGAATTGTGTCACCTTCCCTATAAAAGGCAGGTTTCCTATTTATTTTTATTTCATTAATTTGAAAAATTGAAAGAACTTTCCATCATTCTGCTGCATTTAGATCTGAGGTAGATCATAACTGCAGCACAATAAAGTAGAAGTATTACCTACTGAATTCTCCTTAGTTAAATAATGAAGAGGAGGTGTGGGTAGGCTCATCGAACAAATTGCCTCACTGGACAAAGCCCTTGTTTTAAAATAATATATTCCTTACTTGGCTCAGCAAATGCCTACTTCTGAAACACATACAGGTTAATTCAATACACATTTTTTCTTGATTGCCTATTTGTCATGGCGTTCATTCTCCCGTGGCATTCCTAATCATCCTCTTAATGAGCCCAGTGTTGTTTGTCTTGGTAAACAAACATCCCTTTCCATCCCTGTCCTTTAACATTCTCATTGCAAAGGCAGACTGAGCCCAGGGCTGGCTGCTTTAGTCACTGGATGGCACTATTGCAGCACTGAGAGCTTCGGTGTTTTATGAGGAAACAGCCAGCAACCACACTTGTATTTTATTCCTCCCTTATTATTATTATTATTGGTTTGCACTCCTGCTCAGGCTGCCGTCAGTGTGAGTTTTATCATAAATTAAATATTTAGAAGTATTCAGGCCTGAGGATAATTTCTGCTTTCAGGGGAAAATATTTCATTAAACTTTTAAACTCTTTCCTTTTTAATTTAAAAGTGTGCCCTTCTTTTATTTCCACTGCTCTGATAAGAAGTTTATTTCTGAATATTTTTTTATGTATGCACAGTGTACACATTTCTGCCATTACATATATACACATACACACCATACCAGAAGAATATACTTATTTGTGAATACATATGTACATATGATATTGATTCAATCTTTATTTTAATCATTCCAAAATAATTTCTGGTAAATTCAGGTAAGCTGTAAATTTTAATGATTAACTATTACAACATCCAAAGTACTTACCCCTTGCTTTAACAAAACTGAGACAAGGCTAAGTAGTGCAAGAAACACAACTCTACGTGTTCAGAACGTTGAAAATTGATTAATTTAACCACGCATATAACTAGCTTAAATTGTCAGAGACTTCGTACAATGGATTTTTCCAACCCCACTTGAAATGTATTCTAAGAGCACCAAACTCACCAATTAGAAGTATAATCTGACAGTATTATTGAGCTGTCTCTAACTCTTGGTTAAATGAAACAAATTGGAATTAAATTGAGTGTGCTTTTAGATAGGAAACCACAAAACAAGCAGACCTTCCCATTCATTGGGCTTTTTACTGATATCTCAGGAAGCTGTGAGCAAGCCTGTATTTTCTTTATATTGCCATAGGATGAATAGAAGTGAAAGTTATTTTCTTTTCAGAGAATGAGACTGGGAGGCACTAGCTACAGTTGCTCCTCCAGGCCACTTTCTGTGTCATTTTGGGTTTTTCAATATGCCAGTTTCTCCTAGGCTGAGCCTTCCCCTGTGGTGTGGCTGGTGCATAAATCAGGTACAGGAGATGCACAAGCCGTGCCATAAGGAGCAGCAGCAGGAGTCCCACTGTGCTTTCAGGAAAGGATTTTAAGGGCATGAATACGTGAAGGAGGTGGCAACTGAGGACACCACCGTGTGCTGCCAGTCCTGGGGAGCCTGAGCAGCCTGAGAGAGGCATTTCCTGGCAGACAGAGCTGAACCCAGCCCCAGCTGCCACGGGATCAGACCTGCTGCCTTCTGCTCCCCCCAGCCCCTCCGTGGGTACCCTCCTTGTGCCAGGAGTGCCTCCCAGCATCCCTGCCCCACTTGTCACTTCTGCTCCATCACCTCCTGCCTCCTCACATCTCCACCAGACACAGGAAGGAAACCCAGGCACACAGGCAGGAAACCTGTTTTCCAATCTGCTAGAAACCAAAATAAAGCGTTACCAAGGACTACTGTGATAAAGACCTGCACTTCCTGGGGCTGGCTGCTGCCTCCCCAGATCACTGACTCACAGTCTTCCAGGAGGACATTTGGAGAGGAAAAAGCTTCTCTAGGAATGGCAGAGACAGCAAAAGTCATTCGGGAGACGCCGCCTGAACTTTGGCTCTTATCAGTTGCTATCCAGTATCTAAGACAGCATCTCTAAGCAAAACAAACATTTCAAGTGTGTTCAGAAGAAGTCATTGGACAGCTAAACCCAGCCAACTGTTCCTGTGACAGTTCCTGCAGTGTACATGCTCACCAGGGAACAGGGGACAGGTATTTACACAGTCCTTACCACTCCCAGAACAATTGTCTGCCCTTTATCAAGTTCCTGCCCTCCAAGAAACTGGAAACAGTCTGTGTTTCACGGATGACAGAGCACTAATCCATCTCCAGCAAAGCTTATGTTGCCTAGCAGTGAGAAAGAGATTTTTGTTCTTTTAGTATTTAATATTACTTTTCTGGTAATAGAAAGTAAGTAATAAGCAATGAGATTAGACACGTGAAAGAAGTGTAAACACCAGATTGTCCTTCAAAAGAGGGAGAAGTACTGGTTTAGAACAGAATGAAAAAATTCTTGTTTAAAGCCCAGCACCAGCCTGTTTCAAAACTAGTCAATCAAGAGAAGACTGTGCCAAACGTGGAATACTTCATACCTCTTAGTACTGACACTCATAACATGATAAAAGTTGTGTATCACAGGTCCCATCAGACTGCTCCAGGTGGGAAAGCCCTGTTTAAGTCATTAGGCAAGAGCCACCTTAGATGCCTGATGTCCATCAAATTAGTCAGTGGTAAAGTCATTTGCTCCTTCCTTCAGAAGCAAAATTACTGCAAGGAAGATGCTGGATTCAAAACATCTCTTCCGTGCAACTGTTCCATGGCAAACACACAAAACAACAAACACACAACAACAGCAACAAACCAAAACAGATCCTTGGCAAGACCGCCTCTCCCAGGAGGCAGAAAATGGAACATAAGGCCTCCAACAAGAGTTTTTTCCACATTTTGGCTTGATCATTTCAAAACCAAAAGTAAACATCCGGAATGCTGGCCAGCCAAAGTCTCTCAAGTGTGTGCCTAACTCTAGGCACGTTAAGTGATAACTCTGGGAGGAGGCAGTGCTTTTAAAAGGAGAAGAAACCAACAGGTTGCTGCAGAGAAAATTTCCTGATGCTGCATTCTTGTCTCATGCAGCAAGTTCAGACACGTTGGTCTGCTCAGCAACTGGATGGATGAAGCAATTTAAACTGTATCCACAGCAATTCTTTAACAGAAATGAGTTAATGATGGCTCAGGTTCAAGATTTACTCAGAGTGCTACCAGAGGACAAGTCAGAAAGGAATCTGAGAAGTCTGTGGAAGACTGAGAACAGTGCAATGATCCTGCTTCACTCATTAGAAAGAAACCCAGCACTCAGGAAACACCTTTAAATACTAAGTACATCCTTAGGAAAGCAGAGTTTAACAGGATGGTTCAGAATACTTACAGTTGTATTTACAACATATGGAAAAGTCTGTGACTCTTGTAGGAAAATCTAAACAATTACAGTAAAATCCTAATTTGCTGAGTGGCAAATTTTTAACTGGCAAGAACCTCTCACTGCAATATTCTCATGACTTTTCCTGAATTAGCCTATTTTAATAAGGAGACAGGCAGTGAAGGAGGATTTCTCATAAAGGCTGTGTGCTGTTGGTAAGAGAAGATTAAGAATTACTCTATATTTTTCTTTGATCCTTTGCAATCTCTTTCTAGCACTACACAAATCTCCACTAGGTTCTGGCAGAAGCCTGCCAGTTTATTTGATTTCTTTCCAGCCTGGGAGATAGCTGGAGTGATAGTTTGTGCTTCCTTACACCACAGGGTAACAAAATTTGCCCAGAGCTAAGACACTGTAATACACACACCCTGCTCTAATGCACAGATAACTCTTCTAATAGACACATATAAATTTCTTTGACAGAATAACCCTCATGAAAACAAGTTACAATTGTTGGCACTTATGCTTCAAAGAAGCTTTTAATACAAGCTACTTGCAGTAAATCAAACACAGAGACAGATTCTTCTCAATAGCTAAATACAAGCTGAGCAGAATTTTTTTTATGATCAGAGTGCTGTGTTGGATCATATTCAATTAAAGATGTTTAAATATTCCCCCCAGGAGATTTTGTTCCTCCAATTCTATTTTAAAAAGTTGTTCCACGTTGGAGAAATAGCTGCTATACAGATACAAGATACATGTTGATGGGGGCTTTCCATCCTATCAAGATCTTCACATATAATTTGACCAAATTAATTTTTCCTTTAAATGCTTTGTAATAATAATAATACCACCACAACAAAAATAATAAATGGAAGCAGCACCTTGCTTTGACTTGCTGGATGCAAAAGGAAGCATGTAACTAATAGATTGATTTAAACATTTCCACTTTTAAATATTTTGAGGGACAGCTACAATAGATAGGTCCATCCTTCCCCTTCCACCCTGCAGTTCTGGAATACACTGGCAGAGATTCCAGCCAGGAATGGAAACGAAAAGAGAGCTATAAATGCAGAAAGACAGACTGTGATCACCAGCTTCCTTTAAGAAGGCTCTGTTCATTCAGTTGCTCCTTCCAGATTTATTTTACAGTGAGCTGTAATAGCCTGCAGAGTATTTCCCCCTGGGTCAGGACAGAGGATGCCAAGTTTTGAGGGCGAATCATTTCAAAAGTGTGACAAATGGCAAACTTCTCTCTTATTTTTGTTTTCTTACCACCAAACTGACAAAAATAGAAGTATGGAAGCTTTGTAAGCGAGAGAGGCTTGAACATATTACAGACCCAGACTAGGGCTGGAATTGTTCATACACCAAAATGCAAGAAGAAAATGAAGTTTTTCAGGATTTGTTCCACAGAATAAGAAGTGATATGTATATAGGCAAAAGTATTTTTAAATTTCAGGGTGTTTCTTCATTTCTCTTACTGTAGTACAGGGAACAGAAGATGGGGTCAAACATAACAAAAAAAGCAAAGTTGAGTGTTTTTCAGAGTTAGCAGTTGCTCATGAGAAAAAAAGTGATTTTTAAGTTATTCACAAGAACATGCATCATTATAATTAACCATTTTCAACATAGGCATCTTGGACTTGACAATTTTCTTTCTTACACAATGATCATTGGTTAAATTAGTGCTATTGATCAGGATACAAATTAAGGCTTTTTTCATTTGGTTTGTATGGTTTAGTTTGCTTTTTTTTATATTATGTCAACATTTTAGAAATAAGTGATGAACACAGGCATTATCACTGTTTTGTTCCATTTAAAACAGAAAGATCTTATGGGTTTCTGAACTTTGCTTTTTGGATACAAACTGTAAGCAGGTGGACAGGCCAGCTGGAAAGCAGAAGGAAAAGAACAGAAAGAAGTTTTAATTGCTCAAAGCAAGAGACACTTATTGAAAGATGAATCCCTGTGGAAATTTTCTAAGTATTTCTGGGGGAAAAAATCATGCTAAAATAGGTCTTTCCCACAGTAAAGAGCATTTTTTCTGAAACTAAAGTGCTTTTTGTTGAACACAAAAGTTCACATCATTGAAAGAAGGTACTTTGATTTTCAAAGAGAACACTCATTTTTCTGACCAAAATATCATTCTCAACTATCAATGCTTTTCTCACAAGAGACAGCAGAAAATATTTTAACCCAAATATCTGTGCCAATAATGAGCTACCAATTCTTTCTGCTTATGAAATTAAGGAGTGCTGACTAATCAATTAAGTGATCTATTGTCAAGACCTGGCATGGCCATAAGGCATAGCAAGGCTCAGGTGCTTAAAACCCCAAACATGAAAAGAGTTTCTTGGTGATTTCTTAGTGCTCTTTTACGACAAGGATTAAACTTAACAATATTCCGTTTGATTACTTGCTACAGATTTTTCAGGATTTTTTATGATTTAGGTGTAGTTTTTGGATTAAAATAGAGGGAAGATGATATTTCTTCCTTCATTTTTGCCAACTACTCCTTCTGCCTGTGAAATCCAAGGAAGTACCTTCAGCTCTGCAATAACCAAGCCTGGAGCTCTTCCCCCCAGCTCACAGATGGACCTTTAATGCTTTATGCCAATGCCTGCAATGTGTCTGCAAGGAACCCATTTACTTTTTATTTCAAAACAGCCTTGAAAGCAGCCAGCCTGCTCAGTGTAGCTTTATCAGCCCCACTGCCATCTACACACCTGAGGTTAAACAGTACAATCTGCTACTGGATTGTGAAAACAGCGTTTGTGATTTGTTTACCCACTGTATGATATTTGAAGATTTTTTTTGGTCATGTGCTTGGATTTTCTAAAATAGAAGGATTCAAACAAACAAACCAACACACAAGAACACCTCTCAAGAAATAAAAACCCCAAAACACAAACTGCCAGCTGTTTTTCCCACTTATAGGTGATACAGCAAATATTTTCTGTATGTGGCACCAAGCAGTGACTGTGGGGAAAAGGTCAATCCTCCACTGGGTATATTTTTGTATAGTAAAGAACCACACCAATTCCCTGGTATTACAGTGGCTACTTGTGAGAACATCTCTTCTCCTCCAAAATAAGCAGACTTTATTTAAAGTGGAAAGCTGAATAATTACCACCTCACAGTTCGAGACACTCCAGCATCCTCTGGCACATCTGCAAGTGTTTGGCTCCGGCAGATTTTGGAAGTCCACTGCTCAGAAGAGCAGTTTAACCACTACAGGGGGAGGAAGCATTCCCAAGGGTTCAGCATGGACACGATGTGATGCATTACAGTTTTGTGGCGCGTGCTCGTTAATTCCCATTTTTTCATTTGCATGTTGTATACCTTCTTGGAATTACACGTGAATTAAATTGCAGAGGTGTTTCACAAAGCTGAACCATGCAGAAACCTGTGAGGTTCAACCTCTCTGTAGACAAGGGATTCCTATTAATCTCAAAGCCTAACATATGCAAAAGCTCTACCCAGGACTTAGAACACAATTTCTTTTTTTTGAATGACACAAAAATTATCAAAGCAGATAAAGTCAGCAGGACAAATATCTCTGACCATCTTTTGGTGAAAAGACTGGCATCAGTTACAAACAACAGTCTCACACTACATGACAAAGATGATGAGGTATTTAATAGCAAAAAACCATTGTAACTCTTAAACTGAAATGAGAGCTGGATGACTGCACGTCTCTAAAGGGTTCATAATCACTTTTAAACAACAGTATCCTTTCACATCCTGCTTGCCTTGGCCTAAGGCTAGAGTGGGAAAAGGGGAAAAAAAGTCATTCTAAGATGGAAAAGAATGAGAATTGCCACAGAAAATGTAGTGCAGCCAACTCCTGTGCCCTTTGGACAGGTGTCCCACATGGACAGACGACAATTGTTGTTAGGAACTGAGCAGAGTTGTGTGACTGTGGAATGGGGACACAAAACTGTGAGACAGCCTCTGCAGCTGAAGGCTGGCTCACAGCACCCATTTCCTTCACTTCAGCTTAAACTGGCAGCTCCTGCCACAGCATTGGACATCTGCCTGGTAAGTTTTTGTGTCCTTACTCTTAACTCAATCTCTGCAATTCCCATGATCTGAGTTTCTCCTGCTGGGCAATGCAATGTTCAGAACATCTCTAAAACTGACCCAGTTACTGCTTCTGCTCAATTTGAAGCCAGCTGTGCTAGAGACCTTCTTTTTCTGATACACATATAGACCAGGAGAAGCAAAATTGCTGCCCTGTCAGCAGCACCTCTGCCTGCAGTGTGACACCTGTAGGTAATGCCTAAACCACATACAGAGCGCACTGTGGTCCATACACTTCTCTGCCTTTTTGGAAGAAAAAAAAAAAAAGAGTTCTCTTAATGACCTTAGTAACTTTTATAACCTTGTTTTACTTGGAAATAAAATTTGTTTGTCATCCTTTTATCTCTGAGAGTGTATTTGCAGCCTTCTCTGACATGAAACAGCAGAGGAAAATCCTTCAGTGGCTCACTGTAAATCACACTCATTCAATATGCTTTTGCACTGCTCTTTGTAACCTCTGTCTAAACCAAATGAACTTATCTTTCTGATCTTTTTTTCAGGAAAATCTTTTCTTCTTTAATCCTATTGATTTCTCTCTTGTAGCCTGACTGACAGTAAATAAACTAGGCACTGTATTTAAGGCAGTCATGCCTTTAATGAAAGTACAATGCAAACCTTGTAACTTAATATCATAACATTCTTTCATCATTGCAATATAAAATAATTGTGTCTGGTCGTCTTATTTTCTTGATAACTTCTTAGAATGCCACAACAGTGTTTTGCCACAACTATTGTTTCCTTCTACCTTATTTTCACACAAAGAAGCCTTGGAGAATTACTTGGGATTGGCTAATACTGTTTTAAACCTTAATTGAAATATTAATATATTTATCGTGTTCTTTATTAATATATTTACGTGTTCTTTCTTGGGGTGGTGGGGGTTGAGAGAACACTTTAGAATTCACAACAAAATTGTTTTATCAAGAAACTGACAAACCCAAAAATTCATACAGATTTTGTAACCTCAATTACATACTAAGCATCTCCAAAACACAATGTAAAAAAAAACCCCAAAAAATTATAATATAGCATTGCCATTTATAAATGAAGAGGTGGCCTTTTGACTTTCTTAGGTGGAAGCAATAGACATTGTTAAAAATCAGCAAAGCACTTATCAAAAAAATACATAAAAATGGCCTGTTACTCACTTAAAATATTAGTTAATGTAGCTGGAAAGTAATTGAAAGTTATTCCAAGAGACACCTGTCTGTCCTCTACCAACCCTTGCACTAACAGAATCTGAAAATTTAATTAATTTTATATTTTTCTTTACTTGATGCAGGCAAAGAAAGATTAAAAGGTTCAGACATTGGACTCAGCACAAAGGAGCCCTAATATCCCTTCCTATCTTTTAAATTCCTCTGCAGCCTTCTCTCTTTGTGGAGTTCATTCATAGAACACAGGCTTACTCTGTTTTCTCTCTTCACTCCAGCAAAGCTGCTTTTCTATAAAAGTCTGATGAGACTTTTAAAACAAAGGTATCCTCATCACCCATAAAATAATAAGGCGGATGAAGGAAGTGCCTCATTTTAGAAACTTTTCCACTGAGCTTGGAACTATATAGCACTGAAAGAAGGCACTGCAGTCTGGCTTTGCTTTTTTTTTTTTTTCTTTCCCTGCAGAGTTATGAATAGTTTCACCTGCTCATAAGAGAAATGCTGCTGTTTCTCAGCTACACAAGCCTCTTGTCATTTTGGAAGCAGTTTTATTTATGCTGAAACCTGCTTGAAAACAAATGATTTCGAACCAATAAACAGCACAAATAAAAGTAGCAAAGCAAGTAGACTTTGTCAAGTTCCATTAAGGTATTTATATCTGCCAATACAAAAGCCAGATAGGATTTCTCCTTATATCTTGGACAGAGAAACGTGCTGCATGAAAAGCAGACTATCAGGAAGGTTCATTTCCTTGAAGAGCTGGATGTGAGGTCTGCTGCATCTATTTCCCTGTGAAATTGAGTCCTGTTTGTAATAGCTGGCACTGAAAAACAATAACCTGCAGTGCCTTGCCCATAAAGTTGGTTTCAATTTCAATAAAATCCAATTTTGCCCTACTACCAAAGACCAAAATGAAAATGTATTGGTGATCCAACAGCTGCTTTTTTCTTTGTGTGCTGGATATTGTCCTTGAATGGGATAATATCCAGCTTACAGAGTGGCATATGAAACACAATCCATGTCCAATTGTGATCACCCAGAACTCTGTTCATCCCTCTTTATTCCCATCACCTTCATACAAAACAACTTCTTTTTGACTGATTGCTTTAGGATAAACAGTGTTTCTCCCACCTGAATTGCCTCACTTACTGCCTTGAGGTCTTTGTTTAAATCCCTTACTCATTTAATCACACAGCTTGTTGCACTGGATCTTTCTGGGTGAAAGCAAAAGTAAATTACCAGAGTTTGGCAGCCTCATGACTTTTTCTGTGTAAAAAGTAATTTCCACGAGGTGAGCATAATTTCACCTTTACCTTTTTCAGTTAAAAAAAAAAAAGGCTTCATTTCCTTTGATGAAGATCATTGTTTGAAGAGTTGGGTTTAATTTTGGGGGCATTTTGGTTTTGTTTGTTTCCTTGTTTTTCTTAATATTAATGTGACCAGTGCTACCACTAACATCTGTCCAGAGTGGGTTAAAAATAAAAAACTAATTTCTTAATTATTTGTGTGTGATCAAACCAAAAATGAACTGACAGAAGAGGCTGAGGATGACAAGGAGATGGCTCAGTCTATATTCATTATGCAGATTGGTAGAAAAACTTGGTCAACAACAATTCCACCTTCAGTAGTACAGGTTGGAAAGCCCAAAGTAAACTCAAAGGCCACCCCTGCTGCATTTATCAATCAATCCAAAGGCCTTCACTCATAAACTGAATTGCATCTGCAACTGGTATTAGCCATTTATGCAGGAAAATGTACAGACACAGCAAGAAGCACCTCTGTCAAACAAAAGAGAAAATTACAGCTCACGCAACAAACACTCTCCATTTAGGCAGAACTACTTGCCCTTCACTTATTTTCTCGCACTGTTGACAAAATAATGAGAAAAACTCTGCTCTTTTCAGCCTCCTGTCCACAAAGGGATTGACAGTTTCTTCCATCCATGTGGCACTGCTTACTCCATGTAAATATAAATAACAGGAGAGACAGGGAACTGCCCTCAATGGGCTGGAGTACAGCATTTCCAAGTGCAGGAGGCATTACTGAGCTACATTTGCCATCCATTCTATCTCTCAGGGATTCAGGGAGTGTTTAAACTCTGGCAGTGCAGCAATAATTACTGGATGAACATAAATCCACCAGTACTCCTAGTCTGGAAAACCAGGCAGTCCCAGAAGAGCCTTTAACATATTTCTTCCTCTTGAGTAAATCCAGTGCAAGGGTCAACAGCTCTGAAGAGAGAGCCTGTATGGCACATACTCTGTTATTGACTTTTTGTAGCAACTAAATTAAAACTGCAGCACAGAACCATTTCTACAAATTCACTGAAGCAAAATGTAAAACGTTGCCACTTTTCCCTTCAATCAGATATTCCCCCTTCCAGGACAATACAACATTCATTCCTGTTGAACAGTTTTTACCTTAGGCTTAGCAACATATTTTAAGGTTTCATGTTTGGCCATATATGGCTTACCTGAGACATTATGGCTTACAATAAAAAAAACCAAAACAAAATATCCCCCCAAAAAACCAAACAAGCACCATACAAAATAAACCCAAAGAAACAAACAAACAAACAAAAAACCCCAAAACCCCAAAAAACCAAAACAAAAAACAACAAAAAAACCACAAAAACAAAAAAAAACCACAAAAAACCAAACCATAAAACCTAACAAAAGCCCCTCATTTAAGCTATATGTAAATTTAAGGCACTGCACAAAATATTAAAATGAAATTCAGTGGGCACCGGCATAATAGGACATTTTGCATTCAGAGATCTCATGCACTTCTGACTTCTGAGGTATTTTCTCTGGGAAAACCAGGCAAGCTGAGTTCTTAGATGTTCTCTCTTTCAAAAGGCCAGTAGTTTTGACAGTTTTGCCCAATTCAAAGACATGGATCATACCATGTAAAGGAGACACTGGATCAAAAAATGTACCAGTTACTTTTAAATCTCAGCCATGTTTGAGTAAGTTCGAGGGTGAAGACAGATTCTGTGGTTTTAATCAGTAAAAACACTCCCTAAAGTATGGAAAACCCACCTGTGAAACCAGAGACAATTTGGCACCATTAAAAACCTATTCTTCTCCCAGTCCTTTACTTAGAGTAAGAGGCAAAACGGGCAAAACTTGCACTATTTGTGGAAATTACATCTCATAAATCTGCCTGTCATGCCCTGTGATCATGTAGCTTCATACTCAATATTTCTTCAATAAAACAAAACCTTATACCATATTTCATATTTAAATTACATACCATGTTACTAGATTTTTGAACCGAGGTTAAAGATGATAAATATTTGTAACAGCAGCTATGCAATTGTCACAAATGGTCTCACTTTCAATAAATACAGCATCCATTTGTGAATCCTGCCATGGATCTAAATAGATTTCCTTTAAATACCTATAGATGGTGCTGAAATACAA
Organism: Brachypodius melanocephalos; assembly: GCA_013398615.1. Classification (NCBI taxonomy): domain Eukaryota; kingdom Metazoa; phylum Chordata; class Aves; order Passeriformes; family Pycnonotidae; genus Brachypodius; species Brachypodius melanocephalos. Next base: position 7,228,787 of record VZSR01000028.1, on the reverse strand, counting down.
CTGTTCCTTGAAAAAGCAACAATCTCAAAGTGACTGTAGCACAGCCACCCACTAGGATGGGTTTCACTCCTGGCTGTGCAGATTTACCTCAGGGAAACACAGCTGAATCACGATTTGAGTGCATCATAAGGGTTTTCCTCAGGTACTCATCAGAACAGATTTCTCTCATGTGGTCATGATGCCTTACGGCCAAGGCTGTGGTTGCAAAATATGGGGCTATTTTTTAATTGTTGGAAATACCCAATAAAAACAAAAGGGCCTGTGAAAATGGAGCTGTTGTGAACATGGCATAACTACAAAGGAAGAGAAACAAAAATGTTTCACCACGATTTTCCCTTTCAGGTTGCACAGTTCACCCTGATAATCATCAATTTTGCTCTTCAGTATAAATAATGACGATGAAGCTACTAATAGTGGTCTGGGCATCAGCTCAGTTTGCTGAAATGAAGCAGAACTAACTGGCTTCTCCACAAACATATCGTGGAAAAGAAAAAAAAAATTGTCAGGCATAATTAACATGTGATAATATGATAATCAGCACCAGATGAATCCATACTTTCTGGTTTCAAAAAATACGTAATAATTTTATGGAGAAACTGAAGTGCTAACAGTTACAAACATTGTGGTAAAAGCCATAGCTTGAGCCATTTCCTGTAATGCTAACACTCCACAATTTCCAAATTCTATCAGTAAGGATAACCAACAACCTCTTTCAGATGAAAGGAAGGGGATCACCTCGCCAGTGGATGTGTGAGGAGGGGAAAGAATAGGGACTCTCCTCCCCCAGCAGCATCACTTTCAGTTTCCTTATTTCACAGCACATCTAAATCCTCCATTTACCTTTAGTTAACACCTAATCCTCAAATTTGCAAGCCCTCATCCACCACTGTAAAAATCTTTAAAAATGAACACCTGTGTTTTAAACACAATTGCAGCTGAAAATGACCAGCAAACATGTCTTTCTCACCTCCTTGTTACCTCTTGCATAGTAACTACCCCAGTGGTTTTGGGGGGCTTTTTTCCCCTTATTACTTTCAGAAATATCATGGAACTCTCATCTACCTTTTCTGCACATCCCCATACTCCAGAGTCACTACATGGCTATGATCAGCATTAAAAACTGAAAATAAAAAGTCCTACTCCTCCCACCAGCCCTCCTGCTACCCTACCTACACATGAGCTGTTTATAGACAGCAGCTGCTCCATCAAGGAATCTCTCTCAGCTGGTACAAACAGCTCTCCAAACACGACATAACCACCCTGTATTTATTAAAAAAAAAAAACCCAACATATTAACTAAGAGATATAAATGTGCCATTTTTTTCCCAAGTTCACACTGGCTCACAGTGTTATTCATGGCATGGGAGTTGGACTTTCATTACTCGGGTAGGGGAACACCAAACTGCAAGAAAAACAGGCCACGTTTGTAGGAGAGGCTGCTTGACAATGAATCCCCTTAAACCATTCCACTAAGCCATTACAGAACAAAATAGGTAGTGATCACCACAGAACATTTTTACCAAATTTCAAAATGGAATTTATTCATTAAGTTACAACCCAGACAGGTTTTACTCCTATCCAATGACTTAATCTCAGACTGAAGTTTGAACTCTCTTCTGAAACAAACTTACTGGCCACAATCATGCCTGTTAATGGCAAGGCAGCACAGCACAAAAGTAGAAGAAAGGCTAAAATTTAAATAGTTATATTAATTATCATAGCAACTTGTTAAAATACACATAACAACTGCAACATACCTATTTCTCTTAAATAATGTTACTGCTCATACTGCTGGTGAACAAATAACTCTTTCCAATGCTCATGTGCCCTTTCTCTGAAAAGCCTTGCAAAGGTTATTGTCACAAAACACCAAATCTAAGCAAGACAAAAAACATAGCTGCTGAAAAACCGTACTTTTGTTTTCTTTCTACTCTATAAATCCATGTTTTAGTCAGCCTGGCCAACTTCGGTGCCTAATTCTGCAAAGCACTAGCATCCTAACTGAAAAAGATTCCATCAAGGGAAAGCAAAAGAAAGGATCAGTCCATATGTTCAGGCCTCAGGGCTGGTCAGAAGTGATTAAGTCCATGTTTATCAATTTGTGTGTATTTTTATAGTGAGGTAAAAATAGGTAAAGACAAAGGAACAACCACCAGGCAATACTTATCCTTTAACAACTTTGTCCAGCAAAATTCATGAGAACTCTGCTAAAATAATCTGTCATTATCTAATCATTTGTTCTTCAGTAACCCCAAAGAACAAGAGAAAGTTTAAGCAGCAGTCACTTTCACAGGCCAGACAGGAGGAAATGGGAATTTCACGGACTGCCTTGGAAACTGCACAGGAAGGAAAATCCTGAGCCTTAAATACATTGTCTCATCAATATTCTATCAATGGTTCTACTTCCACTCTTGGAAAATGCTTCACTCTGTTCTAATAATTGCATGCAATGCACAGGTCTGCGAAACACTCAGCATTCACATCTAGTCTTTCAGAACTAGGTGGGGAATAAAACTGCTCCTTATATTGCATCTGATGGTACAACTGAATTTTTCATTCGTTCTGTCCTTTCCCATTAACCCAGACTGAGGTCAGACTATTGTAGCACTGTGTTTACGAATACAAAAGTTACTTTATTTACCAGAAATGATCCCCAAAGCATATTTAAAGCTGTTACACTGTTCAAATATTCATGTGGGTTATTGTTTATTTTTCTTTATTACATTGACACCTGGACAGAAAGGTATCCTTATACTCAAAACAGAAGCATTTTTCTTACCTTCAAGGAGTTTACATACATGGCAGAGAGATGCTGCTACCCTAATTTATTCATAACACACTGTGATGGTATCTAGAGAAGCACACAGCAGACTTGTGTGGTTTCTACCATCCCTTATCTCTGCTGCAATTCACACTGTTCTGCTTTGCAATACCCAAGGAGCATTTTGGGATGCTGGCAGCTACTAATGAAAACATCTCTTTCCTCCTCCTCTTGCCTCAGAGAAGCTAACAGCTTTCACGAGGTACAAAGCAGAACAAAACCATTCTTTCTCTAATCACTTCATTAATAACTTATTCCCAACCACACACACTTCTGCTTCCTCCCCTATCAGGATGCAGCAGACACTACAACTCCAAATTACTCAAGAATTTGATTAGTTACTATCCTCATCAGCTGAGCCACTGAACACAGTTAGCAAAGTCTGTCACGGTGAAAAAAGGGCAGCGTAATTTGCACCCAGCATCTGCAGTATTTCAGAAAGCCTTATTTCCATTCAAACCTGACCTGAAAATGAGCACAGCGCATCCAGTTCCTGCGGTTTCCACGGGCTTTTCCCATCGCCTGTGGCTGTTCCAGCAGCTCCTCCACCAGCTCCATCCGCAGCACTGAGTAAACAAACAAAGACAGACTCAAACATGCCAGTAAGTTATCAGTTTTTCCATGTACTTAGTAAAAAGTTGATGGCGACATTGGTAAGTCGCTCTTTAGCCCTGCTCCTTCCACAGGACTGCGTTCACCCGGAGGGGAGACTGCTGGACTTCGAGCTGCCCTCGTTCTCAACTAAAACTAAGAAAAAACAAAAGCCAAAAAAATACCCAAACCCACACAAGAAACACAAACCAAACCTTCTTATCGAGAGAACCTCTGAGGGGAGCCGGCCTGAGGGCTGAAGGGAGCACAGCGGGCCCTCCTGCCTCATAAACCCCGCGCGCCTCTCACCTGCAGTTAATTACTGCAATTAATGACTGCAATTAGCCCGGGCGATAGGGCATCCCCGGGTCTGATCGGCCCAGCACTGCCCTGCCTTCCTTAGAGAAGAAGGATGGGGAAGATCCTGTCCCTGAAGGAGCCAGGAGCGGCTGCGGCTCCACAGCTCCGCTCACAGCGGCACTGCCTTGCCCGTGGGGGGTAATGGTCCTCAAATCACAGGAAACACGCAAAAAAATTAAAAAAAAATTAAAAACGGCCAGGCAGAGGTCTCTTCCTCAAGAAATTAAGGGTTCCGTTCCCAAGAATTAAGGTTTCAAATACAGCACAAATCTGTTTTGAAAGCTGTGCGAGAGAGGTTTCACACGGAATAAGAGAGCAAAGACAACCACCGCAGTGACCCTGCACTCGATGCGGCTCAGTGTGCCTTGTCCCGATGTTACCGCATTCACCTGAGTGTCTGAGCCGTAATCAGCTCACCTGACAAGACACCAGCACCCCAATGAGCACAACCGTGCCCCTGGCCATGCCACAGCACAAGCAAACGCGTCTCAGGTGACACCACTTAGCACAGGTGGTGTTAGTGCCCTGCACTGATAAACCACTGGTGTTAATGAGACAAGTGCTCCGATGATTGGGTTTCATACATTTCTTTGGGCTCTAATAACACCTCATTATATTCGTAGTTGCAGTCAGTTTGGCTCCACTATGGAGAAATTCTCACAACGTGCTCTGGTTGTCCGTGGTGTTCGAGCACATCCTGATTCAGGCCAGCTCTGATTAGAAGCAGATTGGTGGAGGATTATTCCAGAGGTAGTTAAATACAATTCAGTAGAATTAAATTCATCCAGTTCTTCAACTACATGTTTAAAATCCCTTTAGCACTTGCTGCTCTCTCCATTTTTAACAATGCCCCATGGCTTCATTATCTCTCTGCCTGTGAAGGATGATCCCCAAAATACTGGAGATGACATGAAGGAGACAATTGCCTTGCTCCCTCAATTCTGTTTTTACCCTACACCCTCTTGGTCCAGTCTGCAAAAAAGATAACACTCACAGGTTCCTTGGTCTTGAATGAAGGCTTTATTTCCATATTCACAAATAGAAATATTTTCAGATGGCTGAGAAGATTTTGGTGGGAAGCTGTGCATTACCTCCAGAAACAGGGATTGGGTAAGGCACCGAGGTGTGTCAGTGAGAAGAGCTGAAGGATTTGGGTTTCCTCAGCAGAGTGCAGAAGAGTTTGCAGTGAGCAGAATGGCCTGAGCAGGAGCAACTCAGGTGGTACCACTGTGTTTGGGCAGGAAACACTGCGTTAAGTTATTCACAAAAGCTGGTATGTAACAGACATAAAGAGTATTCCAGCTGATTCACGGGGCAAAAAGGGCTGAAGGATCAGGTGAGAAACCCAATGAATCTTCTGGGTGAAGGAGTAGCATGAAACAGAGAGCCCTTGAAGGCAGAACAGTATGTGGAGAAGCAAAAAGCTGAGGAAAATCTTTATTAAAAAGTTGAAAAAATATGAAGGTTAGTGTGTGAGGGGGTAGGTCTAGGCTGGTAAGTGTATGGAGCAGGAGGCAGGATGAAGATCCCAGCAGGAAATGCCAAAGCAGCTGTCTTGACCATTGCTGACAGCTGCTCTGGGTGGGTTCTAAGTAAAATTTACTAGAACTGAGTCAAGGGCTATACCTCATGGTTTGAGACAGGTTAGAAAAAACCAGCGTTGCATCAAGGAAAGAAAACAATCTTCACAGACTTTTCAAGACCGCCTGGGAACAAGAGTTTTGAATTATACTTAGAAAAGCAATAATCCCTAAAAAATTGAGAAAGCAAGTCTTAAGCTCCCAACTTAAACCTTTTCATTATTTTGTATCCTGACAGCACAAGAACAAACATGGGACTGAGACTGAGAGAAAATTTTCAAGAAAAGAGAGCAAAAAAGTAGAAAGGAGGTCGATACTCAGGACCTGAGGAGCCCTTTGAAGGACAGAGCAGTGTGGACAGCTTTATTAGACAGGGTGAGACATGCCTCATTTTTGTGCCTTGGTTTTGCCTGCTTTAATGAGCAGCGCAGAAGGAAGATTCTGGAAGGATGGAAGAAATTCATTCCTATTTCTCCTTCTGGTTACTACCACTTCCCCAGACCTAGAGAATTTGCTCAGAGTCCTGGACCTCTGTTCTCTGCCTTGATTCTGGTCAGAAGATGTAGCCTTGTCCTGGGGACTCTGCAGCTGCTCCCAAGGGTGAAGGAGTGGAAGACACTGCACAGTATAAGCAATATCTTGATGGTAATAATCACGTGTTCAAAAGAACACCAAAAAAAAAGAAAAATTCAAGTAAGTGTTTTTGGCAGTAAAGCACTGGTATAATGGATTCCTGATTTATTTACCATGCTTGCTACTCACTTTCAGCTCTAGCAGGAATCAATAATACTTCATGCACAGGCTCCGTACAGATTCTCCTCACAGTGACCACATTCATAACCAGTATTTGTTTATAGTCATATTATAGAGATGTGAGTAAAATATATTATGGCATTCTTCATAAAAGCCTGTAGGCCACAAGAAACAAGTATAACTCTCAGTTGTGTCACTTCCCATAACTCAGGCTCTGAAAAGCATGACAATATTCATCAATTCTTGTTAGTCCCAGCATTAAATAATGCATGAACATATGAATAAACAAAACAAAGAAAAAATCCAGGTTGGTTTTGCACATGCAAAGTACACAGAGTCCCAAGAGCTTTCTTAATTTATTTTCTTTATAAAACCCTACTCAATGTGTCCTCACTCTGTTTTCCTGGTGGAAACAAGTGGCATAATGTAATTATTTTCAGTCTGGCCATCAGCTTACTGAATACTATGTTACCAACCTGGTTTTACACCCTATGTAATCCTCTTGTTTAATTTGAGGGCATTTTTCCTGTGTTTTTTAAACATCTACAAAGAAATGCAGGAAAGACTACTAATGATATCTGCAGTAGCAAGGGAGTTGCCAACACCTTCCTTTCATCAAATCAAATTACAAGTTTGAGTCCACAGCCTTAACATTCTGCTTCTTAAAAACTGGTGGGCATCTTGAGAGATATCTAATGAATCCCTAAATGATATTACAACCAGGAGAGATTATCAGCCTCCAGCATTTTGAGCTGGAGCATAACAGTCATTTTGTTTCCATTAGATGGAAGACATATCACAGAACCAAACTGTTAAAAAGCCACTAAACTCAATCAGCCCACACATTATTCCAAATCAGAAAAATCTATGTAGCTTCATGCTAATGAAATGTGCCTTAATGCTGATATCTTTGTAGAAATACTGCTGTGGAAATAAAGGTGAAAGAACGCCACAATGAGACCCAGACCGGTACTAAAATGCAAGGGCTATTTCCTAATAAAATACTAATAACATCACATGGAAAACACTGAGGATAAAATACATTTTTAATGTATTTATCCTCTTCTACATGTGCAGAGCTCACAATCAGAACAGTTTGATCAGAGTATAATGGAAATAAATATGTTTATGTCTTTGTTCATTCACCAAGCATTTCCTAATTACGTGACACTCTCACTGAGCTGGCTGCTTTTGCTGTGTTTGCTTGTTTTAATTTCACACAAAGAATAATAAATACGAATGCTCTCTTTCGTGTTCCTTCTCAGCATGTTTGAATATTACTGCTTTTACTCTGAGAATGTAATCTCTTTGAAGAGAATGCTTGAGCCATCCATATAATTCACTGGGAGAAAGATGAGTTAACATTTTTATAAAATTACTTGGCATGTGCTATAAAAACATCACCATCTAATTTTGTGATAAATACAATCTACAAGAGGGATGAGATGGAACTGTCTGTTTTCATATCAGATGGAACTGTCTGTTTTCATATCATGTTTTGAAACAGCAGTGAAAACAATACTAAAAGATGTTAGATTTGCACTTTTATTTGCACGTAGAACTCCTGTCTGTGAAGGTGATGGAGGGGGAGAACCACCCTGTTTTCACAGTACTCCTCATTTTTGTCTAATTCATTTCATAGGAACTACTGATAACCTTTTGTTATTATTCTCCTGTATAATTAGACTAGCTATATGAAGGATGAAATTACAGCTGTTACAGAATTATTCACTAATTCATCTCTCCAGAAATTATTTTTTGATAGCATGAGTTCTTGAGATGCACAATTGCTTCATTAATTGCTCAATTTTTTTTAACTCTTCCATTTTCCTTGACTTTATTAGGTAATGCTCTGGTTGGAGGAGGCCACTTCCTAAGGGCTCATCCCACCATCTGACCAGTTCTCTTTCTTCATTGGCTTTTTTCTGAAACAACCCCCAAAGGAGGCCCTGTAACTGCTGATTTTGAGACATTTCCTGGTTCCACACAAAACCCTTTGAGATGATGTGGAACAGGGAGCAGCTGATGGTGACAGAGCTCAGGAAAATTTGCATTAAAAGTTTGTTATGCATTAGTAAGCTCATGGAAAAGAAATCTTCTATAGAGTTTTAATCAAAGACTGAGTGACAATCTATGAGGGTACGTATTTTGAAGAACTTTTTGAATAAAAAGCAAAAGGAACAGGAAAAAGGTCATTAATTTGTGGTTCTTGCTATCACTTTGTTGCCTCAGCTTGTGCTGTGTACAAATAGGTCAAGCACTGCTTGCTATTACTTGTATTAAAGCACAGCAAGTTCTCTTCAACAGAGCTTGCAATTTCTGGGACTCTTCTCCACTTATAATTGAACTATTTTGATAATAAGACAAAGAATATAACCAAATGAAGGGCAAGAAACAAAGTAGAATTATGTCCTACAAAGGGAAACCCTGATACAAAAATAATGTTTATTGTAATTATCAGGAGTATGTAGTTACTTGTTCCTTAATTTGCTATCCACAATGAATAGAAGAAAACAACTTCAGAGTTTTTTTCTTATGGGATAGGTAGCAAAAGCAGATTCACCTCCCATGAACAGATTCAAAAGTAAGGTGATCCTCTACTTTCTACAGAGAAGAAATAGCCAGTCAGAATAAAAATTATAGAACTTTTTTTTAAGATCAATGTGAGGAAAAAACTAGAATTTACCAAATATTTGTTTCCACTGAGAGTCTACTTCAAGACGACACAACTGATACTATCAGATGACAATGCAACAACAAAACAAACAACCTTATTACCTTTTAAAAGAGTTTCTTCTCAAGTATCCACATTTTTGCTAAATTCAATCCAAAGTGAATTCTTCTAAAGTATCCCTAAGCATTTAATAAGCATCTGTAGGACAACTATTTTAGTATCGATGAAAATCACATAGTTGAAAATTCTGCTCATGCACAAACAGCTTCTCCCTCAAGCCACTCAGTCTTTTACCTCTATTATATTGAAACTGGCTGGAAAAGTAGTTTATTTATAGACCACCATTTGCCCTGTGACTGCATATATCCAATACAAGATGATTCCCCAGACAGGCAAATGCCAGGCTTTTTTTTGGCAACAGACCTAAAAACCTCAGGTTTCAATTTTCAAGAAAAGATTTCATATTATTCATTGTTATGCAAAAACCTTAATTGAGCAGGGATGTGATCAAAGCATCTTCACTGGTTTTGAAGTGGATGCAGGGAATGGTTGTGTGGTGATTAATATGATTTATCTTTGAGAAACTATTTTAGATTAGGAAAGGAAAACACAGTTACTACTGAGGAAGTCACAAAGAAAACAAAATGTAACAGGGTTTGGAGTTTTTCATGCTTTAATCTTTTATGGCTCAATTACTAAACCTGTGCTCCCAAAGAGCTCTCATTACCTGAGAGCAATAAATTTCTCTAAGTAGAGGCAACACACACTGTACCAAATCAAAACACCCTCTGTCAAAGACACAAAGACATATGCTGAGCCTTCAGCACTATTTTCCATGTGAGTTTTCCTTGTTTTGTTCCAGCATTTGCCTGAAACCGGTTCATTCATCTCTTGAGAGCTGAAGACTTGAAAACATTTTAATAATGGTATTTCTGATAATGTCTTGTTGCAGTTTCAGCCCAAACACAAAATATCACAGAGAGAAAATATACAGAATGTCATAGAAATACAAAAGGTTCTTACTATTATTATTGTACTGTTTGTGTCTCATTGTTTCCTTACTAAAATATGCAAAGCTTAGCAGTTCAGAAACAGTCACATAGAAGGCAAAGTAACTAACCAGCAAATACCAACGAATTTTACTCTTTAGCATGCTAGTTACTAAAGAAAAAGACTTTTTTTTTGTCTGTAGAAACAATTTCCTTAGCATTTAGATTATAACTGATCTCTTTAATACATGGGACTGTTTCCAGAAAGATTTAAGCAGTTGGTGAATCATTTCAATTCAAAGACCTTATACATTATATATTTCTCCCCTCCCCTTCCTTTGTCTACCAGCACCAGCAGCTGAAGGAATGTGTATTTTCATTTCTTTCAGGATCTCTATTTGTAAGGAATGGCATTTATTTCAGGAACTACTCTGCAGATAAAGCTGAGGCAGCTCAACTAAAATAATGAAATGGAACATCCCAGAAATGAACACAGGCATAGGTTTGAGAGCAACAAATAGCTTAGGTCCAAGTTTTACTTAAAAATAAAAATTGAAATAGTTAGGTTTAATGAATGGCTCATTTGTGGTTGTGAGATCTGTATCTCCAATTTTGGCACTAATTTATTGAATTATTGTAGCTAAATTGCTTTCAGTTTTACTGCTGCTGTTTACCCATCTTTTTCTCTTCTTTCTCATTCTCATTTATTTAAGACTTTAAAGGCTCTTAATGTGTGTAGCCTGAATTCTCAAAGCTATAAAGCTTCCAGTTATACTTCAGTACTGTAATAATTTTTTAGAGAAAAAATAATAATTTAAATGAATTTCAATTTTCTCTCTCATTTGGCTCCTGACTGATTTATTCTTGGGCCAAAATATTGGGTTTGTATCTGCGACACGAACTGAATTTGGTTACAAATAAAAACCCTGATTTTAAAGAAACACTTTAAGAAACAAATCAGTTCACTGACACATCATAAAATACCACATTCCAGTCTCAACAACTATTTTGCCTTTCTAGATACATTCTATATGTGTATTAGACTATTGTAGTCCTCATTTTCTATCTCAAAATTATAAATAACCTTCCCAAGAAATGCTAATTTTTGTTAGTTTCGGCAGGAGTTTCATCTGAGATGTAGACAAGGCATAAAAAAGTGATAAAAAAAATTGCCACCATATTTCCATTAAATTATGAATGATAATCAGATAGACATTCTTATTTTTCTTTCTATCAGCTTAATGTTTATTGTTCTAAAACATAGGTTAACAATAACGGACAGCCCTGCTGGGCACCATGACATGAAGAAAGGTGAGTAATATTGTTAATCTATAATTAAAGTGGAAGTAGCAGGATGAGGTTTTCTGCTGACATTTCTTCCTCATTCTGAAAATCACTGCTTTAGAGCTACTTAAGATAATGATGCTGATGGACATTCTTGGCATGATTCATATTTATATGAGAAGGGTTTTTTTTTTTTTTCTCATATTTTAGTTTTACTTTTTCCATGATAACCCTCATTTAGGATTGCCAGGAGAAAATCTGTGATAACCAGAGCCAGTGGAACTAAACCTCCTTCTCACAAGCAAAAGTAGAATATTAAATTCAAATTACCTTGGACAACATACAGGGCAAAGCATTCTGGTTTTCATTACACTGTTCCTTTAAAGCAACTTTTTTTTTTAAAACTTATGTAGCACCTGTGTACAGTACACATTTGGCCTTATAAAATATTAATCATAGAACTTAGTTTTTGCACTGTGATACTGATGTATGCAAACAAAGGTCAGACCATACATCAGCTGTGTAAAATTCTGTTAACTGATTGACCTGAATAAAAAGTTAAGAACCTGAAGACAAATTTGTTCAGTTTTAACAGAAGAACACCAAAAATGGCAACATAACATCTCAAGATCCTATTTCCTGTACTTGGCACCCATACATTCTGGAAGGACAGAATGATTTCTGCCTGTGTATCAGAACATAATTCACTGCTAAACTTCCTGACAACTACTGCTGATCCATTTCATTGCCAAAAAAATAACCCCCTGTCATTTTTAACTTTTTTAGATTTCACTTGCACCCTAATAGAGATCAAAAAGTTAATTGCTCTAGTAATTGCAACCTTGATCAATAGGAAAAAAATTAAATCTGTCATTTACAGATGTTTTTCTTTATTATACGCCAAATTAAGTCATCTTGATGTTCTGGAAAGTGTCAGTTTTTTATTGCAAAGAAGAAACTGATCAATTAGGTTTGCCTGTAGCTTTCAGATAGTAATTATACTAAAGTATTTAATGTATCACAGCACTTATTTTCAGTTCTTCAAAGTTACCTATCACTTTTTCTGTGAAATACTGCATTACAACATGAAAGAGGGGAGAATTTGAAATTAGAATTATGCTCTTTATTATTATATTTAATCATAAAAGAATAGTATCATCTTTTATGATTAAAAAAAAAAAAAGACAAAAGAAAAAGTTGGGGCTTTTTCCAAAGATTTCTGGACATCACTGACAAAGATCCAAGAAGACAATTTTGAGGCAGTAGTGTGAAAGAGAACAAATGAAACATTTATAGAAATGTTTTGCTAATGCTGGGATCTGCTAAATTCTGAAGGGTCTCCCTGAAGAAAAGGCTGCAGCCTGTTCAATAGAAACTGCTAGAATATCAACACTTGATAGCACATCATAACAAACAAAGTCAATATTGAGTGCAATGATGAAAATGCGTGAGTGTTGTGTTTTTAAATATCTGAGAAAATGGAGAAATAAGGAGCCACTTGTGGCACACATCACAGTTTCAAGGATGGATGCAGCAGATTGATCTGCATATCCAGAATCATTCACTGCTCCAAAATGCTCCTGTGCTGGAAGACAAGAAAGCCTCGATATAATTGATCTCAGCACAGTTTCCAAAATTTGTTTTGAAGAATCATTTCGGATGAATGATTTCAACCATCATTACATTGGATATTTTGTAATACAATCTATACTGCAAAATTTTATCTTTCAGTGAGTATACACAGTCATTAACTTCAGCCAGCTACTGCAGTGTACTCTTTAATGTTCTGTTTTCTGTAGCAGAAATTTTCATTAAAAGGAAAAGTTTGACAAAAATCTTGAATTACCAAACTGCAGGAGTGACATTGGAAAATCAGCTTTCTAAATGCAGTTTGTCAATCTGTGGCGGTCAACTTCTACTTAAAAGAAAAGACAGAGGGCCAACTTCAAACAGCCCTTTCAAGAAAGTGAGTGTTATTTCATGTAGAGCCGTAAGAAGTGCATGAAAAATACACATCAATACAATATTATTGTGCTTAAGGAAAGACAGCCCTCTAACATGAACAATTATTTCTCTGGTAGTGATTTTCATTGACCCTGAGGGATGGTTTTCTTTTAATTGCACCTAATGAGCTGGCTAGACTATCAGTTCTCTCATTTCCACACAAATTAGCTCTTGTATAACTAGAATACTGAGGGGATGAGAGAGAGCAGAAAACAGCTCCAATTTCCACATCACCAGAGCTATCAGAAAAATGCCAGCTCTTCCATTTAGGAAAGCTTTTTTTAAAAGTGGAATTCTACTGTCAAGTAGTACAAAGCCACTTTAATGGATAGTATCTGATGAGTACACTCCCAGATTTGAATGCAAAGAGGAAAAGGAAAGGTGAATGCACTTAGAATCATTTTAGATGCATTTCTATGTTGCTGGGTGATATCTCACTGCCCCTTCAAAGCAAGGCATTTTAATCACTGTCCCAGCACAGGGTTAATAACACAGAACCATATCCTCATGTGATGAAGACTGTCCTTACTCCAGTGAAACTGCTTTAAAGGAGACCAGCTGAGGGTCTGATTCTGCTTGAAAACCCCTCAGAAGTCAGTCAGCCAGCGCTATGACTATAAGTGGAGATACAGAGTTTAAAAGCTTGCCTAGAATCACACAGAAAATGTGAGTAGCCATGGTCTGAATCCAAGTAATTTAAGATCTTACATCAGCATCAATGGCATCAAATCTCAGAGCTACCATTTTGCATAAAGATCAAGCAAAATCCCAATAACTGAAGAACAAGTCAAAAGCTCACACCGATCTCTCTTTGTTTTTCTAGAGAGTAAAATTAAACCATAATTAAAACCACGAAAATTCTGCGGTGAATTCATGAATTCACACACCAAAAACCTTCTGAAAGACAATTTTCCCAGAGACAGACATCTCCAGTTCACTTCCTGTGAAGGATTTCAACTGTGCACAGCAGATTTTTTTTTTTTTTTTGGCTGCTCAAACAGTGGCTTTGATGTGACAGTGCCTGTGGAAGACATTTGTCCTGTGGGATGACAACTGCCTTGTTTTAATCAAGGGCTTGAACGCGGTGTGTTGGGTGACTTGGAAAGAGTCTGGTATCATCCTACGGGCAAATCTCTGCTCCTATGCATTTTAACTTCTCTTCTTGTGCCAAAACTCCCAAGGAAGATGATGAGAGCCATTTGTGGCAGCCTGAAATTTAACACCACTTGTCACAGCTTGGCTTTTGCTCAGGTGTCCCTTGACTCTACTGCTTTTATAATGTACTGTGGCTTTTCAAGAGGCTGGTTTTACCCAAGTACCACTCAGCTGACTTAACTTCATATCCACTCAATTGTGTGTTATCAGATGCTCTAATGTTAATGGCATTGCAAAAGCAGAATTTACAAGTAATTACATTACAAATAATTGTCTCTCTCACTGTCATATCTTCTTGTAATGAAGAGAAAGAACATCAAAAATTCTGTTTATTATATTAAAATACTTTTTTTTTTCACCCCCAATCAGCATAAACAACTGCATGTATTGACTCAGGGGAGTAATTCTTGTTAGGTTACCAAAACCATTCTCTTTTAATTGGTGTCATATGAAGACAAAACTCAGCATCAGTTGCCCCCTGTTCACCCAAAGCAAGTGCAACAACAACTAAAACATACAATTTCCCCAGAAGAGAGATTTATATACCAAAATTACATTTAGCATTAGACTTGGGAACAAGTTCTTTATTGCTTTAGGAGTGCATCTGCAACTACTAAGAAACTTGGAGGTTTACATTCAACTTTAGAATCATTCACTTATACTGCAAAATAACCTCTATTTCTAGGATTTGCTTGATCCCTTTTGAAATTGCTTTACAGTGGCTTTCTGTAAATAAGGACGTACAATCTCCTATACTTGAACTAAACACACAGTTCCTTCCTCTATTTGATCATATAATCTTGTTTTTGTTAGAACCTATGAAACAGAAAGCACTGATCACAAAATTTTGGCTAAAAATACTCCTCTATGCAGCAGCTATCAGCCACCAGTGCTGTGCAAAGCTTTATTGTAAGGGTTTCTTGCAAATTCACCCAACTATTGATGGAAAACTGCAGATTTTTAATCAGTGTGATTCAAGCTTTGGAGAAAAGTAGTGCATTTATTCAGATATATTTAAGAGCTAATGAATCAAATAAAAAAACATGTTTAAGTGACTGAATGTATGAAACATTGCACTAGGAGGTAACATAAGAGGTTTCACTCTGTTTGAAGCTGATTTATCAGACGTAATAGTCTGACACTGACATAACCAGAGATAAAATGGGTTCAAACTGCATCTCTACAACCTACCAGCTTTTAGAAAAAGTGATGACATGAAGCTCCCTGTCATGGAGATGATGAAACTCTCTGATTTACGTACATAAAGTTTATATACAGGGGAGAAAGTGAGCATGAACTCATTGCAGGGCACAAGCTGGGTTACACTGGTGAAGAATGGTGTCCCATTGCCTTTGGTGGTGACCTGTGACAGTGAAATCATTGCCTGCCTTGGCCATGACAATGCCATGTAAAAACTTGTCTCCTAATTTTCTTCATTTGTGATGAACAGAAGGAAAGTGAAAAATAAGATCTGTCCTAATTCAATAATGTTTTGAATCGTATTCACCTGTGATACGATATCCAATAGATGACATTTTTGATATAGGAGGATACATTTCCTGCCTTGGACAACCTTTAGCTCAATCATTCTCAGGCAGAGACAGTGTCCCTGTGAACAGGCATTCTTTGATATATGTTTTCCTTCTATTAATAAATCTGGGCCTTCAGAGTTTAATTACATGCCGTGTATCAGACATTTTTCCTAGCATTCATTTATTTCTGGCATTTGCAGTGCTACTTTACAGCATGCCTGTGTGGGGTCAGGCAGTGCCTTTCTGAGCAAGAATCCAGAATATTTGTGTACTGCTGAGGCAGACAGGTCTTCTGTGAGCATTTATGTCTCTCTACTCCAAACACTTTCCAAACACCTTGACTTCAGGCACACTTATGGAAGATCTCTTAGGCGAGATGGAAACTCTGCAGTTCAAGCAAATTGTGAGTTATTGCCCCCAGCTGTGCCCTCAGGAACTCAGAAAGATTGAATATAGATGCTGTCACTGACTCTCCAGGAAAGGGTTAACTACACTGGTCTCACAAAACCTGGGAGCTGACAGAAGACTCAAGAGGGAGGATGGACCTTGGTCTCTCCTTATTATAATTAAAATATAGAAGTCGCAGAATAACTTCCCTTCCTTCAAAGGACTTATCAAATTAATGAAAATACAATTCTCCCATGCGTTCTAAAGTGTCTTTCTTTGCAGCTCTTTCATTCATCCGTATCTGAGCAAAATGTGCTTATTAAAAATCAAGCTGTCTAAAATACCCGATACAGCTCAAAACTGCAGAACAGTCTCCATCTGAAGAGGTACATTTCTCAGAGCTGAACGCTCTATTGATGCTTTTGCAAAAGACACAAAAGAAATTAAATGGCAGTTACTGAGAGACTGGGATTGATGGAAATCATATATAATTATACTTCCTAAACAAAAATAGGAAAAGTATGCCTTAGATACTGGGGTTTGGGCTTCAAAAGGACCTATAATTAATAATGGAATTTTCTTTAAAAGTTGGTCTTACCTGTCACAGAGAACAGACATACCAGATTAGGAAGCCTGCTAGCTCAACACTAGCTCTCAAACCAGGTGGATCTCCCCAGGTAAAGATCTGTGTTGTTAAAAACCACCAAGCTCCATTGGTTTGGATGCCCCATTAGTTGGTTTCATAACACGTCTTGGGGTTTTTTTGGATCTGAAAAGAAAGTGAGAGCTGTTTCCAATTCACCTGCTCATCCTTGTATTGCTAAAAAAATAACATACATATGCTGTCCAGACTGAATTTAAATTAATTTAAATTTTAATTTAGACCAGTGGGTGCTGTACCACAATATTTCTGCTTATTTCTCCCCCCTACAGGCCTGGCTTTGATCACAAAATACATAGAGGAACACTGAGAAATTCACTGCTGAGGAAAACTTGCAGTACTTCATTGGTAAGGTTACCTGCTGTCATAGCTCATTTCTAGAAGCCAGACCTTGCTGTCTGTGATAATGAGAAAAAAGCTCTGCAATTTGTAAGGAGTGCCATTTCCTTCAGCAGCTCCCAGGAGCAGCACTGTGTCAAGGAAGGGTAAAGCTCCTTCAGTGGCTTCAGGTAATCTCAGCTGCTTTTGGTAGGGTGGAAGATGAATTTTGGCAAATTTACTATAACAGAAAGAAATGTTTCTCGATCTTTTTGTTAGAGACTGGTCCACTCAAGTAACAGAGAGAGAGAAGCAAAATCTGAATGACACAGTGAGAAAGAGGTTTGTGAGGGAGCTAAAAGTAATCTCCACTTTAAATCTGCTGGCCCATTTTTAAACACAGAGCCAGTGTAAAAAGGCAGCTGCAGGAAGCATCAGAAGCCATGGATGGCTCAGGCCTGTTTAGAGTTTTGCCTTTTCAAGGTATGACTTTTGCACATTTTTGAATTGCTTAGAGTTTTGTCTAATTCTAGGCAGGTGAACTCCACTAAAGCTGTTGCTGGCATGCAGATGCACACTTGTTGAATGGGAGAACTGACTTGGTTTCAAGTGCTATTGTAAGAATTTATCTTGATCATAAACCCTATTTCACTGGTGAGAGGAGTGGTAGGAATCTGGTGGAATACCCACCCTAGGGGGTCTCGAACTTGGGGAAAATAGTAAGAGGTCTGTGATATTCACAAATATTTTCAAAATATTTTGAAGCTCGCTACTTGAGAGCACAATTTTTTACTTATTCCCTCCCAAGCAGGTGAATAGCTAATTTTTTTTTGCCACTGGGTATCCAAAAGGACACCTGGTGTGCTCAGCAGCCAATGCAATCAGAAAGTGCTCTCCAAAGAGAGATGATCACTGTCTCTTCCTGTGACATGGAAAGGGAAATTGGAACCATTGTCTTCTGCTACTCTTCAAATATCACATATTTTCCAGCATGGTGTTTAGAAGTATGATTTAAGACATCAGCATCTTGCAAGGATTCAGCCTGAGAATTCAAATACATATTACTTAATATCCAGTTTATACATTGAGGTTAGTGCCATAAAAGATTAGCCAAAGAGGATCAAAAGGAGGTTAATTTACTACACACACAGCTTGGATCGCTAACAATAAATATGATTGACGAGGACTGGCTCATAAAGAAGCAGAGATGCAGTCAGCATGGACCTTGTGAAATAACTCTGAGTTTCTCCCAAGAGGGAGTTCTGTCTTACTTCAGCCAGTGGACTTTGAAAACTTTTATCATAAAAGCCTTCCATGTACTGACTTCATTTTTCTGCATGTATTCTTGTTTCAGATCACGCAGAAGTGAAACAAATTTTAAAACACAGTTGAATGATTTATTAAGGTATGTACATTCATTTTTAAATCCACATCTATTTCTTGAGAGCACTGAACTACAAAGGTTATAATGAGGAAATAATTTGTGTGAAAATGGCAAGAAATATAGGTCTCCATGGTCTCCACAAACTATTTCAAACTCTAGAAGTTAGTGTTGACCTCTTAAAATAAGTTGCAAGAGTTTCTAAAAATTGTTAAAATTCAAAAATCTTTTCTTTTTCATCAACATCATGTTCTGTGGAGAAGCAAGAGAGCCATCCCTGTCAACTTGTGATTTATTTATGCAAAGCAAAGCAATTCTCCTGTAATAACTCTTCACACACACCCAAACCCAGTTACTATAAGCAGAAAAAATTTAAAATAGAAACACAGTACCATCAGCAGAGATCACAGGCCAAGCACCAGATGGTTAATTAGAAATAATTATGAGGACAAAACCAAATAATTGTATTAAAAATGATTAAAATATTATTATCAGGATAATTACTGGTATATATTTGTACTACATTAAGTTATGCATTTTCCTTGTGGGTTGATACCTCCACTCTATTTGGAATCTTTCTGGTTTTGCTAATTTTAATGCTAATACTTGGGATGTTTTGCAAGCAATACTATTTCAATTGTTTGGTTTGGTACAGTGTATACAGAACTGCACAGCTCATTAGATGCTCAGTAATTATATTCCACTTTATTTCTTTAGCGTTTTCTGAGGTCTCTGATTTTAAAAAATGTTATTGAACACTGAATCACGGCTGCATTTCATGCACTAAAAACAGACTAAAACAAACAGCACAAAACTTCCCAGACTACTAAAGGAAGTCAGAGCCAAGGCAGTATACTCTTGTTTTGACTCTAACGAGGCTATAAGGTAAAGAGATGCAAACAAAATGTAAAAAAAAGGTTGAAGAGACATCAGTATTTCTTTGTCCCTCCTCAGAACTCAGCTCTGGCAGTGTGCTTGGCATCAAAAGAGATTGAGAAAAGAAAATACAGTGTTTATCAACACTACATGGGTCTCTGTAGAGCAAGCAAGGATGCAGGGAGAATATAGTGAATAAATACAGAAACCCGAGTTTACCTATAAGCAGTTGCTCTTAGAAGCTAAGATTAGGCCTAATTTAAAGGATTAAAAATTGATTTTCTGTAAACTGAAACAAATGGGAAGCTGAATGAAGCTGGATGAAGTACCCCCTTGTAAAAACTACAGAAAAAACCACATTGGCTACTATTATATGTTCCAGATAACAACCTGCAAAGAGGTCAAGCAGGAAAACTCAGGGATTTGGCTCTAGAGAAAACCACAAGATTTTATAAAAATAGATTTTGGCAATCACTCAGCTTCAATGAAGGACATAGAAGTAAAATAATAAAAACCTGAAAGACATCGGCTTTCACACTAGAGAAGAGGAATCTGCAGTGAAGCATTTACAGCCTGTCTCTCAAAGGAACATACACAGTGTACAGTGAGGCTGAACAATATTGCTGAGAGACCCTGAAAATTAAATTCTAGCACTGCAAATAGAGCACTCTGTGTCATGGTTTTTCCTGGCACTGGTGGGGATTTCAGGAGCTGCTATTCAAGCTGAAACCCAGAAAAACAGCTCAGCTGGTACAGAGAGAACCACAGAATGTTCTGAGTTGGGAGGATGCCCATGGGTCATCAAGTCCAACCCTTAAGTGAATGGTTCATATACAGGGATCAAACCCACAAACTTGGTGTTAATAGCATCATGCTCTAACCAGCTGAGCCAGCCTCAGGGCCAGATTCTGCTGGAGGTGTGTGTGTGCCAGTTAAATAACTGTCCCATTTTGGGAGGCACAGAGAAGTGTTTTAGAGCAGCATTCATAAGGATTAGCTTGTGCAAACTATCTGCATTGTCTTGGGCTATTGGAAAAAGTTGTATAGAGCTAAAGAGCTGCAAGCCTGAGAAAAACTTTGAGTCATCAGTTTGATCTGCAGCACACAAGTACTGAAATCCTGCCCTCAACTGGCTCCTCATCACCACCATGCAGTTCTCCATTTTGCAGCTTTGTTTTTTTAAGGTTTACTCTATGAGTATTCCTAGTTATACTGCAGTCTGTGCCATTTCAGAGGAGGCTTGTTTCTAATTTACCTTAAGAGCTGCAAAACCTTAAAAAACATTAATACCATACACCACACAGTTACTGCAACAATCTGAACTGCTGACAGGACACACTAAACATACAAAAAATCCTCTTCAAGAGGAGAAGTAGATCAGACTCCTGAGAAATATTCACTAAACTGGTTGCCCAGAGAAGCTGTGCCTGCCCCATCCCTGGCAGTGTTCCAGGCCAGGCTGAACAGGCTTGGAGCAACCTGGGATAGCAGAAAGTCTTTGCCCATGGCAGGGGGTTGGAATTGGGAGGGCTTTAAGGTCCTTTCCAAGCCAAGTCATTCCACAATTGTGTAAAACAAGGCAGATTGGTGGCTAGAATAAAAACACAATCAATTCACTCATGTACCAAAACAGCAACTGCTTTCCTAACAGACTTCCATTATTTCTGAAAATGTATCAGCCTGGGATAGTCTTAAATGAGTTCAAACAAGCACAAAAGCAGACACAGCATTTATTCCAGTTGTCTGAAAATAGCACCTCAGCTTAAATAAGAAATGTAACACCTTCTAAGTCAAGAGTCAGAGAATAGTATTTACTTATGGTTAACAAGAGAAAACCAGTCCAAAAGGAAACAAAAAAAAATCCATCAAATTCACAGGGGAGAATTTCTTTTGACTAACGTGAAAGTTTGAAAAGTAGAATATAACAGAAATACTCCAATGTGCTGGTTTTATTCTTTCCTGTGATTGTGAAAACAGCCTTTTCAGGAGGTCGCAAAAGGCTGTGTTCACACTGCCTGTCTGAAGGGCAAAGCTTGATGTGTGGCCAGCTCTCACTTCTCAAGCTGAACTTTTTCCCATGGAGTTAGTGAGAGCACATGTCCAAGTCTATCCAAACAACAACATAAAAGATTAGAGTTTGCACATGAATTCAAATTTAGAAAAAAAATAAAGAAATACAAACTGAATTTTTGACTTACAAAACGTGTGCAAACAGGCATGCACAGAAAACAAACTGTTTGAAGTATATAAAACTGCTATGATACAAAAAGGCAATTTATGATTCAAAAGAGAGAGCTTAGGAAAAATCTGCTTAATTTCAGCCTATAATTCACCTCCCAGTGCCAAAACTGAAAAACATAGTTGTATATAGGAAAAATAGGTTGTTTTTAATGTATTTAAATGCAAACAAAACATACATGCCAAAGGAAACACCAGAATCCCTGCTAGTATGACCCTCCCAGTCCCAAACTCCCGAAAAAAAATAGACAACCCTTTTTTTCCTCCCATAAGCTCTATGATTGTTTTAATTGTTAATCCTTCAAGTTATTTGGGAAAATAACACATTTTTGTCTTGGTTCTGAAAAAAAACTTGAACCATTAATATACAAAGATTAAAATATCTGCTTTCTAAATTCAAATTGTACAATTGTAGATTCAGCCCCATGCTGTGAGCCAGCAAATCTCTCACTGAAGTGCCTACATTTTTTGATCACAAAAGATAGACAGGATTATGGCCACAATGCTTTTGGAAATGATTCTACAAACTTTCTGCATGGAATAAATGAGAATTCCCATCTTTTTGTTTACATTGATCTATTTTTTTCTCACTTCCCTCACTAAATAATACTATGCAGGCAAGTTGGATGATGCATTGCTGCACTTAAGCCTTCAAAATCCTTCAGCAATATTTTTTTTCCTTCAGTTTTAAAGAGCAAATTTTTCTTCCAGATATGTGTTAGCAGCTTTTTCCACAAGTCACATTCTTATAATGGTGGTAAAACGTTTTTGCTATAGAGCATAAGTTTATGGAAGAGTTTTTGTGTTTTGGAAATTTTCAGTCCCAGTGTACAGCTACATTTGTGACACCAGCATAACTTGCTGCTTGGAAATTCTGTGTGTAACTGTGCCAGATATTGTGAAACAAACCATTTTAAAAATACATGTATTCATTAGTTTAAAAATAACCTTTGAGTTTGGAATACCACACTTATATTCCATGCAGGTTTCCAAATAAATAACAGTCTATCCCCGGAGCACTTTAAATGGAAGGTATGAGTAAAAGTATAAAGTGGGCACAATAAAAAAAATTAATGGAGTCATTGACCAAACTTGAAGCCGGAGAAATGAGGCTATTTGCAAATAAAGTGCATAAAACTGCCCTTTTTTTACCTTGGATGAACCCAAACATAAGTCTCTTTTTCTGCCACTTTGAGAGCTGAGAAAAATCTCTGAGGCAAGTACTTTATAATAATAAAATCCTTCATCACAGCCTTCTTTTTGAATGACCTGCTGGCATGTTCCTCTGTTGTATTCACTCCTTGTCTGCTGAGCCCCAATTTTCTGAACAATAACTGAGGTTTCTCAAACAGCTCAGAAAACTGAAAGTGAGAGGAGAATTTAATTTAACGTTCCTGTCATCACACTGAATCAGAGGAGCCTCATGATGAAATAATACATAGCTCTCACTTCAGCATCTATGCCATAATTCCAAGACTCTGAGGGCTGTGAAAATCCAGCAGTGACTCGAAACTGGCAGGTGTCATATTCAATGTATGTGCAGTCACATTCAAAAAAATAGCTACACTCTAGGAACAAGCTAAAAGCTGTTCTGAATAAAGGAATTCAGATATGCCCTTTGGACAGCAGAAGAGATAGTCCTTAAAAAGACTGTACAGGCCACCCCTTTTGTTCAGACGTTCAGCCTTTCTACAAAATTATCAATCTGGTTTTTTATTGGGAACTCAGTGTCATACCAAGGGCAAGATTCTGTGCCTTTTTTTTTTTTTTTTTTTTTTTTTTTTTTTTTTTTTTCCCAGCACAGTTTTGCTGTAAACAGAACTAACCATTCAAATTTTCCAATTAATTCAATTATGTTATGGGCACTCTGTGCTGCAGCAGCCTGATGGATTCAGGAAGCCAGAGGAAGCTGCGGCTGGTGCACGCCCAGTGTGGAGCCAGCAGAGCAGTTTGTGCAGAGTTTGGATCTCAGGCCGACCTTGAACTACAGCTGCGTATCAAGGGCTACACAGCAGCTGAGGGACATTGTGGAGGACACCCTGTGAAGGTTCTGGCTCCTTTTTTTCCTTGCCAAGGTTGGGATTAATACACAGGAAACATAGGTTTCATGTTCAGACTCGGATGTTTATTATTTCTTTTATTTACAGACTCACAAGCCATGAGCTCTAACTAGCAAGTTAGAGAAATGAGGTAAAATGGAGCCCTTCTAACTCTTTCCAAGGTTATTTAGGTGATAATTTCCCAATAACGAGGTGACACCTATATTATTTATATTTCTGACCCAATAATGACCACCCAAGGCTCGCAATGCAGACCTTTCTCACCCAATTACAGAAAACCACCCAAACCCATGAAGAAGAAGGAAGAAGAAGGTGAAGAAGAAGGACTTAGACAACACTCAAAGTCCTCCATCTTGACTCACATGTATTACCATATACTAAAATCCCAAAAGCCAAGTTCCCAGAATTCCAACAACACCTCAAAGGTACCCAGGATTCCCTTTCTCTGTGGCTTTACTGCCTGGGTACATCCTGTTGCAATACCAGCAGGACATGATCAAATCTCCACTTTATGTGATATACTCCCAAGCTGCAGGAAGTCTCAGGGTTGATTGCCAATCCTAGGAGACAGGCATTTTTTAAACAGCTTAAAGTAGACTGAAAGCTTTTTTAGCTGAGCTATACCAAGAAAACAGTAAGACTGTAACATTTATTACCAAACCAGGTCAGAGTAATTTTTCATGTATTAAAAGACACATTCTCTCTCTCTGTGACAAAGTTAAAAAATTCTGTATCTTAGTAGTGATTAATTAAGTCAAATAAAGTAATTTTAAACTTTGTTCTGTTGCATTTAAGTTATAGCCTTTCATATAACCATTCCCACCTTGTGGTTCTGAGGATTGTTTCTTACACGTACAGCACAAATAATACTTCTGAAACAAAACATTCCCAAGGTCTAAGGCTTAAGGCTTTCAGACTGATTTTCAGTGGTGTTTCAACACGTGGCTTTTTCACTGTAATTAGTGTAAGCAGAGGACACATGAATCAGATCATTAAATCTTACTAATTATGATCTAGGAAAATTCTTACCTACTTTATCTAGGAAAAGAATTATCAGTTTCCTGTTCTCTCTGTTTCTTTCAAAGGACATTAAGATGCTACTGATAATTTTGGTATAGAGAAAGGAAGAAGCATATTGACATTTATTCCAGCAAATCAATATATCCAATGTCTGCAATGTATTGTGTGTAGATTTACCAGTTTAATCTTACTTTCTTAAGAAGCAATTGTTTTTCCTTTGTGCTCAGATATGATGCTGTGAAACAAAGTTCTCTCTGTTAATTTACTAAGTAAATCAACATCCTATATATCAATTTTTCTTGGCTAATTCACAGTGAGGATACAGCATTCCTTTACTGACAGATGATATTATTAAATATTTAGCTCACACAGTAGATAATTGGGGTATTTCTGCCATAAGTATTAATTTACTCATGCTGGTGATTCATGCTGATCCACAGGAGCAAAACTGTAGCTAAATTCACACTTTAAGCAGTAGAAATCAGCAGCTGAATCAGAAGATAGAAATTGCCATCTAACCCACACAGCTGCAGAGAGATGGAACACAAGCATCTAAACAATTTATCATATTGGCTTTACCCACAATTTAAATTTTTGTGCAATTCCTCTTGGGATGCACAGTACACCCTTGGACTGTATCATGTTGTTTCCATTTTCAAATTCTAACTCTCAAAAGAATAGTGTATTAATTAAATTTGAAGTTAACTTAGGCTTTTTAAATTGAAGGTGTTTGGATACTGATTTATAATTTCGTATATGACTGGTGTTTCATCTAACCGGTGATGTTTGGAACATGGATAAACTAGCAAAGGCTTCCTTTGCTATTAATCCCAGGCAAAATCAGGCTGTTGCCTAGAGGAAGATGCTAGTCTAATGATAAACAAATTCTTAAATGAGCTGGTTTCCATTAATATTGTGTAATGAACCAAACTCAAATTCTCCTACTCTTCAATTCACATGTACTCAGTCTCTTTGGAATCCTATGTTATAGACTGGATGTAGCTTAGAGAGTTGTGTCTAAGCAGTATCAGAAAATGGAATGGACTTTAATTCTATATTCTATAAAGCCACAAACCAAAAGCTTCAGCCTATGCACAGTGCCATGCTCTCTGTGGCATGGATGGACACGTGTGTTACATCCCCAGAGTCTACATCCCATTCCCTCTGCTCAGCATAGTGCTTGTTTTGTATCCAACTGGAATAAATGCAGCAAGCAAATACCACAAGAACACTTGGCCATCTTCTTCTTTATGGTATAAATTTAAATCTTTATCCATTCAGAATGCTGTTTTGAAAACTGGAGGCATCACAGATTAGGCAGGTGCCATAGACTCTCTGCAAGCTCGTGACAATGACAGCAAAGTCTCTTCACCTGACACACATTTTCATGGTGGTTGAACAGGCAAGTGCAGGTTCATGACTTGTTCAATTTTCATGGCAGCTTATTCAGGAAGAATAGCAATACTACATGTGTGTACATTTATAGATTAAATATTTATTCCTGCTTCTCACTGTTTGCAGAAAAAAATATATTGATAATTGAGTTGTTTAGATACAGTTTCCACTAAAACCTAGGTTGGCATGAGGACTGTGGCAACCTCTCATATGAGTCTAAGAATTGTGGAATTACACTGACATAGCAACACAAGACTGACACTTGGGGGGGAAGTGGAATTAGGAAAACACAAAGCAAAACTTTTCCTAGAATTCTTCTAAATGGATAATGCCACCTACAACTTGAGCATTGATAAGTTGTCTGTACTTCACTTGGAAGTTTCCCTGATACCCTCTTGCTGTTCAGTCAATGGAAATAGTAATCCTGCATGAATGGCTGGGTGAAAACATGACTTGAGAGATTCCTTTACACAGAGATCCTGTGGGCACTTTGTGTGGCTGGTCAGCCTTCCCTCTGCACACACATGGTACAAAACAAAAGAGAAACTCCTGCTTCCCACATTCTCCCCCTCTGTCAAACAGATATCAATACAAAGTTCATCTGAGTTTCTTTCAGAGGGGAAAAAAAAGAACAAAACCTGTTTTAATTGTTTGGTCATCTGCTCTGTGGATGGTTTCTTCATCCTTGTCACACACATCCTGCAGTCACGGTTTGTGAACGCTGCTAATCAACACAGCTACCAGCTGCCACTGTGGCTTCATCAGCAGGCTGGCATACTGGCTTTGGCTAATCTTGTTTATGTACTGATCTTGCTCTTGAAACTAACACTCTTCTATCAAACAATCATGTGCCTGATGTTTCAAATTTAAATAGCTGCAGAGTCATTAATTAAAAGGTAATGCGTGGTAGTGATTTAAAATATGTGCTTCAATATTTACGTACCTCTCTGAACTAGAAAGTGAGTATACAGCACTCATTAACGGAGATTTAATTCAATTTGTCAAATTTTTTGGGGAGTTAAACTTCACTAGATTAAAAACCAACAGTAAACAAGGAAAGAAACAGCTGCAGCTACAGCTGCTGCTTTGTAGCCACTTCAGTTTGGCTCTCCCCAACATGTACACGTAACTTATAAATTACATCAAAAGATACATTAAAAAAAAAAAAAAAAGAGAAGTCGTGCAAGTGTGGAGGAGGAAGAAGAGAGAGAGATGCTTAGCAGGACATGAATTTCTCACCAATAAATTGTCATTTGAAAAACAGCAGGTGCCAAAGTAATAAAAATTGTGTAGAGAGCTGAAATGAATACAAATGCCAGGAATATACTGGAAATGTCCAGGATTTCTGCTCTGCAGTGAGTCTGCTTGACAAATATTGCTCTGCAGCAGGCATAAACCATTCAGCAGAATTAAATATTTAGCTGTTCCAGATCTCAGTCCTGGGCCCCTGTGAGCCCACCTTTCAGCAAACTGACTGTTCTGAAGGAATACCATGGGGCCATTAATTGCCACCGTGGTGGTGGCCCCAGCATGAGCAGAGCTTTGCACTGTGCAGCAGAATGTTTCCAGAAGGGTTTTGGTTTGCAGGGTTGGGCTCTCTTTGAGCAGTGTTACCACTGAGCCCAATTAGAAATAAAATAGCACATATTTAGAGAAAACAGAGTGTGAAGAGCGATCTGGTTTAAGGTCAGCTGAAAATGTTTCACTGCAGTGGCTCATGCTTAAAGCCTGTCAGACAAACAGGCAGCAGCTCAAAGCAAACAGAATGGCAAAATGAACAGCTCTGGAATGAGAGCCACATCAGAGCCTGAGTGAAGCATTCATGTGCTGGAGACACAGCACTCTCCACGTGTTTAATACCATGTGTGCCCAAGTATGACATGCCAAGAGACCACCAAGGCAGAGCACTTGGGTACCATGGAATCTCTAAGCAGAGAATTATTATTATTATTAATTTAGCACTATCAGACAGCTAAAACGCCTTTTGATTAGTTCTAACCACTAAAATCGTAACTTCTGAGATAAACAAAGTCCACAAGTCTGTTTAAAACAGAAAAGCTGTAATGCAAAACTGATTAAAATCGTTGTTCATAAGATCAAGTATAAAAAAGAAGAGATATATTCAAGAAAATACATTCCCTTGGTTTCATCTTTCTGAAGGAAGGTAAAGCTTCTTACTAAAAAAGTGAGATTTATTCATAAAATAAGGAGAAAAAATTAGAAAATACTTACTACAATAAATACAGCAGTCAGCTGTGTTCAGTTTGAAAAGTCTGACTTGCTCTTGACCCTGTTCCACAAGTGTGTTAATGGTTCCCTTTGGAGAGGAACCACCTTTTCTGTCAAAGAAAGTAAAATAACTTTTGCATGTTTTGTACTACAGTTGTTCTACAAGTCACCAGCAAACTATTTTTATTTTCCCTCCTTATTAAACTGACATGGGGATCCAAAAAATAAGTAGAAATAACGCAGCAACTAATAATTGCAGATAGTTCTACACGAGCACAGCTCTGAGAACTCCCTCTGTGCTAAAGAAAAATATATGAGTATGGCCTGGAAAAATTAAAACAATTTTAATAACTAAAGAGTTACGGTGGTAAAATGTAGAATTCAGTTATGTTCTACAGTGGCAAAACGTAAGAACAAGTCATAAATGTAACTATATTAAGCCCCTATTTCTTTTTTAGTCTATGGTAGTTTAAAAGATATAGAGGGAAAAGGTATACATGAAATAATGCATTATTTAGGTCATGAAATCCTTTCTACTGATTTTTATGCTGATATTAGATGGTAGAGTCAATCTCAGCTGAAAAATGCAGTATTTTGGCATGAGATTCATGCTTTTCAATTTTCTGTCCAATCTACAATCCATGCAGTCTTGTATCATGAGCTTCCAATAATTCTCTTTTCATCCTTTACCTCAGTCTTTAAGTTTTCTTTCTTGAAGTATTTGTTATAGTATCAGAGGTTTCAATAAACCAGACCAACAACTTCCTGCCTCAGTATATTTGTTAGCTACCTGTTGTCTAATACTATAGTTTGATAGATTTATATAATTTTGTTTTTCAAAGAGCAGTTTCATTGCAGTTTCAGTATTCCAGAATGGAAATTGTCTATCTTCCCTTCATCTTTATTATGATGATTAATTTCCGGGTTTTTTTTCCAGATACGCTCATTTTCATTTCAGCAGTTATCCTGCCTCCATCCTCGTGCTCCACGTTATCACTCTTGCTGAAAAACTGAGTTATGTATTCCTTCAGTTCAGCCACAATATCTTGATCAGCTCCAATCTCACCCTTATTGTCCAAACATGGACTCACCGTTTTATCTCACGACTAAAATATCATTCCAGCAGTTTTAATTTCCCTCCTAAAATATAACTGTGTTTTTCTCTTGACAATTATTGCTTGGGTCTGATAGCGCCTCACCTTTAAGATCTAGCTTTCTATGGGATACATCTTTCTCTGTGGGCTGTTTGTAATTTTCCTTATATCTTTGTGAGGCAGTAATTCTTCCATTTATCATTGCACTTTGCCCCTCAGGGAAAGCTCCCTTCAGGCAAAGTTCCTTTCCCTTCATTCCTTTCCCACTCCCTTCTGGAATACAATACAAAATGTGTTATTCTCAGTGCTGTGTTCCCACCACAAATATTTGCCATGAGTCACTCACAGCCATTGCAAAATCCCTCTAAGTTTCTTGACTGGACAACTGAATAATTTTAAGAGAGAAAAAGTAGAAATATGTAAAGTCTACTCCCTGAAATAATAATCAAACAAAAATAAAATAATGACAACTCAATATTATCCATCACACAAAAAATTATCATAACTCAGACAGCACAGATTTTTTTTAAGAATACAGAGGAATAAAATATCCAGCAGTGAGTTAACAATTCTGGGCTACATTTGGAAGGTTCAGTAATGAAAACTCTCTTGTTAAATAATGTTTTCCATTTTTGCAAACATGATTTACCTTAAATTTTTCACTTTGTAGCGAAACACTATTCAGATTAAAGTTGCTATAATGCTACTGTGACTTCTAAAAAGAAAACAAGGACAGGATTTTATCAATAGATAAGGATGGGTTATTTTAGATCTTTCTTTCCCCAACTGTGCCAGCTCAATTAATATCTTCGGACTAAACAGCTCCTCTTTTTCCCTGCATCAGGACAAAGAAAATGAGTTGCACCATCTAAGAAAAAAAGTTTTCCAAATATGCCATTAGAGTTGTTGTATTTTATATTAAGTAGAAAATTCTCTTTCAGAGAATAATCCCCTGTACAGGAGCTGGATACTTCTGGTGTCCATTAAGGAACACAAACAGCATCTATTGCATGTGAAATGAGAAAAACCCAGATTTTTTTTTGCCATGACCTACAGTGGAGGAGTCTCCTGACTAGGTCAGGAGTATTCTCAGCCATAGGCACTCTCCAAAGCTCCATCCTCAAAGCTCCACCTTGGTTATTTCACACTGGAGTAGTTCCTCTGCCCTTCCTACACAGGGCCAAGAGCTCTGAACCATCGTGCACCTGATGCTGCAGCCAACTGTTTTTTCTGGCTGAAATCCTGGATTTTGCTTCCTCCAAACATCCCTCAGCTATTTTAATGTAACAGGCAGTTTATCTTAAAATTGAATCAGCAGCAGCTTCTGCACAGGAGGTACCATCTCAGTTTGAACTGATGGTCTTTCTGGGGAGTTTGTTGCCTGATTAAGTTCCCAAGAGAAATTCAGCTAGGATGCACAAGATATTTCACTGCGAGAAGATCTGGAGTAAGGGAAGTTTTTGTGAACATAATTTAGATTGTACTGAATTTAGACTTTACTGCAAGCACTTTTAGGTCCTACACCTTGTTTCATAGCAGATCTCCACTATTTATTTCAGTTTTATAGAGTAAAAAACACGCTTGACTAGCGCAGCAGGGGAAAAGGTTGTTCAGGTTTTTTGTCCATTGCCATTTTTAACACTATGCTTGTGACTTACACACAATTCTGCTCCTCTAGAAAAAATATTGCCCATACATTTTAAAAATAAACAGCAAAGGAAAATACCTAAATAAATATCACAGGAACTTTCCTAAATAAATATCCAAGGACACTACCTAAATAAATACCATATGAGTAAATACAGGAGAGTTCTATGAATTTCTTTTAAGGTCCATCATGTTGAACAATGACCTCCAAGGAACTGTAAGCTCTACTGGTCTCAAACCAAAGTACAAAACTGCCTCCTCCCTCCATCCTTGTCACTGTTCTAATAGAGAAACCTGGTTTTCAGATTATGCCTTTCTGAAAAACTTCTCTTCAAAGTACACTGTTAGAGTGAGATGCCTTTACTAAGGAGTTAACACCATGGAAATTCAGATTAAATAAGCCCCCAAAGATGTACCTACAATTGCTTCTGTTTCTTAGAGTTTGTAATCTTGCATTGTTGAATAAACACCCAAAATTAAAACTAACAAGAAACAGAGATCAGCTTGCTATAATTAAATTATCTTTAAAGAGAGAAAAGGATCACTGAAAAGAGAAGAGGAGCATTATACAGCAGAGATTTCTAGGCTGTTGCAAATTTCACCTTTGAGAAATGAGAATCTCCCTAGTCTTTTGGGCATTATTAATAAAGATACATCAACCAGGCAAAATGCCTGAAGCCCTTCTGCCTGCCTCAAAGCTCTCAAGTATCTTGCACCTGTTCAACCCACCTTTGCAACTCACCTGCAAATTACAGCCACAACATATTTAGAAATTGTGCTAGAAAGAGAATTCCAGGGTGTTCTCCTATTTATCACAAATCAATGCATCATTGGCTGGTCTTGAAACAAGATTTTATTTTAAAGATGTTACCCACTTTAAAAGAAGTTTAATAAAATACTGTACAGTGACCCTCAGATTAGATAGACTCTGCAGTAAGGTTTATATATGGAAATATCTCATCCAGTCTGTAATAAATTTTCTTGGTTTTGAGAATAGTTTTTTCCAATAGCACTTCTGGAAAATTTAATTTTAGAATTATGGCACACTGAGAAAATCGTGCCCCATCCCATAACACTATCCTCCACATGTATTGGTATGCATACAGACATATATACAATATATGTGTATATATTTTCTAATGTTCATAATGTACATTTATTTATATTTTTCTGTTTATTTGGACAGTAATGTTCTTTTCCAGGAGGCTTCAACAAAAGAAACTTTAAAACCTGAAGTTCCCCTTCAAAAGGTGTTTGTTAGAACAGATATTCCCAAGGTAGTTTTAAATATCTCAGCATTTATAGATGCTTTACGTAGTATTTAGGTAGAAAAATCAGAACTTGGCTCATGATTTACTTGCTCATCAATCTGACAGCATCCATAGGGAAGGCTTGCAGCGGAGAACACAAGATCACCACAGCAATGCCAAATCCTGTTGGATTAGTTCATTTAATGCACATCAGCATTAAATGAACATAAGTTAGGCTGACCTTATGTGTAACTAAACCACTTTTACCAGCTGTAAAATGACTTTTTCAGCTTCTGCTAGAGATCCTGAGCCATAATCTGAACCCAGAGAAGAAGAGCACAAGATAGAAACATCCGAAATCCAGATTTTGAATGTTTGTATAGTCACCCTTTCTCTTAAAAATCACCTGTTCCCCTCCATTCTACCCCCAAGTGCTAAAGGCACAGACCTCATTAAGTTGCAGGTAAGAACTTCCTCACTATCAGAAGCTCTTGTCACTTTAAACCAGGCACTTTTCCTAACAACTAAATCCTAAAGCATTTTTTAGTCCATTGAGGAGGCTATGATGACAGGAAGGGCTGATTTAACAGCTCACTACAGAATGAAGCTTCAGCAATAGCCCTGTGTTTTTACAGCTCTCTCCCTGGAGCTCTGGTTGGGAATTGGGACCTAGAGGAAAGGTTTCAGGAGTTCTTTAGGGTTACTGAGCACAAGAATTACATCTCCAGCTGGTGTTGCCAACTAAGGATTTTTATCCATTCCATGTACTGAAAAGATGTCCTTTTAATAAATATAAAGCCTTCAACACTGAGGACTTCAGGAGAAATTTACACTGAACACTTGTTTTCACCATAAAACCCAAGAATAAAACCAAGACAGAATGACTAACGTGTTCAATCAATATTGTCATTACCAGGGGTCAATTAGAGAGGTTTTGGTTATCAGTTTCAAGCATTTCTTCTCTCAAATAAAGACACTCCTAAGTGACAGCACATTCAATGCCAAATATCGAAACACAAAAATGCTATAAAGTTTGCCTTGCCTTTCAAAGCTGTTGGGTTTTTTTCCTTTTAAATATACTGCAGCTCACATACCATAAATTTTTTTCTTCAGAATATTATGGATATTTTAAATTAATTATTTTTTTTTCCTGAAATATATTGGTTTTGTTAAAAAAAAAATCCCATAAAAAGTCATTAAAATCCACACGTAAACCCAGAATTAAGCATTCATATCTATGGAATTCTAAAATGCCTGTATATGGTCTCTATAAAATCTGATTTCATGGAATCTTTTGAAGAATGAATAGGGTAATATCCCTCCAATAAGAAGCTATGAATACAACTGATGGTGCTTGTAAGGATCTAAGCTTCATACCACTTAAATAATCAGAATTACATGTTTATTTTAGCAATTGAATTCCCTATTGTTTCTTGCTTTCTTGAGAGCATTATCATCTCAAAGCTAGAATACCATGGAAAAAAGAAATCCAGTTTAGACACTTTGCCCTTGGAATGAGATTATCTTTACATTCAGGGTGATTATTTTTCCACTAGCAAATGCAAAGATAATGAAACTGAAGAAATGCAATGGTGCAGCCCCTAAATAAACACCAATTTGCTCTTTAATTCTTGAGGATATCTACAGGAATACATAATGATCTTCAGGTTTTAATTCCTACAAAGTATATCCAAAGAAAAACATTCTCTCAACCACAATGGCATAACAGATTTTCAGTCCATACCAACTGTTACTGCTCCTCTGAAAACACAACTGTTTATATGGGACACCCAAGAGTCTTAAAATGGAAAAACACTGAATTTCATTGCCTTTCTCCCACAGCCTGACTTTCAGTCAGTTTGCAGAGGCACCAACATCACATAAACCACAACACCATATGCTGCTTTCTCTCTTAGTTTAGGATTAAGTTACACTTTCAGAAGCTGAAAAAGCTTTTGATATAGATATGCCACTGTTCCT
Source organism: Brachypodius melanocephalos (assembly GCA_013398615.1). Classification (NCBI taxonomy): domain Eukaryota; kingdom Metazoa; phylum Chordata; class Aves; order Passeriformes; family Pycnonotidae; genus Brachypodius; species Brachypodius melanocephalos. Next base: position 7,194,508 of record VZSR01000028.1, on the reverse strand, counting down.
GCTTCTGAAATTCCTGCTTCTGAAATTCAGGCATTTCCCTTTTAGACTCTTCTGGTCTTTCCATCTCATTTCAGTGCCTACTTCAACTATTTAGCAGGGAGATTTTTTTCTGAGGACCTTAACAGAAGATGTTTTCTGTTCACATCTGGATGACTAGTTCATTAATATTCCTATGCCCTTCACAGAAAGCTGTTTTTATGTTCTAATCATCTTTCCAGAAGCCAAAAACATAAACCAGGTCATTATGAGTTAATTCAAATCAATGTCCAATGACTTTCTAATTTTCATTTCACACTTGATAGACTTAGTGTCAGCTTTTGGCAACAGTTCCACTGAAATACTCTTATCAGATATTTTGGGAAGTTTTTGCATCTTTCTGAAACCATGCCTAATCAAGGGGGCAGCAGCATTAACACACACCATTTTGTAGGAAAATGTCTGGAAGTTGGAACTGTCTTCAATGTAAATGTCTCTGCTCTTAAGCTTCTCTAGGATTTATGCTGACTAAATGCAGGGCAGAAAAATGTCAATAAAGATTTAGGCTAAAATTCCATTTGGAGTGTACTTTCAGTTCTGTTTACTTGCAGGATGAGCTAAGGAGAACATCACCATGGAAAAGAAAAAGGGATGGACTTATCCCTTATGTAGCACAGACCATAAGTAGTAAGCAAAGACCATACAAGGACTTTCAGACACCAAGTTTTGGTACCTACTGAAAATAATTGATCTTGTGGATTTGGAATTAGTGCTTGAAGAAAGGATTAGTGCATTTGGACACTACAGGATTTTATTTTCCTTCTGTTAAATTAGGCAGTAAAACTTCCCTTCCTAAAAGTATTTTAGTGATTGATGAGTGCCATACTCCTCAAAAAAGCATGCATTACTCTGTTCTATTAGGAAAGAATAAAATTCTATTTTGGCGATGTTTTTCCTCTACAATCCTTATATTTAAAGGATCCTTTCTTGATTTTAGTTTACTAAATAAAGGCTGACTGAAAAATTTTACATTTTTGAGGTATACTTTGAGCCTTATTTCCAGATTTAGAATATTATTTTCATTTTGGTTGTGGGGGGTTTTGGTTGGTTGGTCATCCTCTTGATGATGCATAAATCCTCTGCTTCAGATGGAGAATTTAAAACCCAGTGTTGTTTTCAGTGTTTAGACTTCTGCTAATCTAAAAGGTTGTTACAATTCTCTGAAGGCTGTACTGAAATTTGTTGGTTATTTGAAATATAACTCAACTCGCTCCTTTATATATTACTTATTTTACAACATTCCTACCCAAGTCACTTCTAAAACAAAGGAGTAAACTTTGTTTTCAATAATTCTACCATTGCATTTCTAGAAAAACCTTTAATTATTCTGTTATGTCTGTCATTCCTAATTGGTTTCAGATTCACCTGATTAAAAATGGTGGATTGGGATGGTTTGGATCTGAGACTCCTGGAGGATTTTATTTTCCTTGAACACAAGGAAGGATTCTGTTGTATCTAGAAATCGTGGTGTTATTCTGAGACAAATTCATTATTTATTACATAATGATACCCAAGTAAGCTGTTCATACAAATTTAATTACTGCATAACACGAATCAGTACATTGGTTTAACACTATTCTGTTGTTTGATTTCTTTTCCTGTTTAAGCACCTGTTACATTACTAAATTTTTGACTCTTGTGGGATGAAGTTACACTAAGGTTCTAAATATTTATTTTACTATCATTTTTACATTCAGTGGATTTTCTCCAGTTTCATTTGTTTCTTTTAGTCTAACAGTCCTTTCTTTTTAGATTACTGTACTCTAACTGTTGCCATGTCACTGTAGAAATAAAGAGGTTTCTGTGTTTATAAAATTTTGAATCATTCCTCTATTGTGTGTAATTATTTCTTTTCTGCTGTTTGAAATCTTGGAAATGATATCTCATCATTAATTGCTAATTAATTTCAGCACTAATTTGAAAAATACTTTGAGAAGTGCTTCGCTGACTCATATGGCTCTCTCATGATGTAGCCTCAAGGGCAGACATATGAATGAATCACATTAAAGCGAAGATTATTTGATGCAAAAGTTTGGACACAACTATTGCAAATGTTATGTATTAATACTCTAATACTCAGACTTAAGATCAGAGGCAGAGGAACTGAAAGATCATTTGAAAAGACTTCAAGATGAAAGCACGCAGCTGTCAAGAAAAGTACCCCCAATTCTGTTTAACATCCGATTCTGTCTCTCTCTCCCCCATCATTCTAAAATTAGGAAACTAGTGTGCAATGATGAATTAACCTTGTAGGCAGAATTCTAATTGAAAAACATGGAATAGCAGCAGGTTATGCTTTGGTCTTTCTCTAAAGAGTGTGATGCTTTGTAAAGTGCAGTTTATTCTAAAGTTGTGTTTTGGTTCTGGTCACTGATACATATGCAAAGACCAGCACATTAATCAAGATCACCAGTCCAGGTCTCAATCCTGAACATATTTTAAGCAAACAAATTTCCAATCCCCTCTTTCCTCCCCAGCCAATTTACATAACTCATCCATTAGCATCAGTCAGGACTTTACAGAAATATTATTTTCAGTAAAAGTATTTAAATGAAGAGAGAGTTTTGAAGGGTTTTTTTGCAAACAACAAAGTATAGATAACACAAAAATGAGAGAAATGAACTTTCTAAATGTGATCACTGCCTATGATTTATTTTCTGTCCATATATGTGCTTTACTGATTTTTTCTTTTGATTTACAGACACACTTGACATATCTTGATATGCTCTGTAACCAAACAAATTACATTGTGGACTTTCTCATTTTTTTACATAAAGCAGCTATTCCTAGCTCCTCTGAAGCATTTTTATTTAATTTAAAGCCTAGCACAGAGTTTCTAAGTGTATATTCCTGATTTCAGAGGGATGCATGAAGCCATACGTATCAAAACACACTCAGCTTTAATTTAAATAGCTTTTGCTTATGTATCATATCCAAAAGTGATGTTCAGGAAAAAGAATACCCACAAAAGAACCATGGACTTTAGAACCAATAAGGAATCAAGTGAGATAAAAATAAACCACAGATTTACCCTACTAAGATATAGACACCAAGATTTTTGGTCAACAAAGCACCATAAGTTCATGTCTTTGAAAACTATTATGCTAAATTAACGAATTAAATTTATTTCTCCACATGTGACATACGAAGAGCAAGTTTCTCCACAGCGTAAAAGTTCTTCTGTCTACTGCCTTATGTTAACTGTGTTGTGGATTCTTTAAATAAGGGGTCAGGGTTTATGTTCCATCAGACTTCCCTGTGAATGGTAAGGCTGCAGCACAACAATGGGCATTTAGGCCTCAAGATATCAATATTTCCATGAAGGAGATTTGAAGTAAACAGTGCATTCACAAGAGATTTATTTATGTGCAAAACATCTTGTGATAACTTAGTATACATAGAAGCTGTAATTATTTGAAATATTTTTCATTATAAAACCTCTGAACTGCCTTTCATGCCTCTAGAATGAGAAAGTGCATGCTTTCTTGTGCTCTGTGGATACGGAATTTTTAGGAGTTCTCTATGCACATTTTCTCCCAGGCTGAGGAACCAGATGGCTTAGGTCTATTTCTTTATAAAAATTTCAATTCTCTGCTGCTTATTGCTCATTAGGTTTAGTATGGCAAAACTAGTACCATTAGCTAGTACTGAAATGAGGAATTGCTTGAGAGAGTACTTGGCAGGCTGTGGAAAGATTCTTCCTGCTGTCCTGCTAAAAAATTAATTTGATTCTTCATTAATTATAAGACAGCGCATATCTTCTTTTAAACTATCATGACAATACAATAAAGTGCTGCTTGGGATGAATAACAGCATAATACTGAAATTTTAAAATACCTCTTCTGGGAGTACTGTAGGAGGGTATGTAAACTGTGATGGAACTGCCATATGGTGAGCTCTTAGTGCCAGCATTAACTGAATCCCCCAAAACAGAATTTTGCTCTTAAAGAATACAGGGGGAAAAAAAGGAAACCTACTCATATGGAGAAAGAAAAGCCAACAATAATTCACATCGGAACCGATCTCAGCAGAAGTTATCTTCAGTGATACCATGCTCCAGCAGCCCTCTCATTACAGAGTAGAAATGAGCCCAGACACAGACTCCTTGTTCATCACAGCATGAAAAGGGCCCTGCTTTATTCCTCTTTCCGGCTCAGCCATCCTCACTCCAACCATTCCCTGACTCTGGCTGCAGCAGCTCCTGCTGGAGGTTTCCCCTGCAGCCTCTGCCTGCTGGTTATTCCCTGCTGAACTCTGCCTGCAGGGATCAGTGTGCAGACTGTGACTGCAGGCTTTTATCCAGCCAGACTGTGACTGCAGGGATCAGTGTGCAGGCTGTGACTGCAGGCTTTTACCCAGCCAGACTGTGACTGCAGGGATCAGTGTGCAGACTGTGACTGCAGGCTTTTACCCAGCCAGACTGTGACTGCAGGTTCCACCAACAGGCCCTGACTGCACACCCACACTGACCTCACTGCAGGGATTCTCTCTGCCCAGGATCCTGCTTCTTCATAATCATCATGATCCTCAAAGTTCCTCCTCCATGATGATCCTCCCCTCAACCACCTAACCCACTCACACTCACCTTTATTGGATACAGCCATGGCTCATCAGGGCCAGGCTGTATTGGGTAATTAACACAGCTGTTACTGATCAGGGGCCAGCTCACCTGTATTCCCTTCTCCTACAATATCAAACCACCTTTTCTACGGAAACTGTCCTTGGCAGTACCTTCTGTCCTGAATATTAGGTCTGGACAGATGCTTGTCAGGCACTAGAGGATTTCAATCTAGCGTTATGCCTTGCTGCTCCATTGCTTTCTCTCACCTCGCTAAGAAATCGGTGCCTCAGCAACTCTCCCACCACAGAGGGCTCCCCAGGGCTCTGACCCTGCCATTTTCCTCTCTTTATCATGGCCATATTCTGCAAGGTCAGAAGTAAAGACACATTAAGTCTCTCCCTTGCAACGCCACAAGTATGAGATTCAGAGAGGAAAGAGCATCAGTTTTATCTGTGCATATTATGGGAAGCACTGATGACCTGGAATGCACTGTGTGCTCCACAGAAACTTCCATATCCCACTGCAACATTACATTTTGTAATACGTGTCCTCTGCAAACATCTGGCTGCAAAACAAGAGAGTTAGTCATCTCACATTAAGCCTAACTGAGCAGAACAAGGTCCCTCTGAGCTTTTCCAGGCACACAAGAATTTCAAATTATTCTGTGAAGGCCTGACCTTGCTGTCCCACACGGAAGAGGAGTTTTATCCAACTCTTGATAAAATCATAGATTTCTTTTTTTTTCAAAATGCACCTCTTTTAGGTACTATCCTTAAATATATCTGCCACTGGGAACACTGAACTAAAAAATACTTAGTATTTCTTAAACCTCAAGGTGGGCAAGTGCATTTAATTTTTCCTATGGCAGAGTAGAATTCACCAGAACACCTTCAGCATTTTCAAGAGATACAGCATTTACAAAAGACACAGTACTGCTGACTTAAGAGAGAGCTCCCTGCAAAATCAATGTTTGCTTCAGATACATCAAGAAAAGAATTGGTTGCTCTAATTTTCTCCAAACCAAAAAACTATGAAGTATTGAAATTCTAAGTCTTTTTTAAACAAAAATTTATTCTAATGCTATCTGATTTGTATTAAGAAAGCTATGTAATGAAAAACTTGAAATCTGCATTACAGGATGATTTATACAAATGTCTTATATGAAAGTTTGTTTTACAGGGATAATGAAGACTGTGCCATCTGCTCAAAAAAAAAAAAAAAAAAAGCCTATTGGGCACGCATTCAACATATACAAGACACTAATAAACAGCTCACAGATTCACATATTTTAGTAAACCAGAAAAATATTAGATATTCCTTACTAGAGGATTCATTTGCACAATTTTTTCTGCTTTGCATGCATAATAAAAATGTGGAGAAATATACTAAAAAAGAGAAATATTTCTCTTTAAAATAATCTTTTCTGGAGGAGAAGGGAAGATAAATTTCTTGAATAATGGAAACAAACAAACAAAAACAAGCCTTACAAAATTTTTCAGAACTGTTTTCTTTAACTTAAAGGTAGTGAATTAAGGTTTACTTTGGATACCCATGATCAAGCTTCATGGATCCAAGAAAATGGAATGTTAAATACCTTGAGAAAAGCCAATCCAATGACATTTCTGTTTTGACCAGAGGCTGAGACAGAAACTAGATAGAATCAGGCTATTTAACTGGATCTTTCAGAGTTTTAAATGAGTATTGGTTTGGTATAAGGGGATCCTGTATTACAGGAAGTGTTTCATGCATCTGTATTAATTCCAAAGATTTTTCTGTATAATGCATCTGTCTAAACACAAAGGCAGCCCTGGGAATGCCTGGATACCTTGGAAATTAAAGAAATTTCATTTTATTCACAAGACATAAATAAGAAAAGAGAAGGGTTTAGAAAATCTACAATTGTAGGAAGGGTCAAGAAAAGTAGAAATGTCCTAAATATAAGAATTCTTTGCCATTCACCAGACATTTGTGAGCTTGTGCCTTAAACAAATATTCATCTTCCTTTTCACATAAACAGCAAATGTTAGCCTAATTTTTTTTTCCTCCAGATTTTTTCCTAGCTGATGTGGACATTCCCCATTCAGAGAATTATCTGTTCAAAAGGAAATTTTCAGTTTCAGGGTCTCAGGGGTCTGTGACAGATGAACAGCGTCAGCCCCACGGCAGATAGTTCTGCTCCCACAGTGCCGAACATCTGGGAAAGCAGGGTTTTCCAAACTGTGTCTCAAAACTCATCTGGGAAAAGAGAATTCAAGCAGCATTACAAAGGAAAACAATGAAAACAAAAAGCAGTGACTCAGCTCCCTGGGCTAGGGCAGGGCATTTGCAGAGTGAAGAGGGTGCAGTTTCTCCATTGTGGTTCTCTCCCTGAGCCAGGAGCTGCTGACTCCTGTTCCCTGCTGCTGGTTTCCTTGGGATTTTCTAGTTCAGGGGAGTAACTGTGCATGGTGGTAGCCAGAAATTACATCTGCTTTTGATGCTACTGTGTTAAAAACGCCAGTGCCCTCACTAAATGCTGCAGGGAGATATGCAAACCAAGATTTGGACTTTATTGTGTGAAATCCTAGTGGAAAGGAGCAGGTGGTGTGGGCAGCAGGGCAGTACCAAAGACAGGAAGTGTTCTGCTTTTGGTGGATGTAGAAGAGAACAGAGCTCAGTGTTCTCGGTGAAGTCCCTGCACTTTCACAGCCCCTTTTCCTGTCCCCGTTTATACAGCCACAAAATTCTCCTGCTTAGTTTTGTGGGCTCTCTGTCAACTAAGGAGAAAAGCTGACCTCTGAGGCAATCAGGACCAGCATTTTTGCTAGAGCTGGGCAGTATTTGGGGGTTTGTTCATATAAGCCAGGGACACAAGGAATAAGTCAGCCAAAATCAGAACACAAAATGTATGCATATGAGAGAATTGATCCTGGAGGAAGATGATGAGGAACAGAAGTTATCTAGTTGGGAGAGTGAATTATGTTTTTACCCATTTCTTATGATTTTTTTTTTTTTTTCTTTTCAGAGTTCATAACCCCTATAAACTTTGAGGGAAAGATAAATAGAGGTAATGCTTGGAAACCAAAACTGAGGAAAGATTTCTGTAAACTCCTTAACTGGAAAGTACTGGGTATAGGACCACTCTAATCTGAACAGAATTACACAAGCTTGTTTCTTTTAGGAAAATAAGCTGCAATTCCTAATCATTTCCAAAGGCATTAAACAGCCAGCACATTTCCCAAAGTGCACATTTATTTTAGAAAGATCAGCAAACTATAGAGTGAAATCAATCAGGTACCCACCTTACAATATTTTAGGGGTTTTTGCCACTGAGAGTAACAGGCTTCCAGTTATTAAGATTGTTTTTCTTTTGAGTGGTGAGGAAAACTTCTGTGTACAGAGTAAGTCATGAATACATGCTGATAGTAGAAGGTTCCACTTTCTCATTGAAGTTATAGAATTAATAAGATCTACAAAACTGACAATGGTACAAGTAAACTGATACTTTTGTGTAAAGGATGTTTTTTCCATGACCTGTTTTTCACTTTGTGAGTGTCCGTGCACAGCAGCACTTAAGCCTCAGACACATTTATATTTTTAATTACTTTGACACAGCTCTGAATATTACAGATCTGCTGGATAAGAAATTGCAAATACCTGCCAAATCCCAGTGATTTAATCAGGAAGGAAGCTGAGTCTCTGAATCAAATGTATGACTATAAACAAAGTGTCTTCTTGACTTTAGTGAAGAGAAAGAAATAAGCTCCTCCTCAACTGTATATTACCTTTCTCTAAACTATTGCATGGTTGAACTGGGAAGATTTTGATCTAATGCCCCTTTTTAATTTTTTGAGCTTAAATCAAATCCCTTCAGCCTTTCAGTAACAGAAATGAAACAAAATATTTTAGGAAATGGTTCTTTCATTTTTATCTATCAATGGCAAAACACGATGGGGAAAAAAAGCATTTGAAAACTCAAACTTCTATCAAGAGGAACTGCCCAAAATTTCAAAACAAGGGAAGAAAACTGGAGAAAACCACTGGGAGCTGCAGGTTTGTGACAAATATCGAAATATCAAATCAAATTTCTACCTGAATCTGCTAAATTCATTGTGTCACTCTAGAAGCAAACTCTATATCCTGTTTCCCTGACACTGCAGTCAGTGGTTAAACACAAGAGCAAGTGCAGACTGAAAGCAATTTAAAAAGTAAAGTTCGTTTGTCTTGTAAAATGCAAAGTTCAGTTCTCATAATTCAAATGGCTTCAGACAATGCTGGTGCCTTGCGCTTTCTGCAGGTCAGGAACAGATATAAAAGATTCTGTGAGCTGACTCTATTAATCATAACTTCTGAAGAAATTAAAAACACGCGCTTGAATATTCTGCTGCGATTCCCTGCATTTATTCTTCTGACAATTGTTTTTCTTGAGAAACCATTTATAAAGCTCTAATTATTCACAGTTCCATTTATTAAGTGAGTCTGAGGCACTGCAATGGCTAGTGCTTTTTATCATTTCCTGATAACCATTGCCCCATATCATCAGGCACTGCACAGAAAGCAGAAGAGCCCTCTGCTCACAAGGACAGCAGCTAAGTGTTCTTGACCCTGAAATACATAAAACAAATGGAGGACTGCTACAAAATACTATCTAAATATTCCAAGGAAAGCTCTGTATACTGTTTCTTTTTGTCCTAGTCAGATCAATCCTATTGACATAGAGAAGAGTTTGGAGCCCACCCACTTGCTCAGCTTTTTTCAGCAATTCATCATTGAAAACATATTTCAATGTATCAGAGGCTCCAAGTATTGACACACTGTGGTCAGAACATGATAATTGTGGCTAAGGAAAGCTTTTACTTACACAAACTGGGGCAGGAAAGGTATTCAGCCCCAGATAGCTGCTTGCAAATCGCTACAGAGTGCAGAAAATCGTCAGGAATCCTACAGCAACATTTCCATAGGGTGAAGCATTTACCTCAAGAGCTTGAGAACCCCTCTGTCACAATGCTGTGCCCTCATTGACATTTTTTAAAATCCCATGCAATATCATCTCTTGTCTTAAAAATAATTTATTATGAAGCTAAAGGCCCTGCCAAGTGCCTTCAGGCCATCTTCAGCATATTTTTAAAAGCAATTTCTATAGTAATGTATGTGTAAGAAATGCTCTGGAGTTACAAAAGCATAAAGAAAGCAACAGTCCCTTTTTACCCCAGTTCAACACTGAGACAGAACACTCAGACTTCTGGGCTCAGAGGCCAGGAGGTGCTGCTTTGAGCACCTCTAGTGAGTTCAAGAGACAAGTGCCATCCACTCTGGAGTAGAGCTTTAATCCCAAATGTTCTGCTCTCCCTCCATCTGCATCTTCTTCAAAAGCAAGGTTCAAAAACACCTGCTTTGGAAGAAAGGAGACAAGCCTTCAAGTAAGGGAGCTTTGCCAGAGGTGGGAGATATTTTCTTGCTGCTGGAGTAGAGTCGGCTCTGACTCTCAAACCCCTCTGAATCCTTGCACGAGGATCTCCCAGGATCCTCCTTGGAGCAGATCCCCTCGGGATCCCATCCTGGGGTACTGTGCCCTCCACTGGCTCTGTGCAAGAAAGGGATGGAAGGGACTGTGTTAAGGAGATTTCTTACTCATCCCATTTCATTAAGGTCACTTTTGTACACTGAAAAATTATCATTATGTAATTTAGATGCATTAACTTTTGGCTATAGCTGCAGTGTCTCTGCAATGGAATGGCCACTGTGCTATATATGAAGGGGCCATTAACTCAGATTAAAGAGCAGACTTGGCAGGTACAGCACACACACAGGATGAATTTTTATTTTGAGGCTTGAGCAACAGAGCAAATTCTCACTTGGCCAAAGGTGATCCTGTCAGATGACATCATGTCAGATAGCACTAAACAGCAATTGAATGTTCTGTGACAATGTTCAGCCACACTTGCACAGCAGCAAAAAGTCATCACACAAATGGGAAGGTGCAGAAGTTGTCTGAGTGTGAGCAGGTGTCCTGGAGCATAATTTGCACTTGACAGGTCTTTTGTTCCTTCAGACTAATCTGCCTAGAATTAGCAACTTGTACTGGCACACTGCAGCTGAGAGGTCCCCCTGCATCTGCCATGCCTATCAACCCCAGATCGTTCTCAGCTTTGGGAAGCAGCTTCTCTCCTCTCTAACAGGCTAGCTGACAAGTCAAGCTGAATTTTCTAATAGGTTTAGCATTTCACATTTTAAAATAACTTGTAATACACATCACGTCCCATCCCATTTCCCCCAACATTCCTTTTAACCTATTTTGAAAGAGAGCAATCAAAACCTCTTGTAGTAAATGCAGTTGAACATTCAAGATCTTGAACAGAAGGAGAGGAACAAAAAAATAAATCTGAATTTATGGTCTAAATCAAGTTTTCCATCTAGACTCAATTCTTTTCCCATTTCAACCTTTATGTGAAAAGAAATAGGACTCACTTGAAACATTTAAAGAGAGACATGGGCCTCTGGATATTTTTCCCTGGATTCAACTCTGATAAGTCCATTACATATTGCCAAGCTAAGAGTCAAAGCACAATTCCAATACACCTCTTAAAGCTACAGACTATGTGCTTTGATTTAAATCTCCAGGTTAAAGTGCCTTTAGAGATAGCTAAGCTTTTGTTAACATCCTGTTAACCCAATTCGCCAGAAAAAAACATAAAACACAGATCAAAGAAAAATTGATTTGTAAATTTGCTTTAGTAAACATCAATCTATTTTCCAAGAGGAAAAAAAAGATGTATCAGTTCTACTACAAGAGATCTGTCATGGAAGAAAGAGTTTTTCTCTATTCACAGGAGGAGTTAGCAATGAGATTAAATTTAGAAATACATGGCCATGTTTTACAGCTAGTATTGCATAGGAAAAACAAGATTTGAAATGTTGCACAAAGGAGATACCAGAGTTACCAAAAATAAACATGACAAAAGTCACCAACAACGCCTGGCAAATGCATTCATCAGATTTTTGTAAATGAGGCTGGCACTCGAAATATTGTTTCAATTTTTTCATGCCAAAATGTTTTGGTATTATTTTTTACTTCTGTTTCCATTTAACTCGGTGTTAAAGAAGATACTGCAGAGTTGGCTCTTTTGTCTGTGCTGTGACCAAAGCTTTGATTACAGAGAATTTGTCACGAGCTGTTGGGGAGCTCAGAGCAAAGCCTCCAGCTGCCACAGCAGGGTGTGGTGCCAAGCCAAACCTGATGGGCTTGAGAAAGAAGACTGAAATTTGCTCAGTTCCACTGACAAAACTCAACAAAGCAACCCTGCTCGGCCTGTACAGACCACAGGCTTTATGCCATGTGAAGAACTTCCATTTCCTGCGGTTACACTTCTTTGGGAGAAGATACCTGTTTGTTATTAAAACTTGAGTTCACAAAAAACCCCACAACTGAAATACATCTTGTAAAAGAGAAGGCAAATCATCTACTACTTTCAAGTAGCTATAAACCAGTGTGTGCTAGCAACTCAGTAAGCCATTAAATAAACTTCTTCACAGGCTTGAATTCCTCGAGGTCCCATTTAAAAGAAATTAGGAGCTTTTTATATGCAGAAAACTCTAAAGTGCATGCTAAAATAATGTCTCAAAAATTGTGTAGATTCAGAAGTGGCTGGTTGACTAAAACAGCTTTGCCAACATTGTGTTTATAAATGCATTGGTTGTTATTAGAAAGTAATAGAGCTATTACAAAAGTATACAAATGCATTAATAAATCATAGCAATTACACAGCATTTTACATCTCTACAGTGCCGTGCAGAAGTGTAGCACACAAATACATTTTGTTATTAGACTTTTATTGTTTATATAGATGGTTTTCCTCCCACTTTTGTGATCAGCCTCACAACTGGATAGTCCCTCAGACTCATCCTCCTTTTTCCAGCTCACATTTAGCCACTTAATTACATAGGAAAGACATTTTCAGGCCAGGGCAGAAGGTTCTTTGTATTATAGGGGCCTTCAAAAATCTTGAAAACTAGTAACCAATTTGAGGTTGAAAATTATTAAATTTCCATTTGAGAAACGAAAAAAACACCCCCAAACCTCTTCTACTAATGCCTGGACTAAGTTCCTTCAAAATTTTTTTCCTGTAAATCTTTGTGCTCATGACATGCAAAGAGCAGCTTTTTTGCTATAACTCTTCTGAAGTATTCCATTTAACACAAAGGATTGAAAAATATGAGAAGGCGTCTATTGACAAGAAAGAAAAATTACACTGTTTAGCCTTTATTTACAATACATATTCTCCCAGACAGATGAATACTGGGGGTTGCATTTACTCAAGAAATATTTTTTCTGTGAAGGGAATTTTCAGAGATTCTTAGATCTATAAGACTACATTCTGGGAAAGATGAGCCTTGTCTTGTCTATGTTCTTAACCACATAACCAAAACTTGTTTTGAAATTATTTTGCATGAAAAATAATTAGTTTTTCAGAAACTAATAGGAATCAAAGAACCCTTGACTTCAACTACACGAGACATTTGGATTAGACTCCACATGGGGTTGCTCACTGGCAGCAAAGAAGAGACAGTACAGACCTGGAGGAAAGCTCACTGAAGTTCTCAACCAGCTCGAGACAGAATAGGGTCAGTGCAGAGACCTCTGACAAAATTAATCTGGCTAAGAGAGTGGGAAACCCCCTAAGGGATCAGCATTAATAAACCTAACCAAATAAGGGGTTATCTTCACAATTCTTTTGCTCTTTCCAATGCAAATTCTTGGCAAACAAAACAATACAAATCCAAACAGAAGCTTTTAAGAACAGCTGTGACATGTTTCTTTACCTAGACTACAAGCTGAAATAGAAAGGCTCTTTAGTATAAAGAATAACCAATATAAGATGAAATGCTGAAAACAGAGACTTTCATACTCAAGGGAGAAAACCATACATGTTCTATAACTCTCACTGCAATTTAAGTAGTTTGACTGTACCCTTTGGACTTGTATCTGTGATTGTGGAAATAGCTCCAAATTTCACAACTAGCTGTCTTGGTATCAAAGGATGAAAATATTTGGGTTGTTGGGTTTTTTTAAATTTTTGGGGGGTTTTTTTACATCAGAACTTTTGTGTACAGCTCACGCAGGCCCATCAACATATGAAACATAAAATGTAAAATAAACCTCCACAAACTAAAGCACTGGGATAACCTTAATTATAAATCACCACCACCCCTCTTCTCTCAGAAAACTCTGAGATATGCACCAAAATAGCTACAAGCTTGAACTTGATACAATTTCATCAGAACTGAGAATTTATTCTATTCCACGAAACAGCAAGATCCCTGTTGAGTGTAATGGGATCATTTCAAAGAACATGAGAAAATAGGATTCCATATCCCATCTTATTGTAAATTGCCCATGTGTTTAGGGCACACTTTATATTCTCACAAAGAGACCTATCTAGATCAATTTTTTTTGAATTTGTTAGAATTAGACTGGAGGATTGGAGGCTCCTCAGCTATACAGAACTCCCTCAAAACCTCTCCTGAGATTCCAGACGTAGACTATAGATGCTCTCACTTTTTTTTTGTTATGCGTGTTTGATCAGTTTGGCTTTGATGACCCAAATGCTACAAAGCTTCCTGTCACATACTGCTAACAGCAGAAGTGGGTTTGAATAGAGAAAAATATCTTTGCACAGCTACAGTAGCACCCAAGGCTCCTAAAATGATTGTAGATGTTTTTCCCTTAAGGCAGTAGGAGCTTATGGGTAATATCCCTTCCCCATCTCTGACCCAACAGCAAACATTTGCAGTACTCCACTGATCTGAGTTCAAATATGGAGAAAACGAACCATTTCCCTTCAGCTAGTAAATGCTAATATAATCAGTCCCATCATCCTGCACTGAATAAGCCTTATAGCATTGTTACAAAGTGCCTGGGTTCATAATTGTCATATAACAAATTCCCTTTCCTACTTCTAGCTATGAGGTATCTACTTATTGCAATTTAGGTGAACTTACTCTACCTGTCTGCTGCTTCATCAATCTTCCAGCTAAATTGTACTTTTGGTTAATTTTAAGAACTCCACTGATACCAGGAGCTAGGATGAGGAAGGTTTATTCATCTTAGAGGGACAAGACTGTCTGAGAAATTGTAAAAGACACTAGAAAAGTGTCTAAATGCAATCAAAAGAGTACAGTGGAGGGAGGGGGTAGGAGGAAGACTGAAAAATAAAGGATGATAGAAAACCACATAAGGACTAAATGATTGAAAAAGAGACTCAGAACTCCTTACATCAGTGTTTAGCCTATGAGAAAGAACTCAATGCTTCTCTAAATGACTTGTTCCCCAAGGATTCTCCGTTCCTGGCCAGGGACCTGTGCAGTGCTTTTCTGACAGTTTTCCATGCAGTCTTTATCTTCCAAAAGTGCCAGCTGCTCAAGGCATTTAATATTTTCACATTTCCAAGCCTCCGCTTACATGCACACAGTTAAAGAGGGTTGAAGGGGTGGAAATCACTATCAAATAATGAACATAAAAAGCCTACATCACTAAGGTGACAGGTCATGCTTTGCTGAACACCAGAATATGCTTAAATGGCAGATTTAGCAGCTCATGCTAGAATCTACTTGCTTTAGTTTTAGCCATACAAGAGCATACTGATTTTTGGAATACTTGGGCAGATAACGTGGCTGACAAGCTGAATATTAATCTAGACAATTAAATGACAAATACAATGGGAACATGCAAGTCTAAGTTGATATGTCTCAGGCTGTGTTTCTCTGATTTTGGAATGAATGCCGTAAGCTGAATAAACAGTTTATATCTGCACTATTCCCAGTCAGAGACATCAAAACTCATTAATCCTTGTCAAGTAAAAAGAACCCTTCCTGTCAATTCCTTGCTTGTGTTGAAAAGCAAGATCAGCAACAGCATTATTGAGCATCCATGCACCTGTGCAATAGATGATAGTGAAAATTCTACTGCCTCTTACAAAAGGCAGTGACTTACAGGACAGCTAAGGTCAAAGAGAAAGGATATGCAGAAAAACATTAGGAGGTCTTTTGGAAGATATTGGATGTTTTTCACTGCTTAGAGTTTTAATATATGCTTATCTTATCCATATTATTTTGATAATTGATAACCTGCACACTATTCTTGATTCATGCAATAGTGTTTGTTGAAACTTGAGTACACACAACATATATGTTTTATCTGATAAACTCTATGCTGAGTGATGGGACTGATGCTGGCCCCCATCCAGAGCTTTTCCTTGATTTTCCTGAATCTTTTATATTTAACATAAAGTCTAGCACTGCATCTCAGCTGTCAGCAGCAAGTAAAAGCTTCAAGACAGAAAAAGGCAACCCCTTCATCCTCCTGTGTGACAGACAACTCCTGGTGCCAAGCTAAAGCAGCTTTTCCAGCCCTGTCTGACAATGCAGGGAGAGCTTAGGTGGAACAAACTGTTCAGCTCCGTGCTGGGATGGGAGAGTATTGACAGCCCATACAAAATGAGGAGCAGGCTTAGTGTCTCAGTGCAGACACTAAACAGGGCTCTGTGGGTGCTGTGTCAGCACTCCCACACAAAGCACCCACACGACTGCTCACAGCCAAATCACTTCATTTGGAATTAAAGAAGAGAGAAACTCAAAAGATCAGTAATACTTAATAATGTGAGCGAGGGTTTTCAGAAGCCAGCATTTAGTGGGCTTTTAAGGCTGGATTTCTGATGAATTTTATTTCATTCCATCACCTCTTCTGACCTCCTTTTTGACCATACCAAAGTGCAAAATATTCCAAATTATAAATTACCTAGGAAAGTAACACTGGCTCATATTTGGATGTGAATTTAATAGAATGTGAAGACACCAGAATTGCACATCTCTTTCATCAGTACCATTTTTCTGAGAAATAAATGAAAAAAAGGAGTTTTCTGACAGAGGATTCCATGAAGCCAACAGAAACAGCAGTACACATTGAGCCCAAAAGAACATTTAAGGGACCTGCCAGCTTGACATGCAAGTGCTTTTGTTATAAGCACATCAGGAAAAGAGAAAAAAATGCCAAAGTGTCAATAAACTTTATTTGAAATTACAAGTTTATCTATTGCTCTTTCAACTAATTTATTTTCTATTGCAGCAGCCCTCTTGTTACAAGGTAGAAATGAGCCCAGACACAGACTCCTTGTTCATCACAGCATGAAAAGGGCCCTGGTTTATTCCTCTTTCCAGCTCAGCCATCCTCACTCCAACCATTCCCTGACTCTGACTGCAGCAGCTCCTGCTGGAGGTTTCCCCTGCAGCCTCTGCCTGCTGGTTATTCCCTGCTGAACTCTGCCTGCAGGGATCAGTGTGCAGACTGTGACTGCAGGCTTTTACCCAGCCAGACTGTGACTGCAGGGATCAGTGTGCAGACTGTGACTGCAGGCTTTTACCCAGCCAGACTGTGACTGCAGGGATCAGTGTGCAGCCTGTGACTGCAGGCTTTTACCCAGCTAGACTGTGACTGCAGGGATCAGTGTGCAGACTGTGACTGCAGGCTTTTCCCCAGCCACACTGTGCCTGCAGGGATCAGTGTGCACACTGTGACTGCAGGTTCCACCAACAGGCTCTGACTGCACACTTACACTGACCTCACTGCAGGGATTCTCTCTCCTCAGCATCCTGCTTCTTCATGAGCTTCTCATTCCCTCTTCTTCAAAATTCCTCCTCTTTCGTTCCTTCCTCACTCACTCCCTTTTACCACACTTATCTTTATTGGGTACAGCTGTGACTCATCAGGGCCAGGCTGTATTGGGTAATTAACACAGCGGTTACTGGTCAGGGGCAAAGTCATCTGTATTCCCTTCTCCTACAATTTTCCATAGTGAAACCATACATGATGAAAGCTGTCTCAAAAAGTACCTCCATGGGAACAGTGAGCAGAGCAGCACAGTTGACTGCAGAAGGCAGCCCCAGGAGCAGCAGAGATTTGTCACTGGGCAGGCTGGGTTTGCTTGCAGGGACAGCTGAATGCCACTTGGGGACAGATGGCAGTGCCCAAAGAGAGCAGCAGTGCTCTTGTCACCTCTGGGAGCAGCCCAAAGCGTGCCCGTGCTAGCTGCCAGCAGCTCAGCTGGCAGGAAAATGCTGCGGTTTGTTCGTGTCCGTACAATGCAGATATTCAATCCTAAATTGAGAATAATTGGATTAAAGATAAATTAAATTTGGAATATATCTATGGTCCTCCTATTGCCAGGAGGAATAACCAAAGCACTCACACAAACTGCCGCTCTGCTAATTGCTATGACATTGCCCAATAACTGAAGGTAAAAACATTAGTAATGCTGATAAGAAGCATACAAACCACTTGAGATTTAACTCATAATAAAGAGAGGCACTCTAAATCTTTTAACATCATGTAATTTCTTTTTGTTTAGATTTTTTTCTTTTAATAGAATATGCTCATTAATGTTCACAAAGTTTATAGTCAAGATGTATAAATTTTTCTCAGTTTCAACTTCTGATTTTTATTGCTTCGTTTCATTAAAAACTGACCTTTTTTTCTATCACAAAAGATAAGATCTGGGAAATACAGGAAATGTATAGAGAATAAAAAGGGTTATTTCAACCCGTCATGAGCAATGTCCAGTAAAAGCCTAAATTTTATTGTAAAAAAATTTTAAAGCACTTTAATGTGCTTAAGTGGCTAATGGATGCAGAGGTGAACAACTAGCGCTGTGCTTCTCAAGTGAAATGAGGCACTTACATGGAAAGAATTTTTGCAATAGAAAGACAATTACTTTTTTATATCCTCCTTGGAGCAATAAGGTTACTCTAACAATCTTGAACACAGAAGCCACTTGTTTCACAGAAACCACTTGTTTTATCCTTTATTACCTATTGAATTTCATTTGCTATATTCTGGCTTAAAGTAGCTAAAGAGGAAGGAGTTTCACATACAAGTTTTCAAGCAAATTACTTGTTCTGTGAAAAGAAATTTTCATAATGTCAGTAGTAAACATCTTGGCTCATAAAAGGTTTCCAGATCTCTACTTTCCAGTAAAAAGCAGCTGGAATTATAGGAAACTTCTGAAAATGTAGGTTTTCCAGTGAAGTATGCATTATTATCTATTATGCATTTGTGCTTCATACTTCTTTAATATAAAACCAAATCAGGTATAGGTATATATCTATATATATATATATATATATGCCCCTTCTCTTCCTGCATTTATATTTCTGACAGAAGATGAATGACCTCTTTCTTTCTAGTTCCATCTTTTATTTTTAATGTTAAAGAAAATACATTAAAAAGGGTGGTTGCATGTATTATTGGCTGTTTTTCTCCCCGTGAGATAGAAAATCATTGGCACTCACATCTAGAGTGTCACGGGACAAAATGAAAGCTTCGTAATGAAAAAAAACCTCAGGGAATGCACTTTTCCAGGCACCCAGCTGAAAAGATTTTTCAATGCAATCAACTATTAAAAACTGAGTGTTTGGAATATGGATGATTTCTAGTCGATTTCTAGAAAGAAATGGGAAACATTATGAGTAGAGGATATTGAGAAAAACCTGTGGGTTTAATTCTCTGATATCCAATTCTCCTGAATTTTCATACATGGTCCAACAACAATGGCATTTTTCTGTTATTTTGTGGGATCTGTCCCTAGGGGCATTAGAAAATTGAGATAAAATGACAGAGAAGTTGCCAAATTCTTTGCAATATTGCAGCAGAGATTTTGGTTGTGACATGAATGACTCTGACAAAGTGACAGGATAAAGTTAGATATTAAAAGCAGTTTTATAAGTGTTTGCAGGTATATTTCTACCTGATCCAGCAGCTAACTTTTTGGAAAATAGGCCTGTCTGTTTCCAGAACCCTGAGGTTGTGCATATACTCTTTTATACTGTCAAAGAAATCTTTACCTTTTTTTTCTTTTTACACATCTGTGAAGGAAACTCTGAAGCATTAAAATTATTTCCATTGTTCTCATTGCTTTGATTTGTCTTTTTTTCTTTTTTTTTTAAAGAAGAGAAATACAAAGGAACACCAAAAGGTATTTCTCACCCACCATTTGATACGAGTTCGAATCACTTCGAGTGATTGAGGTTTGGCTTTAGGAGCCTGGAACTAAATAGGAGCAGCTGAACCATAGCTGAGAACCATTATCTGCAAGATATGAAAAGGTCTGACCAGTTTCTGCAGCTGGGCTGATCGCACTTTACCCTTTTGCTCAAGCTCTAAAACATTCAGCAGTGTCCCAGAGTAGTTTTAATGGCACCTATAAAAGAAGATTGGAACAAGAAACTACTGTTGACTCTTAGACCATAAAGAACTCCACAGAATAAAGTCATTTAATACTTGTTTATTAAACAGTTCAGACTGCATATGCAAAGTCTTCAGCTTATTATAGATTATAAACCTGCTACAGACACACAAGGCATATATTCATACATGAATATATAACTGAGAACTGGAAAGTGAGGGTGTACTCCCTTTTGGCAGCCTCTTAAAAAGAATGAAAAATTGACATTCTGTAATATTGTTGTCCTGCAGTCATACACACAGACACAGAGAGCAAATGTAGCCGCTTTTTAAAAATTGATTTTATTTTGTTATTTTCTGTTTCGTATTTTAGATGGTCAACTTAGAAAAAAAGCCCAAACAGATAGTTGGTGGTCACTGCCCAGATGGCAGGGGATGAACAAGAGCTTTTTGCTTTTTTCCCCTTTTACCATTTCAAGTCTTCAGCAGGTAAATCTGCCCCCTCCAGTTCAGCATGGAAACCTCCTCACTCCAGAAAATGCTTCTTTGGGAATACAAAATCAATTCCTGTCCAAAGTAAACTGGGCGAAGTGTTAGTGCTAGCCATAAGAATACTTTTGATTGAAGGAGCCTTGTTAAGATTCAAGGTGAGCAATACTTTTTTATCAGGTCTCCAAGTGTGATGGACCATATCCCACTGATTTTAGCAGGTAATGAAGGTGCCAAAGGCCGTGCTGCCATGATTTGTGGAGATGGCATTCAAAACCATTGCACATTCATGAATAAGTCCCCTCCTGATTTCCTCATTACTTTTAACATATAAAACTACTCAGAAGTCACTTCCACTTTTTTATTAACTCTGATTTCTTTTATATTTTTAATTAATGTTTAATTTTAAAAAGGGGGGCATTCTGCTCTTTGTAGGCTATCAAAAACTGAAACATTCTGATTTATTTGAAGATTTCCCTGTTTAGCCAAGATTTCCCTGTTCACCCAGCTGAAATGCAGATTTCTCTCTTCAAGAGTAAGAGCATAGCAGGTTTTTCTGCTTTTCTGAAAAGTATGACAAAGTAAGAGACAACAAAAGTTGGTATTTTACGACAGACATTGAAAAGATGTAGGAATTGACATGAGAAGTATTTCATGATCTCTGTTTTTGTTGGCAATTATAGCAATGGTATCTGATTTCCTGAAAATCCATTTCTAGAACATAAGCAAGTGAAATTACTGAAATTACTTCATTAAATCATATAAGTATATATGGCAACTTGTTTTCTAGAACAATTTCCTAAAATCAAAAAAAGGTCTATGGATTCCTAATCTACAATAGTTCACTAACGAGGAATTGTGTTGAGTAGGGAAAAAATTAAATACTCAGAAACCTTCAGGGTATTCTGGGTTTTATGGTCTTGGTGACAGTTATGAACATCTGAAATCACCTTAGCAGCACTGTCTTCAATAACCCATCATGGAAACATGAGCCTGCCTTCCAAAACAGCCACACTCTGGGTGACCATCAGACCCCCCTAAAGCTGCCCTATTTGGAGATTTTAGTAATGTTTTTTGCAGTTTTGAATGACAAAGAAAGTTATTCCAGGTCTATAACTGAGGACAAAACCCCGTCCTCTAAACATTTGTGCTTATAAATATGCTAATCTTGCTATCATTTTGCCTTGAAAGGCAGCAGCCTTTCCTTTACAGCTCCTGACGTGCTTTGATGTGCTGCCCGCTTAACTGGTTTAGATGGTCTTTTAAATCAGAATTTAAGAGCATCAGACACTGCTGTCACTGTCTTCAAAAAGAAGCTGTTGCTGCTGTAACCAAAGTTTAATAACCATGTGGGAGGGAGACAAGTTCAAAGCAGAGATGGGAAACCTGGGACCTCAGTAACATCTGGTGCCTTTTTCACAGGTTACGAGAGTTAAATTGCACAGTGCTTGGGAGAAACGATTCTATTTGCTTCAATATCCAAAGATAATGCAAGCCACTGAGGATGACAGGAGGGTCAGGGAGCCTGATAAATCAAGCATTTAGAACAGTCTATCTCTTTCCACAGTACCCATCAAAAACTCACCAAGACCTTTTTTCAAGTGCAAGGATCATTTGCACTAAATACCCCTGACGAGCAAATTTATTCCAGCATGAATATTTATAACACCTGTCTGTCTGAAAGCAACCAGTTTGAAGAAGAGGTAAATAAATCTTCACCTTAGTAAAGGATATGGCTGGGAAGTTTTATATTTCTTCACTGAGAACCAAATCTGATCCAGAGACTAATGCGGAGAATGAGATCCTTCCCTTTGAGTCCAGGGAATTTTTGATTAGACTCTTGATTTAATTCATTATTTTTTTATTTTTAAATAATATCCAGTATTTGGAATTTTCTGCAATGCTTAGGAAGTATGATTCAAATATATCACAGAAAAACCAGTCTTCTCCCTTCAGAGATAATGGCTAAAAAACTCCAAATATCTTTTTTTCAAGTTACAACTCTATTTCCAAAACCAATGAAAAATACAGATTACTCAAACCCAGCTTTGCATCTCTATCTTTGTTTCTAGAGAGAAAAAATTAATAAGACTTTCTATTTCTCCTATCATGCCTACTCTGCTCTCCCACTAAAGCAAGTCAGAATTGATAAGAAAAGCAGATAATACAAAGAAAAGCGAGAAGTTTTTCATATTTCTCTCACTCTCAGGCTGAAGGGTTTATTATTTTCATACAGCTTCCTCCCCCATTTGTGGGCCTCTCATGCAGGAACAAACATCCAGCCTCAGGCTCTCAAACAGACCTCAAGAGAAGAGGTGTGGGTGAGTCTCAGATTTGTTCCTTTCTCCCAACAGACAAAAGCCTTTTTATTTTTCTGATCATTCTTTCTAGCAGTACTTGTGTAACATTGCATTTTTGTCTCTCTGTCAGCCAGCACTAAGAAGCATCCTTCTTTCCCCTGGACACTTCTAAAGCCAAATTGATTGTGCTCAACCTCTCCAAATTAGCCATTCAATTCTTATTGGTTGATTCCCTTCTTTCTAAGCTGTCATCTACAGGGAAATTTCACCTTTGGGAATTTAGTGTAGGTGACTGAGCCAAGCATTCTTTTTCCTTAATTTACATTTCTGTTTCTGATTATAAAAACCACCACAGAAATCAGCTCTTCATAGGATGAATCCTCTTTAAAGCCCCAGACCACGGAATGCCTGGTGTTTTCATCACATGTAGGACTAACTGTCCTCTGAGGTTCGTTTTACTGGAGAATTAAAACCTGGTTAATTGTCTAGGTTTAATTACAACTCTAGACTGGGACCTTCACTTATGAAAGACTTGTCTAGAGGGATATCTTTTCAGAATTGAAAAATCTGGTGAAAAGAAGAATTCTAACAATTTTCTAAAAAACCTTAAAATTACATTTTCATAAATAATGTTACAATATATGAGCTACAGTATGAAGAGCTTGAGAAATGGATCCTTCCCAATTTCTCTTTTTTTTTTCCATTTTCAGTCACCTGGGGCTCCAGAACTGTTTGAAAATAAATTTCATAATTCTTTCATTGCACAAACTGCTATCTGGAATTTGAAAAAATAATTTACCACATAAGAATAAATCTAGATCTAATTTCTCCTATTTCATGGATATTTTATAGCAAAAGCTCACAGAGAAGAAAACCTTCTGTGGCTTGCCTACATGAGGGAGGTTTAGGTTGGTTATTGGAAGAGGTTTTTCCCCCAGAGGGTAGCTGGGCACTGGACAGGCTGCCCAGGGAAGTGATCCAGCACCAAGCCCACCAGAATTCCACAAACATTTGGGCAGTGCTCTCAGGCCCAGGGTGTCATCCCTGGGGTGTCCTGTGCAGGGCCAGGAGTTGGACTCCATGACCTTTCTGGGTTCTTTCCACCCCAGGATGCTCCTTTATGCACAGTAAATAAATTTTAAACAAAATAAACTAAAATTAAACCATCACATTAAATTCTTCAGGATGCTATCATGGTTTCAAATACCCAGAAGCTGTAAAAAAAAAAACAACAGCAATTTTTCTCATTATAATACCACATAAAAGCTTATATTAGTCCTCTGGTGCAGGCATGGGAATGCAAGCAATTTATTATAGATGTGGTTCTTACTGCTCCCAAAGCCCACATTCCATGCCAGGGCTGGGAACTGCATGGCAGGGCAGTCAAGGATTTATTCTCACACAGGTTTGCACACAATTTGGTTAATGAGGTACAAGGAGGGTTGATGTAGATCTAAATGGGTATCAATTTATTTTATGCTTCTTCCTATTCTCACAAATCAAAAAAAAGTATCATATGTTTAAAGTTGTTTTAATTGTTGAAGACTTTTGTTTATTTAAAAGTTAAATGAATTAGAATTTAGGTTTCTTTTACTTTTCTTTACCGTTCCAGTTCACAAACAGCACTGCCACTTGGAATTCCTGCAGTAATCTGCGAGGACTGTAACAGAAAAGACAAAATAGGAGTTAAGAGAAATTGGCTTTAACCCTAATTGAATCAATGGCTCATTCAATGAAACACCACCAAGACACATCCAGCTCAGTTGAGAAAAGGGTTCACGAAACAGAGCGAACTTGGGGAATTTCTCACTACAGGAAAAGGGTTGTAGAAATATATAGTGAGCTAAATAAATTTTTTTACTTTAAATCCTGAAATACAGTTTTCAGACTAAGCCAGGATTTATTCATAGATCTCAAGTATGGTACTGTACAAGAATACCTGCACGTTCTTTGTCCTTACTGTGTTCCCTGTTGTTATCCTTAAATTTGCTGTTGCATTGATCAATGTATGGCGTGACAGTGGCCAAAGGCATCAGGATGCTTCAAGGACAGACTTTATGGAAATACAGGGAGATAACTTGCAATAAATTTTCTTCACATCACTGTATATGCTTTACATTTTTTCCAGCCAACAATTTCCATTCACACACACCCCTGGCTGTAGAGAGAAGCAGAACCCTGTGACCCAAATTCCTTGCTTTGTAAATATGATTGGCACTTTGTCGTGGACTTGCAAAACCACAACTGTGACTAGCTTCTCTCCTTTCTTTTTGTTTATTGTGAAGCAATACATTTGATTCCTGACACCTAGGAATGTAGTAAATTGTAAGAAACGTTCCTCCATTTTGTGGCACATCACATGAGCCTGCTCCTACAAGGATGAATCGCCGTGTTCACCTCAGTTCAAACATTCTGCACAGTACTTTTATCAAAACTGTTCAAAGTGTGCCAGTTCTATTTTTATGTTAACCAGAAACGAACACGTTCAGGGTAGGTGTGTATTGGACTTCCCTCAGGCCATGATTTTTAATCCTTTGAAAACCTATTCACTGTCTTTTCCAAGCATTCACAGCCAGCTGATATTACACTGGCGTTTTGCCTTCTCGTGACGCCATATGCCAATTACTGGAGACCATCATGCAAATGACAAGAATTTAAATAATTTGTTACATCCTAAAAGCTGTAAGTCCCTTCTGTATGGCACTATCATACAACTGCATGGCTGCCAGCTTGTTCTTGTTGATTTAGGAAGCTAGGAAAAAAAGTAAAACATGGAAGCAAAAGAATTAGAATGGTAGCAAGTAAAATGAGATTATTACAATGACTGAAATTGAAAGGTAATGCAACTTTTTGTCCATCACAGACAGAGAAGGATTTAACCTTGAAAAATAAGCAAACATTATAGAGAAAGCAAATGCTTCTATGTTTGCAAGGGCTGAAACCATACCACAGGCAAACAAACCCAAAACTAATTCTCACAAAATCTCACTACACTATCCAGAATCCTATTTTGACCCTCTAAAGTATAACAAAAACTTTTAAGAGAGTATAGTTTCAGGAGTTTCTTTCCTCTGCTCCCTTCCAATATTAAAAAATGAAGGGTTTTTTTTTAATAATTAAATAGCTATGTAACTAAACATTAAAATTAAGATCCATTCACAGTTCTTATCCTGATTCTCAAATACATCTAGCTACACATGAGAAAAAAAAATCCAACTTGTCTAGTATCACAATGAATATCATAAGAGAAATTATCTATAAATCAAAAGAAGAAAAGAAAAAAAAGCCACTAAATAAAGAAAATCCAAATCTCAGCACAGCTGATCCTGCAATGGACAGCAAGAGAGGAAGACCTCAGGAATTTTATCCTGCTAAATACCAGCATATTTCACTCACTTGTACACACTCCTGTACAAAACACCAGACCTAAGCTAAAGCAGCAAGCAAACCATGGAATATATCAACTGAGCATAACCAGAGCAGCAAATTCAGAGTAGTCACTCTGCCCTATTCCCTGCACTGTTATCTCCTGCAGAACATATATTGCCCGTTTTTTAAACAGTAACAGCATGAATATATCAAATCATTCACCAAAGGCCTCTTTAAACATTCTATGACCCTTTCCTAGGGGAAAAAAAGCAAAACCCTCTAAGCAGCCTAGGCCACAGTTCACTGATCCCATGCACCCTACACAAGGAGGTGCTTAAGGTGAAATGGATTGGATACATTTATTAAATAATCTCCTAAAGCACACAAGGCAGCAACTTCACAGAGGTAAGATTTTTTTTTTTTTAAAGAAAGTTTCATAGTAAGCCCAAGACCTTTATAAAATGGGATTTTAAGCTCCTACTGAAAATGTATCTGCTGTCTGAAAAACCAAAACAATGTAAATGGAGAAATTCCTATGGGCTGTTTACTGATTCTGGATTTGCTCTAATAGTTAATCTCCCTGAAAGGCTCTTAGAGCAGCAGTAAGGACAAAGAAGCTCTCCCTACATATTAACTCTAGGATAATGATACAAATTCAGCTGATAAATGGTAACACTTAACTTGCTATTGTCTGCATCCACAGGAGACTCAGTTATGTCTCTTAATATCTGCAGTAAATCACCATTTTAACTGGAGCACTGCTTCAGATTCATGGTGGTGGTTACTTTGGGGTTTTCATTTTTTTTTTTTAAATAAGCCCCCCATTTTGTAGCTAAACAGATAAATCATTGTTCACTGATATCAAAAAGCAGGTCACTGTAATTGATCTGACGTGAAAATAGGAGGGAAATACCCTGACTTCATTTGAAATTACACCCTTCATCCTGAAATACTGTTCACCCCCTGTCCTTGTGAAATTCCTGTCACATGTTCTTGACAGCAGCTGGCATTAATTCATAGTTTAGTTCCTTTATTAGGTGCTTTCAAGCTGGTGAAGATATAGGTACAACCACACAATTCTTCAAACTCTTCAAAAATTATTTTCTTAATAAGTAAGAAAAATTGGGAGTGTGTGACCTTGTCCTTTTCAAAGCATGTAAGTGAAAAGAGACCAACAATAAACATTTGTGTGATATGGTAATAGGGATAGGATGCCCTGTGGCACTGATTGGTTAGAAAGCTAATCAAAGTTTGCAGTTATATGTAAAAGCATTAAAAACTCAGTTATCTCGATACTCTGATATCAGCACTTAACTCAGATTACCCACCCTGCTGAATTCTGTAAGGGTTAGTTCTTGTCTGGCTAACATGTACCAGAAAAATAGATAAAGCAAGATCTGTATCAGACTCAAATATTTCTAAATTCTAATCATCGAGGTGGTAAGGACAACTCCAGTGACTCAGTGTGTTTTGATTCCATAAGTGTCATAGCACAGACTGCATGGCAACAGTTCAATCCTAAATTGCCACTGAAGCAATGACAGTATAAAATTCATTTATGACTGAAGAACAGTAGAGATGCCAAGTGCCCATTTAGCACATTTATTATCCAAAAAAAGTGTGGTGTCAGTTTCATGATTGAATACTTTTCCTTAAGTGGCCTGACTACTTGAGGGAATTGAATTTTAATTACTTTCTGATAGAAGATTATGAAGCATATTTAGGCACAGAGCTTAAGTATATAGTTAAATATTACCCTTTCACTGAGGAAATCACTAAAAAGAGAACTGAAGGAATACTTTCCAAACTGTCTACCAACTTCAGGAATCTCAATTCGAGTTACCAGGATAGGAAGGATACCTGAAGAAACTTGAACACTTGTACCAAAATCCAGCAAATATTAACCTGAAGCATAAATAACTGTTGCCTAAATTAGGGTAACCAAGCCTAAAGTTAAAAAAGAGCTGTTAGGCATCAACTGATAGCACGACTTTCTATGATGAAAGATGCCAGCTGAATTCAGGGTGACTAAACACAGCTGGAAACTCATGCTTAGTTAGGTAAAATAACTCTGCAGTTCATAGGACAGGAACTCAGTGTGACTCATTAGCCATATCGAAAAATAATTGATGCCACACAATTCCATTTCTAACAAGGGAACAGTTTGAGGATGAGGATGTTCACCTTTTGGATCAAACAGAAAGCAGACTGATCCAGCATGCTAAAGAGGGTAGAGAGTGAATAATAATTACAAAGAACTGAAAAAGCCTGAAAATATTTTCTCTGAACTGTTTTAGGTGTAAACAGAAAACCAGGGTTGGATTTTTTGAATGATCAGCAAGGGTAGCAATTACTTGTTTTATCCCATTAGCTGAGTAGTTTAAGAGGTCGAGATGCAAACCTGTGTAGAATTCTGCCCTTAGTCCAAGAGAATCAGAGCTGAAATCCTTCATTTTGCTTTATTTCCATCTACCAGACTAATTTTAAAAAATATCTCCTTTTGGAACAAAGTCAATCTGGAAATAAAAACATTATACAGACTGTTAAAGGTGCATTGCTTTATGAGTTCCTGTTGGGTTTTCTTGTGGAATCTAAACTGCAGTGAACAGAATTACATTGGGAATTCTGGATTAATATGTGTATCTTGCTTCTGACACCTTTATTAAACACCATAGTGGCAGCACATGTTAGCATTTCATTTCAACACCTCGTTACAGCAGTTCTCCTGATTTATTTTGCTGTGTCTTCAGATGTTGACTCAAACCATTTTCTCTTTTCATTACCAAATACAACAAGGAAGAGGAAATAATTCAAAAATAGGATACCATGCTGTTAAGATATTTCCGTCACAGGGAACATTGCTGATGAATTCTTTTCTACCTCACTTCTTCAATCAAAACACAACCAACAATGTAGCTTAGTTTCAAAGGACCAAACCTGATTTGTAAAGTTTCAAAGGCTGGGGGGTTCTTTGCTTCCATGTTTTGCTTTTTACATTATATAGAGAGCAGAAAGTCCTGACCTTGAAGTGCTCAGCTGTGCCTACTTACAGATACATTACTGAATGTAGTATATATTGCAAAATTTAATCACTTATCAAAAGAATGCAGCCCTGTTTCTCATGCCAAAATACCACAAAATTATGTTTCAGATTAAAAAAAAAATCTCATTATCTTTGGGCAATGCCATCCTCCATAGCTGAATAGTGTCTGTCCTACCAGACTGAGCTGCTTCAATGTCAGGAAGTAGATAAAGTAAACAGTCAATGGAACAGTTGTGCCTCTAGTCTGGCTGCAGGAAAAGCAGAAAAATGCCAAGTGGATATGTCCAGTAGATAAAATTCCATGTGTTACCAGTGTTTCAAAATGCATAGAATTATTGTGTAAATTGTTGCATTTCTGGAAAGTTGAAAGTGC
Organism: Brachypodius melanocephalos; assembly: GCA_013398615.1. Classification (NCBI taxonomy): domain Eukaryota; kingdom Metazoa; phylum Chordata; class Aves; order Passeriformes; family Pycnonotidae; genus Brachypodius; species Brachypodius melanocephalos. Next base: position 7,165,126 of record VZSR01000028.1, on the reverse strand, counting down.
TGTCACTGAAAAAAAGTTTTCATCATGTGTACATAACAGAGAGAAAGTTGAAAACTCACTGTTCAGCTAGGTAAAGTTCGTTACTGGTGCACTGCAGTTACACTTCAGGAGTGTAAGACAAAAACACTAGTTCTGCATGCTAATGTAAAAAAAGATGTGGAGAAAAATTCCTGATGCTCCCAGTTTTCCCGGGTATTAAAAACTAAAACAGTATCAAAAGTTTATTTATGAAAACTGAACAAAATTATTTTTATCAGGTAAATATAACAAATTTTAAACTTTGTAAAGTAAAGGGCTGAGGCTTTAGAAATACTGATAGAACTAAAATCTGCCTAGGATTTAAACAAAGACACTTTTATAGGGAGGCTGGGGTGGGCTCTCATTTGCAGAGTGCCAGGGAGATATCTGGGGAGGAGTTCACCCTGTGCTTCCCTGTGCCCCAAGACAAAGCAATGTGAACTGGATAGGTTTATACAAAAGCTGCCACCACCTAAACCAGATATCTGGGTGCTTGGTTATTAAAGAATATAGTTATATTCCTGTCCTACAGCAGAATGGCAAAAATCTGTGGGAACAAGATAATCATGCACTTAAATGCCAGATTTAAGCACCCATCTTTAGAAAGGTTTAGTTGAGAAATTTTTGTAGTTTAGCTCTTTGCTGACTTTGATAAGAATTGGAAGGACTCAGGAAAGCTAAAAATGTGCAGACATACATAAGAGACTAGTTGTATTTGTCACAGCTGAGAATTTGTCATGGTACACTAAGATAATTTCATCTGCAAAGAATATTGACAGAGGCTTCCACAGAATTAATATTTCAAATTATTTCCTTGTTCCATCAGCATTTCTCTGCATTTTCCACTCTTCCACTATTTAATGTAGTAGTGTCAGTCTGTAGGAAAAGCTGCAGCTAATTTGTCTCGTGACCCTAATGAATGAAACAAATTATTCTATTTACTTGAGCAGCATTCTGATTCAACAGCAATTTTCTCAGCACAGCAATTTCACTGCAGTTCCAGTGCAGAGAAATATTTTCAGCCAATGTTTAGTCATTCTCACAAGTGTTATTAAACACTGTTAGTCATACACCAGCCATCCATATCTTGAAACACTCCAATCTTGTACTAAGAAATGAGTATGTTACAGGGAAAGTCAGGGGGAAAAAATAGCAGAAAAATATTACTGAAAATTCCAAGACACTCTACAAACTGAATAATGTTCCATAGGGTTAGCTTGGATACTATTTTGAAATAAAATGTTCAGACTATTGCACACTGTTTATATTTGACCTTTGAGTATTTTCTGCAGTGATGCGCAGATACCACTCACTTGTCCAAAATCATATAATTACAAAACAGGAGAAAGAATTAATGAATAAAAGCCTTCATATTTCACTCACTTTATCATAAGGAAAGCAAAACCAGCATTGCTAGATCAGGAATGATCTATAGGGCAACACATTTGTGAGATAAATTTAATTGTATAATCGCATTAAAGGATAAATTCAAGGTTAACTGCTTGAAAGTCCTCATTAGAAAGAGTTTGTGGTAAATAGGGATCATAAAATCACTGGTTGAATTTTTATTGTTGTTTCTGTGCTGAACTGGATTTCTGATATTGTTGGGTGCCTCTCATAATTCAGTATTTCACTGTTCTCTCTGTGATCTGATTAAGGGTTAAAAATTTAGGAATAATTAATGATTTAGATGTAAAACTTATATGTAACAAACCCAATCTCTTTCACAAGCTGGTTATTGGTATAAAACCTTTACATACATAGTTCCAATTTTAATAGACAGGCTTTTTTTCTCCCCAAAGTCTTTTTTAAACAAAAAAATCATAGGTTGAAATAAACAAAGCTTAAGTGGTCTTTTAAATTCACTTCTCCAAATTAAATCAAAACAAAATTCATATGCGAGTATAGTCACGTGCATGGAGCGTGAATAGAAACAGAAAAAAGCCTTTTTCCAAGATATCACTGCTGCTAAGATACAACTCAGTATCTGAAATGTGCAGAGCTTTTATGACACCATATCCTCTCCCACGCTTCAGCCCTGGCTCTCCACATCCCTTCAGGCTACACAAAAACAGCACCCTAAGTCAGAGAGATGACACTCTAAAAAACATTGTTCTGATTCCCACTGTTAGTGTGTCACTTTAATCATCTGACACTGAATTCTAGTGCCAACCTAGATGCTGAGCACACATGAATAGCTGAAAATTACTTGTGGGATGGGGAAATATGAGCAATAAGTTGGGGGAAATTCCAATTTCACCTACTTCTAGATGACAGGTATTTGTAAGGTTGCCCTTGAGGGTAAATTAATCTCCTTTTAGACATACTGGCTAGTATCACAGACCCCTGCCAATGTTTGTTACTGGACAAAAGTCTATCTAAAAGAGCTTTACGTACTGCTGAATTGTAGTTTCTGCCTCATTATTGTTTGACAACTCTGACAGAGGTTTTAGAGATGGCTTTGAAATCAAGCTTTCAATGTATTGGTCATGTCATCTATACAAATGGATCCCCACGAGGTGGCAAACACACACATGAACTTACCTAACTCAGAAACCTCAAAGCATTAGTAGGTGTTTAATATTATCCTGACATTAATTATTAAGCAGTCACAATGGCAAACCAGTTCTTTTTCTACTAAAATAGCTGTAAAATTTACTCTGGTAGTGTCTACACACGCAGAAATTGTTTGTATACACCAATATGTTCTTCAGGGTTGTACCTGGATGTGGGAACTGAAAAGGCAGAGGACTTTCACAGCGTTGCAATAAGCTTGTATAGATAGGGGTTTGAAACAGAGTTGAATTTTAGGCGTTGAACTACTTGGGGCATAGAAAGTTTCTGAGCTGCAAAAAATATAAAACAAGCACCTATTGTATGATGTAAGGTGCATGTGTAGTGTTTAGTGATTAGCTTAAGTAGAATCTTGTAAGCTTTTAGCATTAGCCTGATGGCTAAAAAACTTCTAAAAGGCCTTGTAACAAAGAGAACTTTAAATTGTGTTGTTATGGCACGAGTTTTACCATCTTTTATGTCTCTACCATCACTGAGACTGATAAGGAAATAAACTTATGGAACACATCTTGGTCACCCTGTCCCATTATTGGTGATTAAATCCAATACCTGGAGTAACCATATCATATCATATATCATTTCATTTGCAAGGTGTTGGTAGAGATCACAGCTAAGATCCAGCTCCAGGCTCACTCATGTTTCGTGACCACTGCAGGGCAGCTGGTCACAAGGGGGGACAAGAGGCTCAACATGCAACTTCTGCAAATCCGTTAAACTTTTGATGCAAAAGACATGCAACAAAAAGAGAGATAACACCCCTTAAAGAGCTTTACCCCACTAAACTGTGGGGCTAGAGACAGAAAATGGCCTTTTGGGCACTAGGCAGTGAAGACCCTCTTTAGGAGTCTCTAATGCAGACATTTGGAGCAGGATTTATTTATCCTTTCTTGCCACTGACAAATAAAAACACTTGCATTTTAGAATTCTGAAACTCACTCTTGTTTTACTAAGAATATGTTAGTTTTAAGTCCTTCTAATGAAAGATAATTGAAAATCTATCGACTCACTCACCAATTTCTTCTAACTGCTCGGAATCAATGTTATTTTCATATTTCTTCAAAGGTTTAAGAGTGTGACTAAGTCTGGGGAATAACACAGCAACGCTACTAAAATTCTTCAGTTTGAAAGAGTTATGGAAACTCCATCCAATATCATTATAGGAATATGAAAATTGATTTGAACAGCAGAGAGTAATCCAATTTGTGCTCTAAAGGAAAACTATTTGCATGATAGAGAAATACACATACTTAAAAAAGAACTGATGCCAGGAGAATTTAAAATTAAACTATCCTAATGTATTACTGGTATAGCACACCACTTAATGAGATTTAATATCAAATTTTCCTCCCAGAACCCTAAGTCAAATACTGGTATAGGCACCTTACTCATATCTTATTTATACATGCTATTTGACACTAAGTATTTAATTTCACTTTCTTCACCCAGACACAAACTTCCAAAGATCCTTTGCCAGGAACCTCAGTTATTGCCATTCTCAACACAGGCAGTTAATATAAACAGAATTAAATATTTATTTGCATTTGATTGTACTTATTCTATATTTCTATTTTTTTGGTAGGTTGTAATACATATGTCAATATGTTAGACTAGGTGAAAAATATGTTCTCCAGCTACTGGAAAACAGTTAATCATTTCTCCCCTTTCTTATTAAAGTATGCTTTATGTAGCACACATCACTAAGATTTTTATTGGCTTTAGTAAACAAAAACTTCTGGAAAATAACTTATAAATGGAAAGGTGAACTTGATTACCTTTATATATATATGAGACTAAAGTATTGCAAATCTTGTGCAACTCTACAATACACGAGATGTCATGCAAGCTCCTCTCCTAGACAGCACAGGACAAAGTGACAATCAGGATTTTGTGGTTCAGTTTTACAGTTTTAGCTAAAGTCACTACATTTAAATAGTTCCAAAGTCCTGCCACAGCATTGTTGTCTGCTGTGCCTCAAACACAAAGAGCTGTGACTCACATTAGGGCTCAAAGAAATGTTGGAGCTTCTTTTAAAATCAGCTTAGAGAATAAGGACTGCTCTCAGAAGCACCAGCCAACATCACTACGGGCCATTAACTATTCATAGGAAAGAATAAAAATCAGACCCCTTCCATCAAGTGCCTTTTAACCATTTTAGAAAAAGTTTGTGTGGTAATCATGGCAAATATCCAGAGTTCTCCTCTTAGTCTGATATCAATTTCTCTACCAGAATGCCCAGGACAGGAACAGGTGTGAAATTCCTGCTATGCTATATATTAAAAAGTCAGCAAACATGGTAAAAAGAACCAATGCATTGAAAAGCATATTTTTGGTCCCATGGGCATTAATTTCCTTCACCTGTTGACTTGCAATTAAAGAAAATAACATTTGGGGATTTTTCTCCTAAGGGAAAATACATTTTCTTGCAATTCCCTACGTAGCTAGAGGGGGGAGATATTTTTTTTTCAACCAAAGAACCCATTTATAGCTCAAGGGGGCTTGCAGAGGTGACTTGCAATATATTTTTAAATTGCCCATGAGACATTTTCCATTTTGGACATTTAGATCTAATGAACCTTCCATATTTTTTTTCTTTCTAATCATACCCAGACTGTGTCTGTAGTTTTTAATTATTTTAAGAATTATGGAAAATTCTGTTCTTTGCTTCTATAATTTATTCCTATTACCTGAAACAGTCTAATTGGAAAATTTTTCATTTGGTATTCAGTTTGCCCCAGATGGAGTCTCTCATTTTACCTATTGTTGTTTCCTCATTGTGTTCTCCTCTGCAATGATGGACTGCTCAGGCTGACCACTGACTCTGTGAAAGCTGCTGACTGCAAAGCCCTGAAGGTCCCTGTCACTTAGAAAAGGGTCCAGCCTTTCAACCCTCTAAAAGTTTCTTAGGTAACCACAACAAGAACATGCCAGCAAAGTGCTTCCCCCGCTTTGCAGATGTAAAAACTGAAACAAAATCTGAAACACTTGATCTAGTCACAAAAACAGACTTAGAAAAAAGATTTACATCCAAACTGGCTTTTAAATCTAGTCAATTCCCTGGATTTCATAATGTCAAATACTGAATTTATAGGTAGCAAATATGTTCTGTCTTTCAAGCAAGATGAGAAATAATGGTCACTGAGTCCATGGGAGTTTCCCCACTGATTCATCCAGTTCTTCATAGTCCAGCAGCTGAAGATTCTAATGTACGTCTGACTATTTTTTCATTATTTCATCTCCTCTCCTTATGATCCCAATCTGGGGCCCACTGAATTCAAAAGAAGCAGATCAATATCTTCCTTGGGCTCTCAGTCAGCTGCAGAACGGAGATAAGGCTCGTTCCACAGAGCAGCCAAATGTCAGAGCAGGGAGTGAGGCAGCAGCACCCCCAGTCCTGGCACCCCTGCAGGGATGGAGGTGAGCATGGGCTGCCTGAGGATCCTGCTGCCTCCAGCCCTTTGTGGGAAAAAACCCATAAAGAGTTTTTATAAGCTGAGCCAAATGCAATTGCTCTCCTGCCCATCCCTAAGTGTCCTCCAGCAGGGCTTTTCCAGGCTGTGTCTGGAACCAGAGGAAGGAAACAGTGCTGTGTATTCTCTACACAGCCCTACCCTCATTAGAGGATCTTGCACCATTTAATACTGCTCACAGCACTCAGAACTGCTATTCAGTGCCTACTATTACCTTACTGGTACTTGTAAGAGTATCGTACAACAAACGGTATCCTTTGCACAGCAGCCCTACATCATAGCTGAGAGAAAACATAGCTAGGCAATGACATTAATAACTCTAAACCAAAAAATATTAGATTGAAAGAGCTACTTTATTCATCCAGGAATAACATGAGAATAAATGAGCATTCTACCTAATCTATTTAATCATCAAAGTGCAGACTTGATATATAAAAGCAAAATCAGAACTCGATATCTTCTCCCCCAGAGTGCTAAGCAGAAGAGCAGTTGTCACATATTTGTGCAGTTGAGAATAGGCAATTCTGCCAGTTCAAAACTGGAAACTTCCCTTCCTTGCACTTTGGGGTCACAGCTGGGATAAATAATTCTGCACGGAAACAGAAACCACTGTTTTCAGTCCATTTCAAAACAGAAAAGTTGGTGCCACAACAGCAAAGAAACCTGAACAATCATCCCCTAATGTTGTACCTTAGGATAAATCACAGATTTCAAAAATGATTTTGGTAGCTAAGGTTAAACTCTCAGGCTTGATTCCAAAAATATAGAAATTTATTGAACAGATTGATAAATAGTACTAGAATCTATAACCCTAAAGACAATGAGCTTTTTGAAATATCAAAATAAATCTAATTCAGTGTGTGTTTAACAGAGTTAGTCTTTCAATAGAAATCACTGAAGTTCAGTTTGGAACCATATGAGCTAATTGCAAATACTCATGTTCAAAACACCTTTTAAAAATGGGGAATATTGTATTTTCATGCTTACAGCATGATTCAAATTAAATTCTACTATAACACTGTTCCTTCCCAGACTGTCCTTTATTGGTTTAAAATGTTTCTTGGAGAAGTCAGATAATTCTTATTAATCAAACAGTTAGAGAAATGTAAACCCTTATTAAGATTTAGTCAAAATTGAAGCTTTAATTCACATTTCTTTCACAATTACTTAGCTGATCTCAGTGGAGCTCCCTAGATTTACACTGTTTAATTAAGATTAAGTCTAGACTCCAACTGGTGCAAAACGTACAGTCTGGAGAGAAACAAAAAGTTTCTATTTGTCTAACAGAGAGAGCATAGAAAACCACTCTCTCTGCTTGCTCTTGGATTTGATCCTTGCTCCTCGCTCTCATTAAAGAGAGACTTCCTCTAAAGGCAGGGCATTAAACTCTTTCCTCACCAAGGTCAGTGAAGCCAGAGTTTTTCATAAAATGCTTTGCTCTCAACTGGTGAAGGCTCCAGGCAGCACAAAGCTAACAAAGGAATAGTCGGTTTCCATTGCATCTTTACTACTTTTGGTCCACAGCTAAATACAAAAGCGTTTTGCAAAAGCAGTAAGCTGCACTGTTAAAATTAAGTAGCAGTAACTTTATTCTGGCCTAAGTCCAAAGCAGAATAAATTGCTCAATGTAGACAGGCCTGTAACACTGTTTATTCTGGAACCTTGAGAACCTCCATGGCCTTTAACACAAACTGGAGCTTTTCATTATTCATATACAATGGGGTTAAATTTTTTGCCAATTCCCCTTGATAAGAAGTCTCTGGTAACATAAGGGTTATTCCATAGTCTCTTTGGATTTAATGAAAAACGTTTCTTGGAGTGACCTAACACATTCCATCTCCCAGCAACTGAATTAACAATTACTTAAGTAACTTAGGGAACTGTCCCATCAGGCTATAACTGGGAAAGGGGAAGACATTGGTATTCTGCAGTGTCACCCAGGAACTCTTGGTCCTTTCCCTCGTGGTGACACTCCTGCAAGGGCAGTACCTGGCACAAGGACTTCCTGGCATGTTTGCATTGCCGGAAATACCGTGACGGGATTGCTCTGCACTCACTCCTTTGCTGGAGCTGTGACAAAGGCACTGCTACTGTGGCTGCAAATGATGCTGCAAGGACAAACAGCACTGCTTAACCTCACTGAAAAACTTCTTATGCTTCCCTGCGGGATGTCCTGTTTGCCTTAGGAGTAATTCAGGCTGTTTGGAAACCACAGCATCACCAAATACAGCTGGACAATTTGTTGACTTGGTTAGGACCAGCTGTGGTTGTGACCCAGGTGTTACTGTTCAGACACACCCAGGAAAACAGGGCAAGAGCACCAAAAGCTGGAAAATTTCGAAGTATAGCCTGTACTATTGACAGTGTAATTAAAACAGCAGTACAGGAAACTGGGGCACAAACTGCATGAGTCTCTTGAATTGCCTGTCACATTAGATACTTCAGAGAAGAAATCTGATAAAGCTCAAGGACATAAAAGTGTGTATTCCACAAAGATCACCTAAACCTCATTGACAGAATATCACATTGCATGTACTGCACACAAGAAACAAACCATCAATAATCTCTAATGCACATAAAGGACTTGGTGTGCGTGCACTTTCAGGCAGACTAGTTTGACAAAACTAGGCTGCATAGTCAACCTTTTAAAAAGGTTTCTACTTAGATAAATGTACTGTAGTCATTCAAATTTTGTTTATCTGGAAAAAAGACCACATTCACCTGCTACAAGATGGAACATAATGTGGTCAGGCAACAGGAGGGCAATAAAAAGATAGCATTAGAGGAAAAAACCACCACTTACCACTTAGTATTTCTTCCCTCAGCCCAATGCAACAGCTCTCCTATACACCCTAAATCAGGCAATAAGATGTTTGACCTTGACAAGAATTAGCTAGAGCATAAAGCAACATTTTGTGGAATAAAAATTTACAGCAACAGCCTGAGGCACAGTTGAGAAAGGAGGCCCTGGCAGGCAGTCCCAAGGGTGCAGCACTACTCTGTGATGGGAGGGAGGTGATGTGGCAGAAACTGGGAAATATCACAGCAGAAAATGTCCATGTTAACAGGTTGGATTATTCTGCCTGCCAATACACCAAATCCACACCTTTATAGTGATCTCCAGCCTGGGCCAGAAAATTTGGTAGATATCATTTTCCCTGTGTAAGAAGCAACAAATAGTGCTGCAAAAGAAGATAACGGTGGTACAGAGAGATGAAAACCCAACTTCCCTGCCTACCCCTCAGAGCTACCAAAATTCAGCAGCTTCATAGGCCTATCACTCACAGAGTTACTCTGCCCTGAAACTCCAAGATCAGTAGGGGCCAAGACAAGACTTGGAGTGGTGCAAACTCCACAACCAGACTATTTAGAGCCCAAATGAAATAGGCACAGGGAGCTCTTGGAGGAAGCCCTTCTGCATTGAAGATTTAAAATGGATGAACACATAGAACCCTCAGGCTACCTCTGCTTTGGATGCTGTGCAAAGAGTGGCGTGCATAAATTTGTGATGAATTTGCTCTGGCTTTGCCCTTGTTTCTTACAGAAGTTGCTTGATAATAACAGTGTATTTCAGTCTTCATCTGCTAGAAAAATGCTGATCATTTCTGTATTTATTTCCTAAATTGAATCCAGAAGTTGTGAAAGACGCAAGATTGATTCCGCTGTGTTTGCCAGCTGCTGAGAAGACAGCAGGACTTCAGCCAACCCAGAGGACTAATTCCACTGCTCATTACTGCAGATAAACACCCAGAGTAGAGCCCTCTGCTCTCCCAGCCATAAGTCAATCACAAGAGTCAGAAGGCAGTTTGCTCTTTGCTAGACTAATAGCCTGGCAATTACAAGAGTACTTCATTTCTTGCTAGAAATCCCATTTTTTCCATGAATGCATCTTGCACAGAGTGCAGCCCAGCAGCTTTCACATCTTCATTTCCATTCCTAGGAAGGCAAAGAAGAACCCTTGGAGAGGTGTTTTATTTCAGTGTTTTTCCATAGGGAAAGCCTGCCCATCACTGCATGTGTGCACACATTTATATCATCGTTTTCAATGAGCTGGATCAACTCTACCTGCTTTTCTCACCTGATTAACTGCTCTGAAGACTATGACACCTTAATAACAACCACAGATCATGAAATGTAGCCAGTTCATGGCCATGATGGAATGCACAGCTTGATATTTTAGTGACATGAATGTTTGCTGTATGAACTTTTTAAAAAATGCAAAGATTTTAGAATGATGTCTCCCAGATACATGGTACCTAAGAGGGTCAAAACCAGCAATTTTGTTACACCAAGGACTTTCCAGGGCATCACTGGTATTTACAGGGCAGTCCATGACCTCAACAGAACGTTCCTAAATAAGTCACACCACAACAATAATGAATTAAGTTGTAAAATCTGGCAACCAGGCAAGATTTCTTCAACAACCTTATTGGTGTCTTTAAGCCTCAGCTGCCTGCAAAGTTCAGCTGTATTTTAATGGAGTCTCTGAAAAACTTTTGCAGATTCAACAAAACTGGAAAAAAATATACACTTTAGACAAGTGGGAGATAGAGAATGACCAAAGAGACATAAAGGTCAAATAATCCAATATAAAAAACACATTACAAAAAGTCAAGTGTAGAGATCATAATCTGAAAATATACAAATAATGCAAAGGTATTTCTATATTTTAGGCGTACAGATGGCATAAATAAAAACTTCTGAACAATCCTAAAACTCTTCAATAGTTTTCTTTTTTTTTTTGACAGGTAAAAACATAAATTGCTCTACTTACACTTTGAGGGTTGGTGGTTTTGGTTTTTTGGGGTTTTTTTGCTTTGATTTGGTTTGGGTTTTTTGTTTTGTTTTTGTTTAATATTCAGGCCTTTGTTAATTTGAGTTTTACAGCCAGATTTCCCCCCTTTTTTTCCTTCAAGATTTTTCATTTCAGTGAACCAGCTAACCTGATATTTCATGCACTGTGGGCTGTCTGGCAAGAAACTGAACACATTTGTCTACTTCAGTCACATAATCTAGGTCAGTGGCTCAAGATCCAAAGAAACATTACAGGTGCTCTATTATTTTCATCTCACTCCACTATATAAAACTGAAAGCATAGTAAATTCTGATTTCTGAGCTCAGAAATGGCACATACCAATTATCTGTCCAAACACAGAGCAAAAAACTGATGGCCCTAAATAAAATCTCAGCCATCCATAGGAGGCAGCAGCGTTGGAAAGCACAAAGCATAGCTTTGGCAGGTGACAGGAGTCACTAGAAATTCAGTCTAACAGCCATGATTAACCAACTTTATTTGGTTCTGCCACCCTGCAAAATGCCTGTTTCCAAGAGGTTTCTTGTCTCTGTTAACTAGCATAACTCACACACCTGCAGATGCACATCCATTGATGCTCCCTCCCAATCCCTCTAATTCTGCATTTCAGTAAACAAACCAAGCTGAACTCATTTACTCCTATGGCAGCAAAGACATTAGATACTCCAGCTAAAAGGCCAACATTTTGTAGGAAAAAATGTCAAAGCAGACTCTGATTTCATTTGTGAGAGTCAACTGAACTGTTGTCTTTACAGTTGTAAAAGTGATGCCATCTAGTTTTGTTCCATACAGAGTGCTCCCAAAAACATTGTGAGAACTCAGCCTTATAGAATGAATGAAGAGAATGAAGCTCCAGGTCTCAGCCCTTCAGGATACTGCAACCACTAGGAATTAAACTCAGTCCTCAGGTCTGACTGCTCAAAGGTTCAGGAGGTTGCTGTAAAGGACAGGTGAGTGCCTACAGGTAAACATTTTGGCTAAAATGTGGTTAAACTAAGCAGGTTTGTTCCTGGTGTAATACCTCCCAATGCCAAACATGACTATCACATCACTCATGAACCCTGCATGCAAATAGTATTGAAATAATAGAACACAGAGGAACTCCCTAACACAGAAACTTAAATAGCCCAGGAACAACAAAAAAGATATTAAAACTATGCTAGGTGTGAAATGCTATAAATAACTTTAGCTCTTTAGACAGGAATACTGCTTGTCTACAGCAATAACCCAAGGTATGGTTGCAGTTTCAGCTGCAGAAGTCTTTGTATTCTTTTATTGATTTTAAAATTGCCTGCCACACGCCCTCAGAAAAAAAGTAATTTATAGTGTACAGTACTACGGATAAACAAGGATAATTAGCCCCACAGATAAATAAATGCATTTGTACTCTCTTCTTCTGTTTGCCTCCTGTTTTCCTGTTTGGTAGTAATGATGATGATGCCACACAGCACCTGGATATCTTGTTCCAACACTGCTTTGATCTGTCTCCCTGGCTAAATTCAAAACCAAGTGAAGGAATTTGCTCCTTCATTTTTGCTGAGAAACACGGAAAGGGCGAACCCTCTCCAAGCAGAAATTAAACTTTGCAACTCATAATTAAATTGCTGCAGAGAGAGTCTTAGTAACACAAAGACTCAGCTTATAAAAAAGCTTTATGTTTGTAGGTATCACAAGAGTATGATTGGAAAGATTATACTCCTTTCTCTTTACTCTAAAGTAGTAAGTTTTAATTAACAATTATTTCTTGGCTTAGAGCCAAGCTGTACAAGCTATGACAAAATATCATTCTCTCATTTTGTTTTACAAGTATTTACTTACCCTTCACGTAACAGCTATTTAAAAGCACATTTTAAAAACTGAACGGTATTTTCCAATACTGAAAGGTAACACAGTTATATTAAGGAAAACTAATAAGCAAGCATGTTATTACTGTGTGAATGTCAACAGATTTTTGTTTGAATTCCTACCTGAACTTTAATTACTTATATGTGTGGGGAGTATGTGTGTATATACATATATATATACACACACACACACAAGATTTTCCTGGTATCCCATTCCCCACTCCACCTGGGTGTTCAATTGAAAACTCATCTCTCAGATCAAGTTCCAGTTAGTAAAATATTTAAGCTAACCAGATCTGCTAGAAATCTCATTAATCCACAGAAATGAAAAACATCCTTCTGAATTAGCACCCAACTCTCCAGTCCACAAGCACGATCTAATGCAAGGCTGGTTCTCAAAGCATGGGTGTTCATCAAGACATCTTTGCTGAGGGTTGCTAACTAGGTTTTTGCCCTCTTTCATATAAAAATGTTATTTTAATTATGAATTACCTTCTGATTTAACATTTTCCTTTAATAGGCAAATATTTGTAGCAATTAACTCCTCCAGATTGACTCAGACAGTGTGAGTCACGCCTTCCCTTGGGGATTTAAACAATTCCATAACTCTGCTTATCCATACCACCACATCTAACACCTGGATGTCAAGTTACTGGGAGTGTTTCTATCCTCATAAATAATGCAGCATCCTAATGCTGCTAATTATGGCATGTACATAATTTACTGCTCCCTAGAGGCAACAGAATTTTTCTCACTTCTACAGAACGCATAATATTAGTTTTTCTAGTGATAATTTTGAGTAAAATTATCTCGGGGCAGGAAGGTGGCTGGAATTTTTCTCTTCCTGCTTATGTTGCACTCCATGAATAGAGTGGGAATTTTCAGTAAGTGGGTAATGTCTGATTTAGAACAATATTCCAACCCCCCACTCCTTTATAAGTATGCATTTGCACTTCCAAGTGCATTGGTCTGCAAAGAATTTTTAAGGGCATGTTTGGCAATATCTACATTTGACACCCCAAATTTGCCAAGAGAATTTCAATAAAATAAAACATAATGGTTACGTTCAGTTGTTTTTTCAGTTTGGAGTGTTGTTTTTCCTTTTTAGTAGTCCAAAACTCAGTGTACATTGAATCAGATCTCAGGACATATGTCAAAGACCTAGATGACAAATCAAGTTTAACAGATTCATTACACAACAAAAAAAAATAATTAACATAATAGGCTCATATTGGTGTTACGCAGTTTGAGAGGAGTAGACCCAGTAAGTTGCAAGGAATTAGCAGTTTGAGGTTTTCATTAACCAGTAACAACCTGGGGCATGTTTAGCCATCAATTTGCAACCTGAGAAATGTGAAAAAATCTGATTCTTGGTAAATAACTGTTTATCTTATTCCTCATCCACTACAAAAGTCTTCAAGTCCTTACTCACTCTTGGAAATCCTGACCGTATATGTGCTCTTTATTAGGAGGATTCACCTTGTTTCCTTTGTTTATTGGGAACATGAGAGGTTTCATGGGTAACCAGTCTGACTGCAAAGCTGAATTGTTTTTACAACTCATCTGTGAAAACCCCACCGCAGCAGAAAATCTCCTGCTCTCACAAGATTCATCACAGCCTATTTGCTGGGCTTTTCTCCTTTCAGCATCAAATCACGTTTGAGTATATGAACAGCATTTACCACATTTGCTGTTTTGGGGAGAATTTAGCTTTCAGTAGGAAAAAAAATTCCATGCAGAAGTGCACCGTGTCTAAAATCAGTAGCAAGTGATCAGCAGAGACCCCAAGCACACATCAAGCTGGGTTTGCTTCTGCTGCTTCATCCTGTTGAACACAGCTCTTGTTTAATCTGAGCAATGCATGTTCAAGTTATTTCAAAAACTCGACGTCTGCCCTCTTATTAAAGCATGATACAATATTTAGTATTGGCAGTTAAATCCTAAAGTGAACTTTAAATTTTTAAATTTTATATGAATACATAACATGTATTAATATAAAGTTAATATATATATTAATATAAAGTTAATATAAAGTTTTCTAGAATCCAAGTAGGCACATTTCCAGTAAGATAATATGACAATCTAGCACTTCTTCAGTAAGAAGATCTACTGCAGTAAAAAAATCTGCAAGTATTTCATGACAGCTTTACCTTACAGAAAAGTGAGAAACCGTGACAAGGAACTGTTTGAAATTAATTTTTTTAAAAATCAAGGTTTACAAAATAGTCTTTTTCTCCCCAGCAAATTACTATCACCCCCTCTGAACCCTGAGAAGCTCTTTGAATATGTGCTTTCTTTTGGAAAATGTCGCTGCTACTGAATTTCATCTAAATGGTAATAATTTTAGCTAAATGGTAATTTCAAAAAAATACATCGAATTTTCCCATTTTTACCAGAAAAATCTGCCTTTCCCCCTTTATTTCCTGAGAATATCATCAATTTAGTCTTAGAGGAATGGAGTTGGGGAGGTAAGAGAGGTAGAGCAAGGATGAGGCAGAGATAGTTACCAAAGCTTTTTAAACAAAGCTTCAGTCCTTATAAAATTTACTGAAAAAGAAATGGCTTTTAAAAAGCATATACCTCACAATACTGGCAGTTCTAAATATCCAAAAAAAGATGGTATTTCATCTTAGCTAAGCTGCTTTTCTATAAGTAATGACCTGTTTCTGAAAGTTGATGGGTACAGCAGCCTGTTGTTTCTCACCAATAACTATTAGAAAATATGCTGTTTTCAGGGCATGTGAAGCTTTCTTCCAAGCTCCAAGCTAAAAATTCTCAGTTTTATTCATGTTTTCTGCATAAAAACTGGTGAAAGCACTCTTACCACACCCTCTACACATTTAAACTTTCTGTATCTCCCAAAGCACAGAGTAGGGGTTTATTAAACACAAAGATACTGTGTTTCTCCTATATGAAATCCACAGGTGGATCCACAGTCTTTAGGCAGTTTTTATTACTAGTTTCTACAAAAAAAAGAACATTTCAAATACCAAGTAAGCTCTTCAGGAAGTAATTAAACTGAAATTATATAAATGGCTTAAACATGTATAAAAATTCCTTCTGTCTTTTGCTCACAAGATCTATAGGACACTTAGTTTATTTCTGACAGTATCATTGTAATGTCATTAGGCACAAAATACAGCAAAAAACGGCACGG
Source organism: Brachypodius melanocephalos (assembly GCA_013398615.1). NCBI lineage: Eukaryota > Metazoa > Chordata > Aves > Passeriformes > Pycnonotidae > Brachypodius > Brachypodius melanocephalos. The sequence goes on along the minus strand of VZSR01000028.1, from coordinate 7,149,253 downwards.
AGCTCACTATAATCCAAACAAAATTGTCTCATAATGTTTAAAATCAAAATTAATGCACTAATCATTTATGGCTCATAGGTGTAGAGACCTTGAAATCACCTCAATAAAGAAATGTTGAGGACAGTTAATTGTAAAACGTGTCAAGAAGAAATTTTAGGAGCAATAAGAAAGGTCAAGACAATTAATTTTATTGGATTTTTCTCACTGGTTAACGTTAGACAGAAATAAAGTTATTCAGCACACCAACATTGCTGTTTATACATCCTTTCATATACCAAGAGATCACAAGTTGCTTACAAACAGGAATCTTTAGAGCCCTTCATTTGGAATTATCATGTGCCACAAGCATCACTGTCCATTTGGACACGTTTTACCATTGCTTCGATTAAATTTCCTTTCCCAACGGGAAATGCAATCCGTGTCAATCAATTCTTGTGTCAGAGCAGAGTCAGGAGACTGAGGGAAGAACTGGCCCAGGCTAAGGAGGCTGCTTCCTCATTTCTGGGATTTGTACAGCAGCACTCCAAGTCCTCTCCTGACACATCATCTCTAAGTATTTCTCTTTGCAATTATATTCCCAGCTTGTTGAGGGAAATTGATTTTAGGCTAAATAATTACTTTAGACAAAGTCATGGATTTCTCTGCTATGACTGATACAGAGAGGCAGCAGAACAGGAGGCATTAATAAATTTGTGAGCTGCTTTGAACAAATTACACATATTGTTACAAGGAAGATTTACAGCAATAGCAGATCTAATTAAGTGCTTCATAAAGCAAAACATGGGGCAGATGTCAAACTGATAAATCAGGTTCTATATTGTTATTCTAATGAGTTTTTACTTCTGTTAAAGAAATATTTTCACCCTACATGACAATATTGAGCTATCCAAGGGTTTCTAACATTTGAGCAGGATGAAATCTGTAAATCTCTCATTTTGCAATTTTGTGTTGAGTGAAGTTCAGTTAAACATAATTCTTACCTTAGAAATAATGTCAGATAATGGTTTTGTTTATGTTTCAGCTGGTCCTGTGCCGTGCATAAGCACGATAGCTGTCTTTTCTAAAAGCAGAATAGCATCTATGGAGTATTTTTGCAGGCAAAATCTTTTACCTAGAAGTACAGAGAAAAGTTAGAGAATACATCAATGGCTAAAAACATGCTTTTATAAATATTTTATGAATGAGCAGGTCAGCAGTTCCACATCCCTAGGATTTAATATATTAAATTTAATATATTAAATATATATAAAATATATAAATATATTAAATAAAATTTAATATTTTCTATATTAAATTTAACATATATTAATATATTTATAAAATATTTCTATGTTCATTCACGTACCATGCAGAGGATCAAAAAGGAATCCCAAACTTATTTTCAAAGCTGAATATTTCTTTGCCACAACACTCAGGACACAGATCAGACCCACTCAAAATAAATGAAGGAAAGCATCTGCAGCTTGTGTGAGCCTCCAACTCTTAAAGTGTTTTGTAATATTCCCACATCGGTGAAAGAAGGACAGAGGCAAACCAGACTTGGATAATAAAACAAAGAAAATTATGGAGAGGCTAATTAAGGTCTTCAAATAAGATTATTCATAGATGTGACAGCAAAACTGTGACTTGATAGCCATTCATTAAAGCCTGCAGCATGTAAATATATATTAGGAGAAGATTTCAAAAAGTGCCTTAGGAGGGAATAAATTAATACAAAGTAAGAAAACAGAAAATATATGTTATCAGAGTAAGAAAAAATATGACTACAAATCCTCCAGAATAACTTTCTCACCTGGAAAGACCAAATTTTTCAGTGCTGGAGAGCTAATACTATCCCTTTCCAGCTCAATAGCAAACCTAAGGAATATATTTCTGAGGTCACTCACTGGTAAAGTCAGCATTGCACTTGCTTTGCATTATCTTTAAAATGTGTCTCCCACTAAGAGTCCGTGACTTTCCGTTCAGGAAAACTTTCAAAGAGAGTACCCAAGAAAATGACTGCTGGCTGGAGAACAAGAAAAATATTAAAAGGATTTCACAATCCAAATTATATTGTAGGAACAAGAATTTGTATTCAGAGTAAAGATGTCTTGTAAAAGAACAAAGTCAATAGGACTGTAAACCCATACCCTGCCCATCTCACCATTGATTGTGCAGCCACAGAGAGAAAAGGCAGATTCTGAAAGCATCACAAAAGCAGAAGTCAGCAGATCTTACAAAGACAAATATGAGTTTTAAGTAGAACACTGCTGATCTGTATCATTGATTTTTCTGCCAGCATCTGCATATCCCAAAGGGCAGCCCAAGTCATGAAAGGAAAAATTATGCTGAATAAAGGAAAGGACGAGTTGGGTGTTAAACCTCTGCCTCGTAACAGGGAAATGAAGCCCAGACACCTTGCTCTATCAAAAGTAGGTAAGGAAAAGAGGATTGATTTTTTTCATCACTAAAATGTTCACTCATGTGTAGAACAGCACAGGAGCCCTCGTGGGCTGCTGGTCAAGACTCCAGTCAGGGTAGAAATACTTCAGCAATGTCAATGAGGCTGGAATCACCTTTCTGTGCCAAGAGCAATACCGAGGCTTCCCAGGCTTGTCCCGATGGATCATCCCTCCTGCTGCTGGTTTCCCCTTCAGTGCAAAGTGCAGCTACAGGCACTGGGAGCCTGCTGCAGGCAACAGAGAGGCCCTGACTCTCTCCAGAACCTGCAAAACACATGCAAATCAGTACCTGCATTAATCAAAAATAATTACCGAGTGTAAATTGAACCAAGGCTCCAGCAGCCACGTGGGTGACAGTCCTGTCAGGCTCTCTGTCATCTGTGCTGGGCTGTGTGGGCAGAGAAACCACTCACACCTCGCATGGCTGCAGCTATTTCTAACCACCCTTAACAGTTCACAGACAGCAGATGGAAATTCAGCATTACGTTTGCATTCTATTACCCGGTCTGAAGCTTTGATAGGGCTGCCAATAGGTGGAAACTAAAACTTGGATCAGAAAGTGCAATATGTGAAACCATGTTTCGTGTGCCAGTTTCCTCTGGATCACCTCTCACTGCTTTGCCTTCAGGTTGTGGTAGAGTATCTGGCTTTTCTGCCCCATTTCACCTTTACTCTAAAGGTATAGAATAGGAAGCAGTTCTGCATATTTCTTACCTGGGCAATCTTTGGGGTTTTTCACCTTCCAGTGAAGGTGTGTACTCAGCTGGGCTGGAGTGGAAAAGCTGGCACTGGATGCATCACAGCTGCAGTGGCGCCCAGTTCAGGAGGGTTTCAGCTGAGTTTTGTGTTCCTCAATGGCATTTTGGGTTTAAAAACTAAAAGCCTGTTTATCTTGCACAGTTATGCTTCCTTTTGCCAGATCTCTTCTACCATCTGCACGAAGGAAAATGAATGGAAGATTTTGGGGCTGAACATCTATAGACATCCTGGAGCTCTGGTACTAGCAATCTGAAGGTCATACAGAGATCCACACATGCTCCATTATCTGCCCTTATCAAGTTATTTAATCAAACAAAAGACATTTCCCCTAATTTTAAAACAGATAAATGTTTTTTTTCATAAAATCAGAATTCCAGCCAGATAAAGGCATAAAACATGAACTTTACTGTAAAGACAATAAACCATTTCAAATTCTTACTCCATAGAATTCAGTTACATTTAGAAGGACTGAAAAAGATTTAGGCTCATTCATTACTTTGACTTCTAGCCTAAGTAATTCTGACCCCACAGCTAGAATAAGGCCTAAACAAATAAGGCCAATGAAAAGTAATGCCAATGAGTTTTGAATCAAATCCATTATAATACTAAGAAGACACTAAGAGACCTAAATGAATGGCAAAGGAATTTTAAGCAAAGAGAAGTAGTGTGACCTAATATTGAAAGCCACAGTCCAGGACATGGTCCTTAAAAAAAACCAAAAAAACCAAAAAAACCAACAGCTTTACTCATTTTAAAACAAAACAAACCACAAACCTCTCCTCTAAACATCAGGATATTTTGATTTGTGTTTTTCCCACATTTCATGAAACTTAGAGGAAATATTTCTCTAATTTTTGACCAAAATGCAAAATAATTTTTAAAGTTATTAATTACTTTCCAATAGCCTTTTTTTTCCCCCCAGATAAACAGCATAAAAATAACTTTTTTTCTCTGATACTTCCACACCTAGAAATGCCTAGAAGGCAGCAAAGAAACCCAGCTGCTTGTGCTGACTTCTCATAAAGCATCCCAGGTTATTTCTGTGTATTGTGCAGTTACTTTTTCTATTTTACTCTGAAGAATAAGAAAAAGCCTTTTAATTTCACCTCAGAAAGCAGTAGAGCCATTTGTTCTAAAACTGTAAGATTTTGCTGTCACTGCTAAAGGATTATAAGGCTTCAATAGTATCACTCCTCCCCTATTCTGGAGGTGTCAGATCTGCTATGCCTTACAAAACCAAGGGAAAGAAAATCTGGAAGTGACAGTTTGCACTGAAACCAGATGATAACCCTTAGCAGCACATATTCCCTTTTCAGAAAGCATTTTGCAGGGCTTGCCACAATGATCTTCAGAAGAATTTGTTGTAGATGCTCATTTGGAAACCAGGACTGAATTCCAGAGAGGAACTTTACAGCACAGCAGCTCCGGGTTTCCTGGAATCAAATGTTCACTGGGTTCCCAGACACTTTTTTTTTTGGGTTTGTGGAGGAGGCAACTGACATTAAGTGACTTGTGAAGGGGCAAATGTTAATCTCATTTTACCCATCTTTTCACTCAGGAAATTATTTCTCTTTTGGCAATCAGCAGTGCCAAACAGATATGGATGACTAATGATGAAGGTTACTTGCTCAACATTGTTCCTTTCTGAAGGAGAATTTAATTTCTCAGCTGCCATGGACAAAATTAGGAAATTTCATACAGCAGGCAGAATTTTAAGAAACAATGGATCTTTCTTTTTATAAAGGCAGTTTCTTATTTTTAAGTCTGTAATTGCACATGTACAGTCACAAACATTTTCATAGACTTAAATACAAGAACAGGTAACAAATTAACACTTAATAGCTTTATTGCCATTGATTTAATTCTTCAGTTAGATTGATTTATTTGGTGAAAGCACCTCAGTCTATTTTACTTCTTTCTTGATAAGAAAGGAAGTTTTATATATGTATCAAATGACCATTAATAAAATTATTCTAGGGAAATTCTTACAGCTGTGTCCTCATAAAATTGCAGTTGTAGTTCAGTGAACTCTAATCATTCCTAATTACCTCAGTTAGAAGCTGGTTGGAAAATACAATTTGCCTACAAAGAATCAAGTATGACAAATCTAAGGTAGAATTAGTAATGCCAAGTGTGGTGGATTATCCCCAGACAGCAACTAAGCCTCACACAACTGCTCACTCACTGCCCCAGCAATATTGGGGAGAGAATTAGAAGGGTAAAAGCAAGAAAATTCACGGGTTTTGAAAAAAATTGAAAAATAATTAGGAAAAACCCAAATAATAAATTGTAATGGAAAGAAAAAAAAAATACAAAGGCAGAAATAAAATCCAAGAAAGGCAATTGATGCAAATGTATTTCCCAGGCTTCTTGCTGGCAGCTTGGGGTGAGGAGCAGAAAATGCCTTGACTGTGCATCCCCTGCTCAGCAAAACCCAAACCATCGCTGCATTATCAAAACTGTTTCCAGCATGACTGCAAACCACAGCCCACACCAGCCAACGTGAAGAAAATTAACTCTATTCCAGCCAAAATCAGCACAGCAAATCAGTTTATTCTTTACTAAGAGGGGCTGCAGCTTCTGAAAGGTATCACTGCGCCTTTACACTCAGTCACAGAGGCTCAGAGAAGAAAATTCTTGGCCATTCTATTTAATTGTAAGTTAATTTTTGTAAATGGCATGCTGCTCAGTGATGCTTAATAGGAAGCTTTTTTTGCAAATTGCAAAATATGCTGTACAAAAAAAAAAAAAAGAGACTTCCATTGTAACCAATCAACAGTCTTACAGTTAATTTTTTTTCCAATCAGAATGCTGTGACAGATGTTTTTCAGCAGTCTATTAAGCTGCTAATGCAGTGTGTCACAGGTTGTCACCTCCCCAGCTCAGAGGGGGAGACTGACACAGCACTTTGGGGCTCAGACTTGGCTTAGGGGCTGACCTGAGCTCCACCCAGCAGAGCAGCCCCCAAAGCCCTGGAACTGCAGCTTTGCCAGGCATGTGGAACCCCAGGGATTCCTTTGGCCCCAGCTTCCACACACATTTCTGTTTGCCATGCACAGACAGAGCTGGCTCTGCGTGCCTGCATGCACACAGTTTGCACATGGCTGGGACCTCTGTCCCAAACCAGCCACAGCTGTTTATTCTCTGCCTCATCCAATGCAAAATGGAAAAGAAAAAGTCAGGCTAAAGTGGTTTTTGATCATCAAGCAAACCTATTTCAGAGTTATGAGGAAAACAAGCTGGTTTTTCACTTGTTTCAGTATTTACTCAGAAAATAAAGCACAACAGAAAAGAGCTGTGGATTTATAATTACACACTGCCCTTTTTCCAGAATGGATTGCACTGCTATAAGTTAACCCACAAGCATATAAAATAACCACAGAGCTCTATTTGCCATGGCTTATATTTCTGGGGAACCACTGAAGCAGCAACATATTATCCTGCGGGAAAGACATTATCAAAGATTAGAAAACTGCCTCAGAAAAAAGCAGATTTCTAAGTAAAGGCTGCTGTGATTTACAGGTAACATTTCAGTGAGCAGGTTCCTTGTATTTCATCACTGTGAAATAAAAAAATACCTTTTGAGCCTGTGTAACATCTTTAAATTTCCCAAATACTAAAACAAAACCAGAATTTTGCAAGCATTACATGCAAAAATAAAAAGATTTATTCAAAAAATAAATCATTTTATATTGCCCTGATACAGTTCATTCAACAGATCATATCTAAGAGGGTTCATAAAATTTAATATTAAATGTAATAAAGATTCAATATTACAATACATTTACCCTTTTCTATAAATATACTTTAAAATAATCTGTTTAACAATGTAATATCATCAATGTTCACGAAATAAACCTCAGAGTGAAAAAGAAAACATTTTGGATATTTGAAAAGCCCCGTTATTTGTGCATGTCCAGTGATTCAGAAAGAAATCCTGTGAGTATAGATAACCATCAGCTGACTCTACAGAGCTGGGATTTTAGCTGAGAATAAAGAAAACCAAAAAAATGTGTAACACGGAGTCTCTCAACTTGTTTTGGTGTCTATTTCTTGATTCCTGTTTCTTAAACACAGAACATTTGGAACATTCTATCTTCCACCTGAATTTTTAGCATAATTTTCTCTTTCATCATCATCATCTGCTGGGGTTCAAAAAATCCTGACAACTCATCCTGTAATTAACAATTGGATCTAGCTTGCCTCGTGCTTTTTTGCTTTGCTGAATTGACAGCTTTTGAACCAGCTCTGCAGGGTAGCTCGAGGCTCCTAGGGCAGAGAACACAGACAAAGAAAAAAAGTAACAGAATTAGCAAAACAAGGAGCGGGGTGGGAGAAATACAGTAGTGGTAGTAAGAGCATGGGAGAAAGAAAAATGAGCTGTTCCAGCAAATCAGGTGGCTGCTAGTTCCACTTTGTTTCACAGTAGAGGACAAAGCACTTCATGGTGCTGATGTCCATAAGGGAATTTAAAATGAGTGATGAAGCATCCTCCTCCACAGAAGTTATAAATTCTGTTCATCCCCAAAAAAGCTACATTGCTATTCGTGTAAATGCTCCAAGTAGTAAAGTTCAAGTTTGAAAGAAGCAGCTTGGTGAATATTTTGATGAGGTGGGGACTAGGAAAATTGAATGCCGTGAACTACAGCAGCTAATTCAAATTTCAGCTAGATCCTAGCTCTCATTAAAATACAAACTGACAAAATAATTTGGTGCTGCTGTGACACACTGAGATTGAGGTTGAGAGTGTAAAAATGGCTGAGTACCCTAAGCAGTAAAATTTACAATTAAATCTAAAGCAAGATTTGGGGGGGAAGAGGGGGAGGGGAAATGCCTTTTTCTTTGGCCAATGAGACAGAAAAACATCTCAGAGGAGAAAAATTTTCAATGACGACTCCTCAAATGAGCAAGAAAGGAGCTAATAACACTCAATTCAGTATTTCACTCTATGGTGACCCACCACGGTCCCTGCCTTCTACCAGGGGATTTTAATTGGCACCCGAGGCCACTGTACTGCCTGGAACAATTCACCACAAAATCTCCCATTTCACAACTCTTAATATCATCTTATTGGACAGAAATAGTTGAATTTTTTTTTTTTTTGATACATAATCACTGTTCAGACATGCACTGTCTGAAGAAACTGTTTATATTCACACTTCCTTTCCTGGGTATAAATATTGGTGGGAATATTACCAAGCAGTGGGAAGGGGTCACTGGTGGTGCTCAGCCAGACACTGAAGTGTGGCACAGGAGCCCCATCTGAGGCAGAGAACAAATCATTTTCAGCTCTTGCTGAGGGTCACAGGTCTATGCTCACAACCAAATATTCTCTGTATTTACAGTGTCTCTGTTGACAGCATCCTTGTGTCATAACTAAGTTTTAAACCAAATCTTTCACATTAAAGCCATAACAAAGCACTTTCACTTCTAGAAATATTTACATTTAAAGAAAGGTCTTGCCTATTGTTCAGGTTCTGCTTACTTTCAAGCATTTCAGTATCACTTCTTTCATAAAACAAGACAACCTCTGAAGCAGACAATCCTTTTAGATTATTTGCAAAGATTTGTAGATCATAGTAGACCACGATGTTCAAGCACAACATTTAATTGGTGAAAGCATGTCAAAACTGACATGTAACACTTAACTGTAAATGTATTAAAACATCCTCTTTAGTTGTGCTCCACCTACACTAATAATTCACTTTAATGGTGCAGTCATCAATAGCAATATCAGCTGAATCATTAGAGGCAGAGGATGGACATAAAGGACACACCAGCACAGGTTCCATTGGAGATGCTGTGAAAGCAAAGCACAGATCTTACCAGCAGCTCTGCCAGTGAATTGTGTTTACATGGTCTGCATTTAATGCCCTGTGTTCAGGTTCTGGGGCAGTCTCATCCACATGCCTTGTGTGACTGAGTCTCACCACAGCTAAACTTGGAAACTTTCAAATGAACAGAAGGAAGAGCAAGGAGTGCAATAAGGGAAACTGCAAACAGGCAAAACCTTGCTGAGATTTAGAGCAGTCTCTGAAACTTTTTTCACTTTGTTGGTTAAACATGTCCAGTTTTGTTGTTATTATACTTAATATGATGTTATACCAACTTAAATTTATCTCTGTCAGATTTTAAACAGCAGCTGGGATGCAATTATATGCTTCATGATACATTAGCAGCAAGAAGGGAATTTGACATTTTTAACTTGTCCTTATGGGACATTACAAGGGCAAGGTGTTACAGAGAAGTGATCAAAAAACCAAACAAAATTCTCAGGTTAAAGTTCAAGAAATTAACACAGTTCACCATTATAATTCATACATAATCATAAAGCAAGCACATAATCACACATAATCAAGACTATTGTATTGTATAGTCTAAAGTCTAGGTAAAAAATTTAGTTAAGAATGAGTATTTGATTCTACTTATACCAGACACCTTGTCTTTATGAGCAAAGGCATGGAAAGGAAGACAACATACCAGCTTCGAGAAACCAAATGGACTATCACACCCTTTGGGATCTTTGAGAGAAAAATAGAAGGGTATCAACAAAAATCACTGTCTTCAAAACCCAGCATACAATCAAATGATGTTTTGGGCACTGCTTTGTTTTGGGGTTTGTTTTTTTTTTTCATCGTTGCCCCTCTACTTCTGAGTTACAGGAAGTTTTTCCAATTCCAAAAATGCAGAAACAAACAAATCATCCTGGCTGCTGTAGTCAAAGCCACACAAAAGAGAGATTCAGAAAGTTTAGATGAGCAAGAAAAAGCAACAGAACACATTTATTGATCAAAAGAGGGCCAGTGGAACAAAGGTGTAGACAATGCCTAGCTAATAATAGGACAACTAGCAACTATAAAAGAATGAATGCTGGCCCCAAAACCCCTAGCTGGTGAAAAGGCTGTGTCATGGCACAGCTCATGCCATGGAAATCAGGTTAAAAAAAAGGAAAGGTTTTGGTCTACGTTCCAATATTATTCAGTGACAATACCAACAAAAGCTTAACTGTTCCCCTCATGCCTGGTGGTGGTTGGAGTTTTATAGAAACTTTGGGGAGGTGATGTAACAGCACAAGCTAAGCGGAAAGTTTTGGTGGCACATTTCAACACCTGCTGAACTTCAGGCAAAATCCCAGAAACTGATCTCTTTAATGAAGAGTGCTGCAAGGTTTACAAGTGACATAAGAGCCTCCAGGGCACAGACCTAGGGCTCCAGTTGTTTTGAAGCTCAGTGTGGATACATCTATTTATATGTTTTAAAAACTCTCCACAATACTGATGGTCTTCATTGCCAATATGCCAGAGCCCTTTGCCTGAATCAATAATTATATATTAAAATAAAGGATAAGAACCTATCTGCTAGAATAACATATACAGAGTTTATCATATCAGAATAATTAGGTATTTCATCTGTATCATCTTGGAGTTTCAAGCCATGCAAGTAGCTTCAAGGAGCAGGATTAATCATCCAACTGCATTGCTCTTTGAAAGGAGAAGAAAAAGGGCTTTTCTCCTCCTAAAGACCCCAGTACCTGAAGGAGAACTGCAGTCTTAGACAAAGAATTGGAGAGAAATGATCTTGTAGGGTGCTGGGTTACCTCCACAGTTCTATTAACAGTGCCAAGCTGACAAACCCACACTGACACTTGCATCAGGTATTTATTGTCTGTTCAAACGAGAGCCCAGCTCCTGCAGAAAGCAGCCCAGAAACATTACAAACACCGAGTGTTCAGACCAATTACATCAATTCCCCTTGTGGGGAACACAATACTTAAAATCATCAATACTGAGTGTAGTGCTGGAAGCTTTGTAAATCTTCTTTGCCCTTCCTTATCCCTGGCACTAATTAATCTCAGAGGGATTTTGTAAAGTGGTGAGAACAGTAACTATAAAACCGCATTCAACAACCATTTCTAAACTGGCACCAGTTACTCCCCCAGCCACTGCAGTTTAAGAAATCCCAATTGCATTAAGAAACCCCCAATGCAATCTGATGGCATCAGGATGTCAAGCCATGGAAACCAAGCACAGAGGATCTAGTGGATCTAGAGGATCCATGTAATGGGGATGGGGGTGAAGGGAAATTGGTTTTTTTTTCTGGTTGGTGGGGTTTTTTTCTTGAAAGATCTCCTTTCAAGCAGATGTTCAATGTTTCCTTTCAAAATAGGGCCAGTGGCAGAGTATTACACCTGTACTGTGGCAGCACCATGAAACAGAAGAGCAAGAGTGATTAAAGATGGGTGTGTAATTCCCATGATTTGGGGGTTTTTAACAGACATGATTTTTTAATTATTTTCATTTTTTAATAAACATTGCCTCATATTACTGTCATGAAAGACATTAACTCATTTTAGGAAGAATTCTCATGGCCACAGCTAGAGGAAGCATTAGTTAGACAACCACCCTACATTATTTAAATCATAGCACAAACAGCATCAATTCATTAGCAAATATATATAATTTAAATATTTGTACAGGAAAAAAAAAATATATTCCAGCTTTTTTAAAGAGCACGCTTAACCAAATATATTTTGATTGAAATTCCTATTAATAAATTAAGATTTTTTTCAGCATTCTTATTACTTCAGAACAGATCATGCAAGTTCATCACCATAAAATATGGTACAGTCACATCTACAGCAAGAAAAAATATAGAAGAAACAATCTAAAAGAACTTAGTGCAAAAAGGCCACGAATACAGCGGGATGAATTGCATAAAAAATTTACATTTCGTGGTCTCCTCACCTTAAAATTTGACATTGGAAAATGCTGCCTAATTGCAAATCATACCTAAAGGTAAACACAGAGACAGGCAGTCTCAGGAGTCTGTAAATTACTGTGAACAAAAAACCAGACTATAGTGGGATTCTCCTCAGGCATAACCTCAATTTTGTTAGCATTTTAAATGACAGTTTGAGTTATCACTTCAGAGGTTCAGCTTTGGTTATAATAAAGGGTAATTAATTTTTTTCATCCTGATACACATGTGTCATAACTTCAGTACCTCTGCATAAATTAACAAATAAATATTGGCAGAACCTGAACATAGAATTTATTGAAAAAGTTCTGCAAAGTCAGTTTTAAATAATGAAACAAAAAAATTTCTAATAGATTTAAAAAAAAGATGAAAATGGACACTGTTTGTAAACACTAACAATATATGGCATGACCTTGATTTAATTTCAATCCAAATTGTCTCAATTAAAATTGAGAAAACACTTCAGTTGGTTGGCAACTATTTAAGTAATACAAACTATTTGCTTGCATTTGTAACTTGTAATGTATTTGGGTAGAGACAAACATATATATGTTTAACTCAGAGCTTCTGAAATATTACATAATTGAGCTTTTGATTTAAGGTTCTTTAAAAGCACTTTACCAGCCCCTGCTCTGCCTGAGTAGTCTTGCCAGTGTTGACAAGCAGCATGGATGGCACCTGTCCAAAACCTAAGCAGCAGTTCTGGTATTTTATGTAACCAAAATGGCATTATTTATGAAAATATCTATACTGAGCTCCACAGTTAAATGTCTTGTCTTTCCTTCTGTTATTTACAGTGGCCCAGAAGAGTAAGGTGGTCTTTGTTTAGGAGGAATGTCAGATTTGGTACTGCAACACCAGCCTTCAAATCTTTATATTGCAATTTATACTGTCAACAGAAGCCTAGGAAAAAGAGAACAATGTTTTTTTTCACTGGTTAAACTGACTTCTATACATGTTTTAATAGCAAAGAAACAAATATTAACCATTTAAAGCTCTTGGTACACACACACATATAGATCCCTATCATCATGATTGTTATTCTGCAAGGTTATCACAATCCTGCAGCAGTTTTGCTTATAGAGAGGCCAAACCTCCCTGACTCAGGTTTGTAGTAGCATGGCAAAATATTCTTGCATTATGGGTCTTTACAGTAAGACAAAGATCCCCTTCTGTGCTTCATATCATAATTCTTTTACACTACATAAAGGTCTCAGTGCCTTATCTACTTCAATTACAATGTCAGAATGCAATTTTATTGGGTCTTGTGATTATATTAGTGTCATTTAAATTAGCATCTGCTTGCAGTTACCCCAGACTGAAATTACCAAGTGACAATGGCATTTTTGCTTTCTTTGTCTAAGAAACAAGAATAGCTGGTAGGGCTGTTTCACCATTATGAGCTTTACAGCTTTTCCGTGTTGCAAACTTCATACCCATGATACAATGGGCAAAACAGGCTAAAGCCAAACTGATTTAAATTCATGCATGCTATAAATACACAGTTCTCTGTCCAAAGAGCCTTATTCCAAGTGATACAACATGAATAAAATCCCATACAAGCAGAACTTGAATAGATAATGCAGCATGGTTCTATGGAGGGATTTCTATGGATTTTTTCCCCACCCACCTCTTGTCTCATCTGTCAAAGTCACAGCCCTGGGTTTTGGGCAGTACAACTCAATGGAAAAGTCAGAATGTTGCACAAATCAGCTAGTCTGACCCTAGCAATAAAACCAACTAACTACTCCCTGGTACAGTATTTGAGGGCGAGAGCTGCATATTTATTGTCCACTAGAACAACACTGGTAATTAGCTGAGTCACAATGCTACACACCATGAAAACCCACTTCATCATCTAATTTCACCAGGCTACAGGAAAGCCAACTCAATCAATAGTGATGCACATGAGTTAGAAAGTATATGATTACTTTTTTGTTCATGGCTATAAATCTCCTGGTTTTGAATAATCGTCAGCAGGACAAATGACAGACAGACTTGTGACAAAAATTGTGATTTAAAGATGCAAAATTTCCACCATCAACTCAAATATCCTTTTAAACTTTTCCAACCTTATGCATTTTCAAAAGCCATTCAATATAATTTTGTAATCAATGGTATTTGTCCAAACTCTCCTATAGACAAAGCTATGCTGTGAAAGTATTTCCTCTCCACTTCATCTTCCCAGGACATCACACATCATTTATACTGCTCTCCTGAGTCCCCTTACATTGTCTTCACCAATATAAAACAAATGGAAATAAGCCACATCAGAATCTATACCTAGTCCACTGAAGTAATAAATAGTCTTTACATTCTTCTGGATATTTTTTCATTATACCTGCTGTTGGGGACAATTTTTGTCATACAAATTTATGGGCACATTAGGTATAATAATTCTGATTTGTATTTTATCTCTGCAGAAACACTATTAGGAGCTGTTCTAGTCATCTGAGTGTAACAAAACAGTTACGCTTTTAACACATCTTATTTGCCTATAAATAGCTTTTAGCAAGATAACTACAGGCTCCTTTTTATCAGCATATTAACATTTAATGGGTGTTTGGACTCAGGGCCTGTGTGTTTGTTTTAGAGCAAGATTATGACATTAGGATTTGTGAAGAACTCCCTATTGGTGTTAGTAAGGAGTAGGTAAAACATGACTGACATGAGATTGTGTCAGCCACAGCCTTACCTAAGTTTCCTTTTCCTGCAAGACATTAACTGCAAGACTTCAAACAGGTGTTGCTTGCTCCTAATTGCTCAGAAGAAGGTAATGCCTAAAGTTCAAAGGGAAATATCTCCATGTGCAAGCACCACTAACAGTATCCTAAAGTGCTCTTTTATTTCAGTCAGGGTGAAAAGGGAGCAAAAACCTGCTGTTTACAACTTAAAACTAGGTTAACTTTCAACTGGGTTCTCTTGCCTGCAGGAAGGAGCTGAAGAGTCCAAGCTGGCAGATCTAGGTTAGCAGTCTTCTACAGGGGAAAGAAAACAGGAGCAAAGTGTGTTCTCCCACTGACACCACTGTTGGTAGAGTGCATGTGCTCACAGGAGAAGTAGAATTAGCTAAAATAAGCATTAGCTGCAGGTTAAATGCTAGAGTAAATATATGCAGTATAGACAGCTCTAGACACCAACAGCCAATATATTCTCAAGATAGCAAAGCATTAACATGTTGAGATTTACTAACAGTGTTAAGCATTCCCAGGAAATGCAGGCTGACTTTAGGCACATAGCTTAGCTCCCTTTCAGAGGAAGGCAGAGCAGCTGGGAAATTGCAGGTGGTTGTCTAAATCCACTCAAATATTTTGCAAATACAGACTGCATTTCTTTTCCATGGGCAATCGCACTTGCTACCAATTGATTGTGCAGAGTATACATACACATAAGCTAATTTTTGCTGAAAACAGTCCTTAAGCAAAATACTATATAAAATACAGAATGTATATTAGTAAATAGTATAAACTTTGGAAATATTTACTAACTTAGGCTTAAGCAGTCTCATAACAGAACTTCTGACAAGCTAGCTTTTTTCTGTGCCTGAGATAGTGCTGCAACATTAGCCAAAAAGAACATTTCAGCTGGAAAAACAAGACTTGAAAATAAATTCAGTCATAACCAAACTGACTTTGTCTAATTCTGCCTTCCAAAGATTTAACATGCACTGCCTGTTCCAGTCATAAAAATTAGAAAGTTTAACTTCATTAAGGTAAAGCTACAACTGTTTGCAAACAGACAGTAATTATGGACCTGTCAAACCAAACTGATTTGAATAGAAGGGAACTACTCAGCCTTTCTAATCCTAATTTTGGTAGGCAAGTACAACATATCATTACAAAACATCACATCAGTAAACTTATGACCACAGAACAGCTGAATACATTAGGTCAATTGAAAACAATTCCATTCAAATAAAATTTTAAGCGCAAATCCAGACCTGCAAACATGAGAATTAAAACATGGGTGACATGCAATTCTATTCATTTCCTCTATTTTTTTTTTATATGCCTATACTGATTAAAATTAGTATTTGGCAAAATTACTATACTGGAACAATAACTATCAGCAATGGAAAAAGCAAAAAAATCACATTCTGATTTGTCACATCTTTAAAAGCCAATTTTTCCTATGAAGTTACTGCAGAAATATAAAAAACTGTCAAGGAAAGGCAGTGGAAAAATATTTGTTTTCACAAGTAATGGATTTAATGTTTTTTCCCTCTATTTTAAAATAACCTTTAGGTCTTCATCAATGACAGTTACGCTTAAGAAAATAAACTCATTCCTCAAATGTGCATTTCTAGTCTAACAGCAGAAGCCAACATCCTGATTAATATTACATGAACATTTCCATTATCAGCTCAAGCTGACTGAAAAAACAAATGCCTTCATAATGCCCATTGTCAAGTTCAGTGTGCTCCACTTGTCTTCCTACAACCACTTTTTCTGTAACCCAAAGATTTCAGTGTACACCTTCTTTCCCTTCTGTCCCTTGTTGGACAGCTCTGATCACCTACAGGTAAAAGAAACCTATCGTCTATATATTGCAGAAAGACATTAGGTTTCTCACAGAAGTAAGGTCTAAGTAATATTTTGATTTATACAGCTGAAATGAGTAACAAAATTCCATGCAGCTGTACAGCTAGGTGCTGCACTTATGATGAAAAAGTGTTTTCTACTGAATAGTCTACAGCAGTTATATGAATTACAACTTATATTAATTCATCTTCTTAAATAATTTTTCATTTGCATGAAAGAAGTCCTGTCTTTTTTTTTTTTTTTTTTAATTGTTCCCAGAAATGGGAGAAAATGGGATAATCAGTCTTGAGGTACTAGTGGTAAAATTAATGTCTTCCTTGCACATATATTTCTTAATAGCTTTTTTATCCTGCAAGGATGTAAAGTATTTCACTCTCACTGCGCTTCTCAGTTTTATTACTGATGCCCTAAAAAGTTGGGTGTTTTTCAGTGAAAACACAACTTTTTTACAAGTAATAAAAAAATCTACCAATATGCTCATGCTGTTTGCTGACCCCATCTTTTCTCCTTCAGCCATGTAAATTGAGGGAAATGCTTTCATTTAGTTTGCATTAACCTGTTTATAAAGACTCTAATTTTGCTTTTGCTGTCTTTATGAGAAGTCTGATGACGCTCATTCCCAAACAATGAAATGGTAAACTTGTCAAAGGAAAAAAATTGTTCTCTTAAGTCTGTAAGCACTGGAAGTACAAGTATTGCAGAATACATATACTCAAGTGCCAGGCATTTCACATGCAGCAGACAGCAAGACACACCTGACTTGTTACTATTTTTCATGTTCTTTGTTTTTTGGGGTTTTTTTTTGTTTTTGTTTTTTTGTTGTTGTTGTTTTGGTTTTTTGTTTTTGGTGG
>VZSR01000028.1:7026030-7131859 GCA_013398615.1 Brachypodius melanocephalos | reverse complement strand
TTTTTTTTTTTTTTTTTTTTTTTAATTAGGACCAAAACTGTGTCTATCTTTTCCTGCCTCTGGGAGCTTTGGATATGCCAAGGAGCTGCAGAGTTTTCTGACAGTGACTGATGGAAGTGCTGAGCACCTCTGACAGTCAGACCACGCACCTATTACTTTTCTGTTGTTTTTCTTGCCACAGAGTGTTTTTATGGCTTTCATCTTTGCACAGCTCATCTCTTCACAGTTTAATGATGCATTTCCTGTATTTCTCATGAGAGTTAAAGTTCCACATTCAATCTCCTCCCATTGCCTTCAAACTTCTCTGACTAGAGGTCCTTCCTTATGGATTTTCCTACATTCTTGCAAAATATGCAATCTCTAGAAAATATTTTTAATGTTTAGAGCTGTGAGTTGCAGCAGTTAAATTAGAGGGAGTTCAACACAATTTGTGCCAAGCAATAAAAATTCCAGACTCCGACCAACTGGTAAAACTCACCCTGTAAGCTCAAGTCCCAGGACTGCCTGCCTCTGCAGATGGAGGACAATTCACCATGAGCTCCTTCAAGGGGAGCTGCACCAACTCTGCCACTCCAGAAAAACTAGAGTTGCTACTACTGCACCTCCTGGGCAGAGAGAAAATCCACTAAGAAATGCCTCTTTCACACTTTCCAGGCAGCTTTAAGAGGACAAATATTTGCTGTAATTAAAGGTTTGAGTACTGCAGCAATGCTGAAGGGGTGGCAAGAGACAGACAGCCAAAAGCAGGCACAAGCAGCAACAAGCAAAGGTTCATCCAAACCAGGGCACTTGACTCTTCTCAGTATGTGATGGAACCACTCCTAGTGTTGCAGTCAAAACTGCAGGGTCTGCCTAAAAACTGAGTTTCTGCCCTGAAACGGTTTAAGATATTTATGCACAGCCCCTCTATTCTTCCCTTAGTAGGAGAATATTGGCAGGAGCCAATATTAGTACCTTTCAATACAATGAGTTAACAAGTGCTTAAAAATTGCCTTTGAGTATTCCAAGTTTCCTATGAAAAATAAAATCACACTTTTAGCCATTATGAACACAGATAGAGAAACCCACCTTCTTTATATGCCAAGGGCTTCATGATTAAGTGATAAAAGGAAGAAGCATTATAAAAATGGCATGAACAGTTTCAAAAATTGGGATATCACACAGATGAAGGCTGAAATGGAGTTAAGATGACACAAAACAAGCCACTCAACAGGCCCATTCCAATCACATCATGTCCTAAAAACATCAAACTGAATGCAATTGAGAAGTGAGAAAAGGACAGCAGCATTTGCAGAGTTTAAATCCAATTTTTCCACATGAGCTGAAACTAAACCAGGAATAAAATGCAGTCATGGCTGAAAGAGGTAATTTGTAAAGCAACATTACTGCTGGTACATTGGAAGTTGATTTTTTTTCCTGTAAAAATAAAGTATGCCAAACTGTTAAGGAATGAGTTAAATACATCTGAATACACCTGAAGTCATCTTTTTATAAATATTTTGACAATAGGTGTTGCAACATGAAAGAATTATGACAGAGCCAGGTACCTCCTGCTTCTCTATACTTGCTCCAAGCCTTTGTTGGACAGCTTCCACATGATCTTCCTGCAGAGTTGAACCCAGAAGGATTAAAAATGATGCAGCAGAGATAGCAACTCTAGGGCAAGTTTCATTCAGGGTGAGGATGACAGCTTGATCACACCAGACTTTCCAGAGCGGTGGAAATGAGTCCAGCACTGTTACCAGCTGGCTCCACATGTGCTATGCTGGCAATAAGGCACACAACTCTCGTGCTGCAGTGATTTCATGAAGGTAACTGGGAATGTGTTGGGCTCCATTGAAAGAAAAGTCAATAAAATTCTTCTCAGTACAGAGATTGCATAAATCAGCAACCCCATTATAGGTGTCAATCAGCAAACAACTTGGACATCACACAAGCAATTACTGCTATTAACCCCTGCAGGAGCCAAAAAACCCAATAAATGGTGAAATTCTTTGAAGCATTGCTGCTGTACTTCATTTCCTCAATGTTTTACTCAGCTTCTTCAAATTAAAAGAATGCTTATTGAGGTCAACCAGCACAAATTTAAAGTTACCCAGAACATTGTCCTAATGCAATAGAAAACACATGTATGATGTAGGAGGCTTTATTTGCCCATAAAAACTTCAGAAAAAGATCTATACTTTCAGCACCCTATTTGTGCATTTGTAGAATTTATAAGTTCCACACTTATTTGAGATGGAAAATCCAAGTAACTGAGAAGAATCAGTTTCATTTTATATTCTTGGCACGTGTTCAGTATTTTACAGCACATAATGTATTACTAAGTATATCATTAAAGCTCATGGAATAATCAATATCAGAGTGATAAAGCCAAATCATCCTGTGTTGTTCATGGAATAATCAATATCAGAGTGATAAAGCCAAACCACCCTGTGTTTCTAGAAAAAAATAATTGATAATAAAAATGAAACTCACAAAACAAGTTGTTCTCTGAGGCTGAACACAAAGTTATGCCATAGAACACAGAGCCCAAAAGACTAAATATCAAATTTTGACTATGCAACAAAAGTTATCCAAATTTGCTAGATTGCTGCAGAAAAAAAAAAGAAAAAAAAAAAAAGGTACCTAGGAAATGGCCTGGAACCTGAGAAGGAAGGACAAAACTAGAACAGGAAAAGGAAAACAAAACTGCAGCAAGCTTCTCACTGAAGAGTCAAAGTGCTTCCTCCTGTATCCTATTTCTGGAAGGAGCAAAGATGAGAAGATTAATATCACATCCAAGTGAATAATCATGTATCCCACATCGAGACAAAGTGTCTGATCTTAAGAGCACTTGTGCTGATTAACTCCTGTGTATGAGTGAAACCAAATGACAGTATTCTCCAGTCAGTGTCAATAAAGTTGGGAAGGGAAAACTGCTGCCAGTTGAGGTAATTAATCCTGGAATAAATCTGTTCGTAGGCAATCCAAACTGAGTAACTTTTCAGCTCTATTTTACTCCGGTTCTCATGTGAGTAAATGGAAAAGTAATAGACATGAATTAAACATTTTCATTTCACAGTGCCAGGCATTCACCCATCACCCATGAAGCTCATTGCTCATCCCTTGGGCATCAATTGAGGCAGTGTCTGCTTAATAAATGAGCACCAATTATTCAGAATTATTAAGAAATGTACTCAGCACGTACTCCCCTCCTTCACGTACATCCAAGAGTGCAGAGCAACAGTGTGGCATACAAAATATCAAGGCATAGGGCAATTACAGCAGAAAATAAACTTAATATGCTAGTAACTATCCTTTGGACTGATTACACTGTTTGGGTTCTTTTAAAGAAATACAGTCTCAGAGCTAGAAAAATATCCCCAGAAACTGTGTGTTACAAAAATCAGTAAAATTATTGCTGTTCCAATGCATAACTTTTCCATAAAACATGCAAATATACATAGAGTATCTCTTTCTGGCAACTATTAGATGGTACTACAAATTCAATATTTGGAATTATTAATTTTTATACCTTTTATACTATTTCTTTTCATTATTTAAAATGAAAAGACTTTCAATACTAAGATCTAACTAAGAAGACAACTATACTAAACAGCACATGGTAAGTATCACAATATCCTCCAACACCACTGAACCTCCCCAGCACACCCTGCACAGCAAAATGATGTTGAAAAAGTAATAAAATGTTGATTCAGGAATGCTCTTTAATGAAGAAAACCTCTTGGCTTCTACTAGTTTTTAATTGTGTTTAAGCTTGCCTTCTACTGCTTTACTTCTGGATAATTTCACACAATAAGCTTATAATGTTCTTAATTTAACTATTTAATATTTGCTGATCATTTGGCTAATCTGCACCAAGACTGAATAAAATTTCAAACAGTCTACATTGAATCAAGTCAACCATCAAGACATCATCTTTCCAAGCAGTAAATACAGATCATATTCATCTGGTAAGCTGTTACTCTTTCCTGTAAGGAATACTTCTGTCTCGAGGAACTTCGAAAGGAGTGTTAGTTCTGGGGACAAAAAAGTAATTCTAATTCTCTCTCCCCTGTTCTCCTCTCTGTGTGCCATTTTGCAGGTGGCAAGGTTATTTCACACATATGCTTGTGCACTGAGCCTTCACTGAGCAGGAATTGATCTAACAAAACCCATCCAAACCAATTTGCAGTAATTTACAAACTCAGATTCCACAGCATCTAGTCATTGCTCCCTTATAAAGCAGTGACTAACTCTAAAGCAGGAAGTTCTTGAACCACAAATCTCTGCAATCTGCCAATGTTGCCTCTAAAAAGGCTGGAAATGATTTTATGCTTTCCTCCTCCTGCCTCTTCTCCAAATGTCTGTTGCTGGCCCTTGTCAGCAAATGGATATTGAGTAAAACAGACCCAGTAGGACTCTTGTCATGTTATTTATCATTCAGCTTGCTTTGTCTTCAATTCTTCATTATAATTTTGATTTAATTTTAAATTTCTATGCGTAACCAAAAGCGTGAAAGACAAATTTCATTTTCACGAGGAAAATATTTTTCCTGTTGATCCCTTTTTTGCTAATTCAGTGTACTTGCACATACAAAGAAAACTAAGTTCAAAACAAATACCAGTCAAAATGTCTCACTAAAGACACTAGCACTTTTCAAATTTTATCTGATTTCCCTCTGAAGAGACACTGATCTCACCACTAATAAAAGGTGTTGGCACAGTTTCATGATGCTTTCTCGTTCAATTGAATTGTATTACCTCCAGAGTTTCTTCAGTCACAGAACTTTTAAAATCTTTAAACAGATCTTCATTTTCAATCATTTTATCCTTCTCGAGTTTATTCACCTTTTCTTATTTTTTCATTTTTTGTTTTTCAGCTGTCCCTTCTCTTAACAAATATTTTCTGATCAGCTTTTCCTGAGCAAATCTCCAGAGGGTTGTTGGATATTTAAACCACGTAGCCCTTACCTGAAAGGCCACGGTGTTATACATCCACTACTCAAAGAGCTGACAACACAGCACCATCTCTGGGAGGCTTTTGGGCTCTGAACTGTATCATTGCTGTAGCATAAGAATAGTGCAGTTCGATTGCTACCAAAGCCTGCAGGGGTTTGCTCAGAATTAATTTGACCATGACTATAGATGCTGACATTATTTTGTAATGGTAATTTAAGAAAGATTTTATGGATTGGAAGAAAGAATAAACAGTATCACTTTGTGTATTTTATTTCTGGGCATTCTTACAACTTGCCTGCTTGAGAATAAAAAAAAAAAAAAAAAAAAAAAAGGCAGTATCATTCAGATCAGACGGATATTTTCTAAGGCAATAAATAAATCCATGCAGGCAGCTGACAACAATTACAGGCAGAAAGATGGTGGCACATAAAGGGAAAGCTTTCTTCACACACATCACAGCAAACAATGCCATTAGCTGTTCTCCTGTAGTACACTGCTGGCTCCCCTATGGGAAAAGGGCACACAACTCTTCTGTTGCTTTCCTTACACTCCTTCCTTATTCCCACTCACAGACTTTCTTACTTTTACCTGACCAGGAATTGCATTTGTGCCCTGAACAGAGTGCCACAAGCAAACAAGGATTTCTCTAGCAGCAAACACCCAAATGTAAAGAAATACACAGGTTTTAGTATTTTAAATTCAGAGAAACAGCTGGAAACATTTTTCAAAGTCACAAGCTGCCAAAATACAATACCTTCTCATTTAAGCATCTCTTCATATGACTGCTGAGGAGGCTCATCAGACAACAGGCTACACTGTAAATCCTATTGCTCTCAAGAGGGCTGCAGTTCCATGACTGATTAAAATTAGCATTTAAAATATACACACAGGGAGTGTTTTCTGAAAACTAATAGTCAGATTAAGGCTTTGTCTTGGTCTGCATTTCCAAGTTGCACTGATGAAGCTGCACCTGTTCAATTCAAATCACATATACTGCTCAGCAGGTTTTGACTTCATCAGAATTTCTGATATAGACAATTTCCCTACAGAAGTGTTATTTTGCCTGATTAGTATTTGGGATGTTCTGATGGCATTTGCTCCATCTACACCAGAGGGATAACAGGGTTTGGCTCCAATTGCATCTCCAGCCATATTTGCCTACGCAAAATGGTCCAGCTTGTGCTCATCATTGGTCTGGCTCATGAAAGGCAATTAAATTACTCATGAGTCCTTCCCAACCCATCTAGAATTTGTGCTGAGTTCCACACAGGCAAACATAGGGCCAGAAAATTTAAATTTAAGAAAAATGCAGTGCAAGTGCTATGGCATCATTCAAAACCTGCCACTGGAGCTGGCCAGCAGATATCCTGCACTGTGTCTACAGCACACTCCAGCTCCACTTTCAGTATTACAGACAGGGTTGTGTAAACACAACTCCTACAGCAGAGGGAAAAATCCAGCAAAGGGATAAAGTCACCCTGTGGGAGCCACAACATCCACTGGCTCAAAAATGACGAGGGTTATGCAATTGGTACAGTGGAGGGCACAGTGAGCCTGCTGCTCTCACCCCTTCCACAATGTCTGCTGAATTCCAACATATTTCCTTTCCCTATCAGATTCCTGACAAGAGACCATAAGAGAAAAATGACCCTGGGCAATTTTCTTTACTTGTGGATTTGTATTCCTGTGACAATATTGCTCTAAGTGACAACTTTATACTTATATTCATTTCTACTTTTATCTCTCTGAATATTAATTAGAATTACTTCCTCCTTTTCATCATGTCTCTTTTGCCAGTGAAAAACCAGAAATTAGCAGGGGGTAGGGAGCACAGCTGGAGGTTGAGTGAAATGCAGCAACAGGAAGCATTCTGCAAAATCTTAGAAGTTTTAATCGATTCATACAATGCTCTGACAAGCAAGAGACCTGTTATCCTGTTTCATGGGAATCTGAGACACAATTTAAGTGACTTGCCTAAAGCCAGAACTGTCAGATTGGGGATTAGAGGTCCTGGCTCCCATTCTCTTCCATTTACTATTCTGACTTATAGCTGCAAAAGGAAGGCATAGCCTGACTCCAGAAATGGTATTAAAGAAAAACCCCAAGAAATTCTAGTGCCAGACTAAAACATATGCTTTGCCTTGCAGAAGCTGATCAAAAACATTTAAGCATCAACTCAGATTTTGACAGTAGAAGACATTACATCCCAAATCTTACCTTCTGGAGGCTTCTCTTTGACTTGTTCCTAGACTCAGAACTTATTCTGGCATGGTCAGATCTCAGAGAAGAGGGGGATGTGCCCCAGCTAGGAGCACAGCAGCATCCTCACAGATTCTGAACATTTACAGAGAGAAAGAATTAAGCAGCACACAGCCAAGAGGAAAAAGATCCAGAAGGGAAGATAAAGAGTCTCTAGGGAAGAGCAAAACTAAAAATCAAACATACCTGTTGTGTTGTTCCTTCCCAGTATCCACATCTGGAAACAAAAACTATTTTCCAAATAACTTCATTAAACTAAAAGCATACGTGTTCTGCAACACATGTCCTTAAAATCTGTTATTTTGTCAAACACTTCAAACTTTGGCAGCTTTCTTGACAGCTCTTCATCCTACCCAGCACTGCTACAGCTAAAGAGGTGCCTTCTCCAGCTGACCAGCCCAGGGCTGGTGGCCACAGCAAGGACCCACATGGGGACTGCAGCCTGTTAAAAGTGACAGCAGAGAGGCTCTGGTGAAGGGGAAACAGGTCCCAATCCCTGTTACCATAAAGAATGGGAAGATACAAAGATCCCTTTCTTCAAAAGCCTAAAAGCTTTTCTTTAAATTAAGAAATAAAAGAAGCCAATGTGTTGGAGTATTTTTGTAGCTGCTGAGCCTCTAACTCAACCTTCTCCCCAAAAGAAAGGAAGAAACACAACAACTAATATAAGTTATGGTTCTTAACTGCCTCAGGAACAATTTTATCTGCAAAGAAAATGGCCTGCAATAAACCCAGAACACACTGGGGACTGAAGAGCATTCCAGGGAGAGGAAATGAGTGAGCCATTCTGCATTTACAAGGTACATCCTGAAGTAATCATTAGAAGGTTTTGGGTTGTTTTTTTTTTTTTTTTTTTTTTTCATCTTTTGAATAAACCAGTCATTGATACAAACAGCTCTGCAGGAAAAAAAATGTTAAGTGGCTGCTTAAGTTCAAGAGATGGGAGAAGGAAAAGGGGATTTTCTTCCATGAAATTAAACATGCCTTTGCTTCCCAAAGATGGGAGAGCTTCCAAGAGAGCGGGTGTTACACAGACTATTTCCAACTGAGTTGCACTCTTGTCATAATAGCAAAATCACTTGAAATGAACTCTTCATATAAGAACTTCTTGAAGCTGGATTCCCCTTAATTCACAGAAAGCCAAATTCCAGTTGTTCCATGAGATAACGTAGGCATTTTGCAATAAACACACAATCTGTTCCCAAATTTGGCAGGCAGTGCATTTTGTGTTTAAGAACACCACCAAATATTATGAAAGCAGCATCTGCCAACATTTGGTGTAGTGCAGCCTGTGTTCCAGTACCTACATAGCTCATACACTGTGTTTAGTGTTAGGCTTCACCATCATTCAGAAAATAACCTTTCCAAATTAATTCTGTCTTTCAAGTATGGTTTTCCTGGAACTTCTAAGTGTGTTTGGTAAAATAAAGACTTCTTTTCTTTCTTTTATAAGCAGAAAAAGCATTTTAAGTACAGTCAGTGATATGAAGGCAGGCAAATATTTAGAGCTACAGAACACATCATACAGGAATGCAGTCCTAGACCAATAAGCTTAACACATTTTTTAACTGAAAGCAGTAAAAAACCAAACCACTCAATGAAAACATCCTGAAATCCTTGCAGAGACTAAAGTGAAAATATTTTCATCTGATTTTTTTTTAATGGTGTTTCTAATTCATTATTTTTAACATGGAGTAGAGGCTGGGAAATGTGAAATTGAACGCACTTCTACCCATTAAAGAAAAATTGAGAGACAGACCTTCAAGTTCAGCTAAGCACAGAAGTTATGACAGTGTGTTTTTTATACCTCCCAGTAAAAACACATGGCCTAGACACATACAATATGATTAGACAGAAGTTCCCTAATGCTCAGATTAGTGTTCACACTGCCTGTGTGAGTTTGCACTAAAAGGACTGGATGAAAACACTTCTGCTCCAATGAAACATTTCTTACTTGCTGAGATTAAAAATATTTTAAGTAGTTTTCCCACTTATCACGACTGTTATTAGTGCTGCATTAAGGAAAAAGGGCACATCAGATCAATTCAGAGATCACTGCCCATGACAGAGCAATCAATTTACAACATGCCAAAGCAGCTGCTTTGTATTTCCATAGCATCTGACATGTGTACCTACAGGGAAATGTGCTCAAGCACAAACAGAAACCACCCCCTCCCTTTCATGCATTCATATATTGCTTTGAAAGTGACAGTCAAGTCATTCCTATCGTACTTCTTCATCCTCAGCTTCATCTTTAAACCGTGTGTTACTCGTATCATAAACCACTCAGGGAATAGAATCACAGGGAATTAAATTTTTTTGGTGCATTAACATCTGTTCTTCCCTTCTTTAGCTTGATCCTAGCTCCAAACTACAGACTTTAGTGTCATTGCCACAGTGGTTTCATGAGTCCTAAATCAAAAGGCTTCACATTTCATACTGGAAATAAAATTTGCACACGTTCTGCAATATTCCTGTATATCAAGTAAAGATTTCCCAAATATTTTCAAGTGAGCAAGTTTGCAATAAATATTGTATAGGTTTCAAGCTAGAAGAATCCTCTTCATTCTCTAAAATTCCTAAGCTAGGATTTCAAGAACCCAGCATTATTCTGGAAGACTTTTTTTTTATTTACTATTTTGTTCCAAAATTAACTAGGATTGCAAAATTGCATCAGTCACTGTCATGAAGCATTCAAGTTTCTTTGCTGAGACTGGGTTAGCAAGCCAGCTTCTTTTATTTCATACCAGTGCCTGGAAATACAGTTCACGTTGGTCTACTATTCTTGTGCCTGCACAACAGCATCCAACAATTACAAATACTTCAGACTTAGCTGGGTCAAATCTGGGGAAAAAGGCATCAGAAAGCCAAAACAAGAGATAAGCTTTCTGAAAACACTGCCCAAAAGTCATTTAATGCCCAGAAAGGGAAACAACTAAAAAGGAGCACTGTGGTAAGATACATCTGCAATGTAAATTTTGGGGTTTGGAGGTTTTTTAAAACTCTTGCAAATCCAGTCAGTGACTTGAACATCAGATGAGCTTCCTTTAGCTTGTTCATCAGGGAGATGTTATAGTTCAGCAGCAATGATCACACACAGACTGAGGAGAGGAGGGAAAGTGAAAATAGAAAAATATTAAAAGCAAAAATGTAGGGTGAATATCAGTTTTTCTATATAAATATTTGTCCACTAGGGAATAGGCAATTTTAAAAATAAATGCATAAAAAGACAATACATATTAAGCTGCTTTTTTGGCTTCTAAACATCCACACCTAAATGCTATGAAATCTACCTTTCACAATCTGTTTCTGTAACCTGGCAGAGGCTACACTTCAAGAGCCTCAAACAGCATTAATCAAGGAGGTTTCTCTAGCAGAAAACTACTAGATGCTCTTGGAGACTAAAAAAATCCAAGTCAAAGGGGTACACATCACCCTGCTTCCCTTTCAGTTTATCCCCCAGGCCCTCTGTTCATGTTGGTCACCTTAGAGGATAAAGGTGCATAAAGAATAAACTGAACACTGAATAAGGAATTGTATGGAAAAGAGAGAAAAATCAACACAGAAATATGAACATAACCACCCTTCACTGGGGCAGAATTACATCCTGTGCTGACCCAATGTGCAGAGGGTATTATTAATATCAAAACAATCAAGGACAGTCTTTCTTTTCCAATTGTTCCTGTGGTTTTGTACTGACATGTGGTTCTTCTGTTAGGAATCGATCAATCTAACTAGCTTTCACCAAGCAGTCATAACTAATACTCACATATATGATATTTACTGCTAACCAGGCTTAAGGCCATTAATCTTACATAAGGCAATCATCTTTGCTCAGAAAATCAATCTTAGTGAAATTTGCAGATCACATCTCACAAGATCAGCCACTCTGCATAATACTGTTACAGCCAGTACTTGTGATTTAACCATCCTGACATGTGTCCACAGTTTCTCTGCCTGCCTTTTTCTGCTAGATTTATTCACACAAGAGCCTGAAGCATCCTTATTAATACACTGTAAATAGACAAATGCATGTTCATGCAAATGATTAAAATATAGGAAACAGAAATCTCTGTTCTTATGCTAAAGCATAAACCCAAAACTCAAACATAAATAGTACATTCCTGTGTGAAACATTTATGTAGAATGTCAAATATCAATGACGAAAACACTTCCATAAAATTGCTTTGATTATTTACAGAAGACTCAAGCCTTTGATCTGAAAAAGATGCCCTGTCCCTGAGAAATGATTCACACATTGAACCATGTGTGCAACACAACTCTTTGCTTCTCAGTACAAAAACAAAGTTACTACATTTCCTTTAAGAGTAGCTGTGAGAAAATCTTTGAAGGACTCTTCTTGAAAAAAATAGGCATGGAGGCAAAAGGAATTAACAAATGGTTTTGCTTTGGAGAAGTTAAATCACAGTAGGAAAAAGTTCCCTACAAAACCTCACATGTAGAGAGGCTTACTAGATAATGTTTTGTTCTTTAATACAATTATTGTCCAAATATTTGTGAAAGTTTTCACCCACCATGTCTCTTACTGCACCCCTCCACTACCTGAGGAGTTCCCTATCACAATGGCACTTCCCTGCAAGGTGTCAGAGAGCAGAATTTCACACTGGACTGCTGGAACAGCAGTTGAATATTTCCCCTCTTAATTTACATTACAGAGAAATATAGACATAAATATATCCCATAGAACACAAAAAGCCTATAACATTAATTTCATAACATAATCATTAACATCCATTTCATAGCATAACCATCCCTGTTTCAACTATTTCAGTTGAGACTAATATTTAGCTTTTTTAAACTCTGGCAACAACTCCATCAATGACCTTCTGACTACACCATATCAATCTAGTCCTAAATAATGAGTTTTATTTATTGAGTATACAAACTGATACAATATTTGAGACAGTTTGCATTTCTGATCTAGAGCAGAAATGGGTTAGGACAAACAAAATACCACGTAACCACAACATATAAATGAAAGTTTAGACACTGCCAAATTTGTCCAAACAAAAAAATTGAATGCTAGCAAGAGACATCTAAATTCTTCCAGATTTTACAACAGTCATCTACGCAGAAAAAAACCCTTTCTGTTAACTGCACACAGTAAAAGTAGCAGCTAAAAATGAATTCCTGATGTACAACGATTTCAGACCAAAATAAGAACTTGTTATTTTTATTAATCTCCCCTGCTGAAGGGAAAAGAACAAATAAAATCTCAACACCTATTTATATGGGCTAATTCCATTAATAGTCAAGAAAGCACAGACACTTTGTGGGCCACCAGGTCAGAAAAAGTGTAGTGGTGTCTGGGTAAGAGGGACAGATCAGCCTGTCTTGTGCAGCCAGCATTGCTCAATTCCTGGAAATGCTTGTGAGAAACCCAGAAAGACAAGCATCTGGTCTCTCCTAGAGCTCCAACATTCTCACAGATTTTATCTATTCCAGTGGGTATTCTGACAGGATATCCATTAGATCAAATATTTCCATGGAGCAAAAATGAAGAATAATTTCTATTAAGCCGTTCCATTTCTACAAACTGCAGAAATTCACACAGTAGCTATATTCCATTTTCCACCTAACATTTACAAGGTTTTATGAACACATCAGGGTCAAGTGCACTCATAAGTGCAGTTTAATTACTTCCATTTCAATATCCACACAACAGTCATAGGGGATTCCAAGTTTTAAGTGTTCTTATCAGGTAACTAAGAAAGAATAAGCAGTAACCTGAGGTAACAACATGGTTATAATCATCAAATACAAATGGAAAAATAAATGCTTATACTATTTCTATCTCTAACCAGCAGTGCCTAGAAATCAACTCCTCTGTCCACAAGCTTCAGACATTATTTTCTTCAATACACCCTCAGAAAAAGGACTTTCACCAGATGTGCATAATGCCTCCAAAGCCATTCAAAGATACATATCCAGGGACCACAGGGACACATCCAAGGTGCTACAGGAATTTACACCCCATTCCAATCATAGCAGTTGTGTGGCACAGAGTTTCCATGGTTTATTCCCTCCCCAGTGCTTCCCAGGATGAGCACTGCAGTTCCAGGGCTATTCACCAGCACTACAAAGAGAACTCAGGGCCAAAGACACACCTCAGTAATCAGAAAAACATTGTTTTGCAACCATACACAATTTAGTGGTACCAAGTAAGTATACAGTCCTGTTTTTAAATTCAGATTATAGATGACCTGTGTTAAGTCAACTTCTCCAAAAATCTAAGACTGCTCTGAAACTGCTCCTCCTTTCAGCTGAACAAGAAAACTACCTAACCTGCAGCAACAATAACCTCTCAGTTCACTTATCTCTGCTCTAGGCTTTCTAAAGACCTTAATTTTTACAACATGACATTGCCCATAAAGGTGACAAGGGCCCAAATCATATGTGGCCAAAACTAGTTTTTGCTGAAGTCGTGAAGAAGAGTGTGAAACAAAGCTGGCCATGAACCACAGATTAACCCCAAAGCAATTCCCACACCCTGTGCACAAAGCAGTGCTGTCTGCTACATCCTGACCAAATTAGAACATCAGACAGCTAAAACTTCAGTTGCAGCACTATAGGCTTATTCTAAAGATTTATTTAAACGTTCAGTTTGTTGGGTTTTGGTTTGGGTTTTTTTTGGTTTTTTTTTTTAATCCTGAAATCAGAGACAATGACTTTAATCTCTAAAACAGGACAATAAGCTTGAAAAAGCCCCACCTGAGCATGCAGGAAGCTGCATTGAAGAGTGAAAATCATCCTACTCAAACCTGATTTAGAGACTTGCCCTTTCCAGGGCTTTTGGAGCTTTCTCATAGTTTACATATAGTAGGATCCAAATAGTGTTCATGACAATTTAGAATTCACTTAGAAGTGTGTCATAGGATTTACAAATTTTTTTTTTTTTGCTTGAGTCCACTTTTATTATAATCACCAGTGAGAAAATCTGGAATATCAGTGCAAAAGGTTTAGGTTTCTACTGAGATTTAACTGGCTGAACTGTTTTGCTGCAGAAGTTATTACAGCTACAACTTCAGTTGTGACCCACTCCTGGGGAAAATGGGAAACATGGAAAATTTCTGTTGAGTCAGCAAGTTTCTTCTGCTTACAACAACACATTTTAATTGCTGAGCAACACACAATATAAGAAAACTAAAAAATAATGACAAATAATTGTCTTAAGTTAATTTCACAGGCAGATAGTGGGTTGACTTAATGATTTACTCATTTTGGTCGGACTTGAGGCACATTTGCCCCATATGCAGAGAATATCAGCCCTCTTTCCTCTATCTCTAACAATAGCCTTGGAATTTGCTTCCTAAAATGGGATCATACTTCAAAAAGACTTTTCAATAATATTAGAAAGAACAGGAGAATTACTTTCAGTTAAATAAGTACTAGATAAAACACCTAGTTATGATGAAAAGAAAAAGGATTAAGTCAAAGTATATTTAGACCAGCAATATCTCATTGGGTTCAATATTTTATTGGGTTTGTATTAGAGTAAAGCATGCTGAGATGATAAGTTTGAATGGCTAATATAATTTTTTACCTGGCAGGTAGTAAGACTTGTTCTTCACTGTGATGATTTACAAATATATATCTGGTATTTCATATGGCTTTTTAATGTATTTGATGCTACTGCTGTAAGCAGTGATTTAAGTAGGCAAACTTAGCTAAAAACACTTTGCCACAAGCAGAAATTAGTATTAGACACCCCAAAGGTTAAAATTCACAGGTCTTACAGGTTAGTAGCCATATGAAAACCTGTCCAAATTAAACAAAATACGGTGTTGTTAAGCTAAAGTGTTCATTCCAATTTCTCTGTGTCATGGTTTTTTTTTTTTTATCCTGTGATACCGTGGAAATTCACATTCATAAGCTTCTCTTATCTGGCTGTCTACAAAGCTTCCAATAAATGCAACCATTAGAGACATGATAAGATCTGAACCTGCTCCAGGCAAATTTTCAAATACTTTAGGAGGCTATTTGATAATTATCCACCAAGCAGACTGAAAGCAAGACAAAACAGACTGGTGGTACATTCAGTGAAATAGATCTCTAGTTTAAGAAAACGAAGTCTCCCAGAATCCATGGAAATCCATTGTTTACTGGAAGAGCAGAGCCCCCTGTAGACAGCAGCAATTACCATCTGTACAGTGCCAGCCCCTGTCACTCTTTTGTGTCACTTGGAGATGGTTTGGATGGAAGCTGTCTGCTTAATGTGTCCCTGCAGGTCAGAGAGGAGCTGCAGGACGGCTGTGGAGGCTGATACCATCTAGGGACAAATGACTATTTCCTACTTGGATAATTCCCCACGGTGTCTCTGGTGACTGTAACCCAGATCAGGTCACACCAAGCCTGTGACCAACTCCTATCAGTGCTGTCTATCAACTTTTATATACACAGCCATGACTGATGGAGACAATGTTCTGAAATGCACCACATTTTAGGGCATTTTCCTGTGATTCTTGAGTGAACACAATTATAAAGGTAATTATTTGAGAGTCAACAGGAGAGAACAAGCTCTGTGTCCTTATTCTTCTAAACTGTGATTGCCACAGCTGACAGCAGTAAAGAGATATTGTGTTTATATGGGTGCATCAGATGGCGAATACAGACTTCAAAAGACTTAAATCTCAAACTAGAGATCAGAGGTTTATTGTAATCAGCTAAAAAGATAATCTAAAGAGGAAAAAAAGCCCACAGTAACCATCACATTCCTCATCTGGAATACCTACAGCTGTAAATGTACGCTTTGTTAAGCAAAGCAGTAGTTGGTCTGAAAAGTGTCAACGTGACAGAAGATTAGGCATTATGTGTCTGAACCACTGTTCATTGTTATCTGCTTATCCAGTAATCAGTAATTCCTTTTATCTACAGCACAAAACTATTCCTAACATGAACCTTCTGCTGTCAATTATAGCACAGTTAGCAGCATGGAAGTATTTCCCAATTAAGTCCACTTGCTCTGATCTTACCCATATTAGTAGCCATAGGTGGAAGAAGGTGGACTTGACTCTTAATATTGCCATTGTTTGAAGATAAACACAAACAAACAAAGAAACCAAGGAATAAAATCATACAGACATGCAAAGAAAACTAAGGGATCTTCTTCAGGCAACTGCTTAATCTCTTTTAATTGCAATTGCCTGAAAATAACCCTGAGCTTTAACTCTTTCAGCCCCATATGGCATTTACAACTGGTCCAGAGGAATTAGCTTAAATCTCCCACCCAGAAACTCAGAGACAGATGTGTACAGCTTTCCCATTCCTAGCAAAGGCTCTTAAGCAAGGATTGTGCCAGTGTTAATGATGTAAAATCTGTACACTCATCTCTTCAGCACACAGGAGCACTTTGTGACACTAATATTTCACATGATCAATACTAACAGGGAAGAAGGCAAAAGTCCCTGAGTTAAGTTGTTCATAGTAGCCACTATGCTACACAAAAAGCAGTGTTGACAGGTTTTTTATTACTTATTTTCCCCCATCAAACTTACATCTTGTTCCTTGGGACTGTACATTTGCTAGTCTGAAGGCAGACTCCTGTGATCAAAACAACTTTGATTGCCAACAAATTGCTTTTGTTGTTGTTGTTTTGTTTCAAATCTAAAATAATTAGTTCTTCAGAATCTGCAAAAATTAAGGAGCTTGTAACATTCTCAGTGAGCCCACCACAGTTAAAAAATTCCCAAGTTTGTTGGATTATTCTAACATGTATAATATTACAAGGTATCTCTAGGCACCATGAGAGGATTGAGTCCTAAGAAGGATTTTGAAGGTAAATACTGAGAAGGGTTTCTAACTACTCCACAAAGCAGCACAGGAAAAAGAAAGGAAAAACTACAGCAATAAAAGAATCCCCCAAAAAAACCATTTCCCAAAATAAGACTGGGAAATTGGCTTTAGAGAATATTCCTGTAGTAGCATAAGTGTTTTCCTTTGTTTTGCTAGCTAAGGCACAAGTGAGCTCATAGAAGTCCTTCTTTATGGAAGAAAAGTAGCACACTGCCATGTGTGAAACAGGCTGAACAGAAAAAGTAGCCACCTCTGGCATCCAGCTGCAAAGACACATCAGATCGATTCTAGTCCCCAGTAAACCCAGGCCATGTTTCACTTTTAGTGCCACCTTGTATGGTGTTTACTTCATGGGAGACTCTTGCTACATTTAATCCTCAAATTAGCTCACGCTGTGGTTCTCAGCCTGGAAAGCCTGTAAATAGGGTTCAGCCTTACTGCAGCCAGGAGGGTACTTCTCATTTCTGCCACGCTCACAAAGCAGTACTGTGGGAAAAGGGATTATTGGCTGCTATTTCTGTGGGGAGGAGGAAAACAGAAACGAAAAGAGAAAAGGAAAGCAAGTAGAGCTTAGAGGAAAAACCAATCCCAGACAGAGTAGATAACCAAGCAAATAATTTAGAGGAAAAACATGAACTAATTTTTTCCTCTTAAAAACGAGGGAACTAGGGAACACAAACCTATACCATGCTCCTTCCTTTTCCAGTTTCAATCCAGTCACAAATCCTCATGGGCTACCCCAGCAAGAGGAAAGATGCATTATTTGAGCAGGTGCCAGTTGCGGTGCTGCTGGGAGGAGCACAGGAGCTTGGACACGAGAGGGCTTCCCTTTATGTGCCACAGCACAGCAAACTCTTCTCAGATCTGCTGCACCCCTGTGCCAGCCCTCTGCCTTTCCTTTTCCCCAGCATAGCAAAAGTGTGGCTGGTGCTTCAGTACTTGATTCTGCAATCCCCCAGGATGGCAGAGCTGGTGCCAGGCAGCCAGGTCCTTGTCCAGGGACCTGAATTTGGGCAGCCCCTCTCCAGGGCATCCCAGAGATGGGCACTGCTGTCACACTAACGTGTGGTTAGCCAGAAAATGAGAAGCCTGATACATACAGAAGCCTTGTTCATATACAGAACAAACACATTTTTAAAGGAGGAAAAAAATTGTATTGCAAGCATACAATTAAAATTCAAGGTTTTTTAAAATTTAGTAGTAAATATTACAAAGTATAAATAACAAATCTTCTACAAACAGAAAAGGTGAGGAGTTTTTCTAATCTTTGAGGCATACCTTCTGCCAGCCACCAGGAGCAACATACCATTTTCTCCTAAAAAGCATTCCAAAGACATTTGAATCACCTTGCACCATCAAGGTTATGAAGGCACCAAGATAAACCAGTTGCTTCAATTAGTGCAGGTCTCAGCACTAGCATTACTTTGCTGTAATTTGTGAACTTGAAAAATTAAATCCATTATTTGCCTTAACATGCCTAATGGATGAGTAAGATCATTTCAGCAAATTTCAGTAACATTTTATAACCTTTTCATATCTTTAAGATATTGGCTGCTGGCAAAGCTTCCAGCTGGACAGATAGGCAATTCCCCACCCTGTAAGGACATTCTTAACTACAAACACATTTTGGAAATGCTCTTACTGAAGGACTTCTTATGCAGGAGGCCAAGCAACAGGCAGCTTTAAAAAGCAAGACTGGGTCTCAGCTCTCCAGGTGTGTATTGGTCTAGTGTGTGAGCCCTGAAGTCAATCAGGCATCACATTAATGCAGAGAAGAACTTCCTGAGTCTGCAAAATGCTGGCAAGAGGAGCTACATCTTAAAGCAGGAAGACTTTTTTTTTTTTCTAAATTTGCTTTTATTACACACACAAATTTTTATTTATTTGGTTTAGTAAACCTTAAAGTCAGCCTCAGAGGAGGTTTTTGATGTGAGTGACTCAGGCTGTGTATGTTTTACATGACAAATACTAAGCTAAAAAAAAATTACATGCTGTAGAAAAGCTGCTCTATTATTCCACAAATGTCATTGCACAACAGCAAGAAAGGTATTGTGAAATGCTAAACGGAGGCATTCTGGTAGCTTATTTAATAGCAGTTATTTAAATTGTTCACAAGTGTGCCAAATGAGTTTAAAGTATTCATACATTGAGTTTGCTGAACATCAGCAGCATACAGCTGCTCATGGCTCACAGGCTGCAAAATTGGCAGGGAGCTATTAATGGAGTGGAGAGATGGCATACAAGAGTCACATTAGAGGAGTGTGACTGTACAGGCAGTCCTGTGACTCAATTTAATGCTTCCCAGAGAAAGTTTAAGCAGAACTGACAAGGCAGTTACAACAGATTGTCCAATTCTTTTTCTATTATATTTTTCCATTTTAATTGGCACAGTACCACATGGTACAATAGCACCAGTGGCACAAAAACTGCCTGCTCTGTTCAAGCCCCCCCAGCTGCGAATTACCCAGCTTTTGCTATATGCACCAAGTTTGTTATCTGAATTACACAGAAATAACAATACCATGGCAGGGATTACAGTTTGGGAGACAGATTGGCAGTGCAGAACAAGCAGCCAAACATTATAAAATGCTTAAGTAATACATGGAATATTATCAGTTATTGGAAGAGTATGTTATGATATACATCAAATAGGGGATTTATGGTTCATGCCACAAGCCCTTGAGTGCCTCAAGAAAACTTGGTTACTTGTGAGGTGCTTAGTATCTGTTAGCTGTACGAGAAGGAATTAATTTTTCCTTCTGCCTGATCTATAATACCAGTTTGAATATCAAGAAGAACCCAAGAATTTTTAAGTTAATTCACAGCAAAAGAATCTATTGTGGCATTGATAAAATAATGAGTTTATAATGTTTTGAATGCATTGCTGAAGCAATATCCTGTATTTGTGAAGAGCTGGCATTCTCACGGCCTTCAGAAAGAGAAACACGTGGGGTGATGTGTTCATTGCTCCATGAGGGCATCAATGCAGAGCTCTGTAAAAGAATTAGACTGTGGATTTGGAAATAATACTTGAATTTTCTTTAACGGAGGATCCTTATATTGCTGCATGACATTGATTCTCACTGAAGTACTATTTTAAAACCTTTCAGGAAGCATTCATGGCAAATAAATTCTTCAGGTGTGTATTCCAGCTCCAAAGTGTATTCAGCACTTTTGTAGAGACATTGTAATGTATTGAACACAGTGTAGCAGAGAGGAAAAACAGGACAGATCTCAGTGAAACTCACTCTTTGTGAATGTCTTGGAGACAAAGTTGATAATAAAATAAATGTAAAATATAAAAGTCAGGGCAAAAAAATTAAAAAATAAAATGGTGGAAAAATTAAAAAATAACATAGTGAAATTAGCAAAAACCTCGCAAGTTCCAATACAGGATATGAACCAAGTACCACCTTCTCCCTTTTTGTGTACCCTCTCCTACAAATGGAGGTTTTTTAGCAATGCAGTTAACTTTTTTCAGGACGCCAAGAAGCAATTTAAGGACTTTAGAAGTGGGCAACAGACAGTGTATTCTCAAAAATAAAACAAGTAAAAAGTAGTGAGAACAGCTCCTTCCCTCCCCCCTCCTCCCAAGGTCCACATGGGAGCATATCCTGGGAATCAGGAACATTGATGTAGAAGGTACATCAAGGGTAATCAGGTCTGGTTGCCTGGCACAATGCTGTTATTAATTACTGACTACCTCACAGTGACCTTCAAGCTGTACCTCGGGAATAGAAGACAGTATGGGTCACACTCAATCTGTGTCACCTCCTCCCAGAGAGGGTTTTCTGTTCCTGCACAGACCTCTGTAGTGTATAGCTGCAGTAATGAAATAAAGTGGTTACACAGAGTTTGGAGTGCACACTCGACCTGAAGACACAGCAGCTCATATTTTCTTGACATTACTCTCAGATGAATTAAGAATTTAATTACAAATTTTGACTAAGTCATTCCATGAGAAACAATTCAAGAACCCTTTCCTCTGAAAGTTAGGAACACTTAGATAAGAAAAAGAGTTACAGATAAAAGTGTTTCAAAATAAGAAATAAGTGGTGATTTTTTCAGAGTCAATTAGAGGACATTTTCTGCCCAAGGAGGAGAAAATAGGAAAATCCAAAGAGTTTAAAAAGCACTGGAAATTATTCTGTAGAATTGCAGCAAAAAGAACGCTATAGGCTATTCAATAAACGCACACAGGAACTGAGCTGAATTGCTCCCTAAGTTCTTCATAAATTACCTTAGCATTCCCTTAGAAACCATAATATAGGGTTACATGGAGCAAGGACACCATAATTCAGACCTTCACCTGTGCTTAAACTGGAAATACTGCAAGCCTTACAAGAATAAAGTCATTTAAGTAGATTTCTTGAAGAGCTAACTTGTCTTTTCCAACCAAATTTTTTGAAAAGGAGAAGAAAGCCTACATCACCTACTCAACCACTGCTACCTATTTTCCAGGGTAGCACAACAGAAAACAGAGATCACCAAACTTTTCTATATGCTGAGCTAATTAAAGGAGTAGATTCAATATTAAATGCTGATATTAAGCTGATACCAAAGCCCATAAAGCTACTAGCCCTGTTCTGATCTGTTAAAGCAGCTCAAACCACAGTGAGGATAGAAAACAAAGAACAGGTTTCTTGATACAAAAACCTGAATATTTAAATATGGCATACCACGTTGTAGAAAAGCCTCCTACACAATTGAAATTTTTAACTCCTAAAACTGCTTATAAATATTAATACAAGATCATAATCCGTTTAATTCTCAACATCTTTCTAAATTTGTAACAAGGATTTCCTAAGTCAACTCTTTCATCTTCAAACGTATGTTAAGATGTGAAGACAAGAACTGTCACTTTAAACCCACTTGCAGTGTTTAAAAAAGACAGCGTGCGACCTACTGCTCGTGGAGTTATAGTTAATTCCCCAGAAAGGTTCTTGACAAAACTAGAGAATCAAGAATCAGGTTTACTCACATGTAGCCCTTAAAGCACTAATTAAATAGAGCTAGTCTTGGATAGCTTTCCTTCCATGAATACAAAAAATAATAGCTGAACTTGGAGATCTTCAGGTAGAGTTTACACAGCTTCATTAACAAAACCGACTTAGACATTACTTGAATACATGTCCCAGTAAAAAAGGACCATCTGCTAATTTACTGTCAGAATCTTTGTGACAGAGCAGGAACTTGCTCAGTTTCTTTGAAAAGAATGCTCCCCTACTCAGAAAGGATCAGGAAACACAGCAAGTGACCAGAACTTTAGCAAGAAGCTGAAAAGGGTTGACAGTGTTATTATCAGCTAGATCTAGGTCTGCTATGCACTGTTATCCTAATTATCATGTTTAAAAAGGCCAACTCTTCTTAGAATGATAATGTATGATATCGATATGTTTCAATTAAACAAATCAGCAGATGAACAATTACCATAATTTATTCTCTTACTTGGCCAAGGAACGCCTCAGCAATTTAGAAGAGACATCATTCCAAGCTCTAGTCAGTAGTGTTTGCCTCCTTTAATAATTGAATAGTGAATTATTTGAATTATATACCTTTCTACATTAAAACCTGAGAGGTCTTTAACTCCCAAAGACTTGGTTAATTATCTTTAGAGTTCTGGCACTCCTAACAGAACGTGAAGTACACATTAAAATGCCATTTTCCATGGAGATTGTGGTGCTCTCTTCACACATAGAAGACCCCAGCATAATCCTATATTTAAATACATATTAGTTCACAGAGGGAAGGAAGAGAAGTGCAGCACAACATTTTCTGTCTTAGCAAACGCACACAACACAATAAATTCCACATTATATATGCAGTCTTAACTTGCAGCATAAGTCTTCCTATGGTTCTATTAGTAAAAGTCATGAGTAATATGGTCATAAGAACAAAGCTGTTAAAATGCTAAAGATAAAATATCTGTGCACAAAGTAATTTCCTGCCATGCTACCCCAGTATTTTAGTTTGTTGGGAATTCATCTGAACAAATGCAGATTTGGGCCAACAAGATGGTCCTGAATGTCAATGCAAATCAGCTGTACATCTTCAACCAGCATCACTGACTTTTAAGTCTCAAAACCAGGCTCCCATTACACTCTGAACAGTGACAGTATCTCTAAAATACCTGTTTAAATTCTAGAGGCCAGGAAAGTTATTTTTCAAAGCTGGCAATTCACTGATCCCTCTGAATCTCTCAATGAAAAATAGGTTCAGAATTCTTTGTTGAAATGTTTGTAAATATGACAGTGTAAAACAGGTTAAATTCATTAAACATTGTAAAATAACAATGTAATGGCTAACACAGAAATTAAGCATTCCAACATCTTTTGTTGGGTTTTGGTGGATTTTGCTTTTTTTTTTTAAAGTTTGGTGGTTTTATTTCTTTTTGTTTTTTCTTCCCCTTGAAGTACCACCATAATATTATTGTCTACTCTAATGTTTCTTGACATGGGTAGGTTGTGAGTGCTTTACTGCTTTGATTTCTGGGTTTTTTTACACTGGCATAACATCATCTCCAGAGGAAATTTGAGAAATTTGCCTTGAAGACTGAGAATTCAAATGCAGAGTGGGAGAGACAGAGGGTCCTCAGGCTAGAAAGGGGAAAATTAGAAAGTTACTGAAAAAGTAGAACTAAACTTCTTCACTTACACATGTTACTAAGATCTTACACCAGTTCTTCCACACAATGGTTTGATGCCCACAGACATTTCATTTAATCACATTGCTTGAAACAAACTGCACACAGCTTTCATCAAACCTACCAACTCTGGAATCTCTATGACTGGAAAGGCATAAACAGAAGTAAAAAGGAGATAGGTCTCAGATAACTTAAATACAGAAAAAGCCAGGTATTTGATACCTTCTCTTTTTTGGATAACAGTCATCTATTTCTGTATTACAGACACACACAGAGTACAAAGTTTAAAAAAATGACAAGATTAAGAAAAAAACAAACCTTAAACCTACAACCCTCTAATTCTTGCAGGCTGTATTTAGAGTACCACAGCAAATCCTTCAGCCATGCAGAGTGAGCAGTTATGGCTGGAACACATGAAGCAGAAATAGATGCAGCAGATTTCTGTTTCTCACTGAAGCAGTTTGTGCTCCAAACACAGCTGCACCACAGTCACCACCGCACTCAAATAAGCACACAGTAAACAGAGGTGGTATTTCTAAAATTCTATTTACTTTCTGAGATGCTTCAGCTTTTCTGCGATGATTCTATTTACTTTCCACGAGGCTTCAGCACAGAACTACAGATAACAGGCACACATTTCAATACTCATTGTACTAGATCATCAGCATTGCTTCTGAGGAGACACTTAAATCCACCCAAAAAATCTGAGGGCCATTATTATATATGCTGGAAAAATTACATCTTTTTTTTCTGTAAGACTATCAAGTATCAAAACCAAATAGGACTATTACACTAATACATTATGTTTGAGCTATTTCTTAATATTTTGTGGGTTTGGGTTTTTGTGTCTGTTTTTGGGTCTCTTTTTAAACTCAGATTGCAAGACAGTAATGGTCACATTATTCTATTTTCTGGGGAAAATAGCAGGGAGCATAAAAATGTAAGAACATTCCCTGGCATTCATCCCTTCCCAAAGCATGACAGAAATTTCTGAACTTTAAGGAAGTGTCTTTTGATCCACAGAGCAGCAGCAAAAATCCTTTCTTTATTGGCACATTTATCCAAACAAAGTTCTGGTTCTTCACATTCCTTGTTTTGTGCGTTTACCAGTAGAAATAATAAAATCCTTTAGAATGGCTTCGGTCTTCCAGATATTTTGTTTAGACATCTGCAGTGTCCTGTGAAATCAATCTCACCACGAACATGTCTATATTTAGACCCCTGGAGTGCACAAGTGTTTCACTGCAGAATTGCAGAGAAATACAGGCCAAAGACCACCAAAGTTTTGTCTAGCTCATGCTCTGACAACACAGCCTCATTTCTTTTCACCACTTCTCTCCCTCCACTGCCCAACCTTGCTGTAAATAAGTATATATGGAGCCTTCTCCCTCCAGCATCTCTAATGGGGTCACTATTTACCACACTGCAGCTCATCAGATTTCTGTCATTTCAGTGCTGCTTTATGTGCTGCATAGGTCACATTTTTCATCTGCTGGCAGGAAGTCTGAGCAATGTGTCCTCAGCAAGGATTCACTTATTTCCCTCATTGCTTCCTGAAGAAGTTGCAAGACGTGTATAATCATTCACAGGATTTCTTGCTGAGTGCCTTGGGCAAATGTGTCACATTGAGTTATTCTGCTCTCTGATAGATATTTGAACCTCAAAAAAAAATTTTAAGCCAAGATAGACAGTTTGAAAGTAATAGATCCTTGGAGGAGAGCAGCCTTGAAAAAGAATTACAGCCTAAAGATGATACATTAAAAGCCCAGGCAAATCTTGTGGCAACACTGTAAACATACCCAAAATAGTCATGAAAGAGATATCTAGCAGTAATTTTGGATAAAAGGGCATTTTATCCCCCTCCAAAGTTGCTTTCCAGTACCAGCTACCACAGAAGATTCCATTACATTTCTTCAGAATTCTCAGCACAGGTGCTGTCGTGTTCCTACAACACATCAAGGGGAGATGATGGCTTTAAGTGTGCTGCTCTTACAGGAAAGGGTGTAGTGTCTAACCTTTTCTAGGGTTGGGACAGCAATGGCTTGTCATAAAATATCAGATATAAGGTTCTGCTCACTTCCTTTCCATAGGATACTCAAGTTGTTGGCTGTCTTTTTAATCATTAATAATTTATTGACGACAAAGGAAATCACTCAGATTATGAGTTTTGAGCCAACATTTAGACTACAATAAGTACTATGATATTGCATGGTAGCATAAGCATAGAAATTCTTGCAATCTATTAGTTCAATTCCTCATTCCACCCTTCATAAATAAATGCTCACAATTAGTTTCTTTCTCTTTAATAAAAGAATTTTTAAAACATTAGAGCAATGAAATTTAATCCTCACACACCTGTCAGCATAAGCCTTTTATCTCCCTCAATGATGTCACTTAAACATTAAGTACAAAAGCTGAAAGCATAGATTTATTTCAAGATATCTTTACTAACAAAGATCAGATTCTGTGCTTTTCACTGAGGAAAGTGAGCTGAGACATCAAAGTGAGCAGGACCTCATTCACCAGCTCAGGAGAATGACAGTATTCACCCACAGCTAGGTAAAACCACACAGATATCCTGATTTAACCATTCTGCTCTAGTCACACCAACTGTATTTTGTTTGCATAATTTTGTGAGTAATTAATTTGTTACAATTCCTTCCTGTTATGACTTCAGTCAGTGTTGTCTTGTTGATGCTGTTAATTCCAAATTTAAGAGCCACAGTGCCCAAAACAAATAGAAGCTTTAGAAGAAGCTGTTAAACAGATCCTTTAATGGGCCTTCTTATAATTACACCTTTATCATTAATGCAAATGCAGCAATAATGGTTTATGACCAAAATCTTCAGAAGCAGCCCAAAAATCCCTACCTGGCCAGGATATCAGTCAATAGCCACTTGAATCACAGAACATGATAATAAATGAACTGGACAGATTCTCCAGTCTCCATTGCATAACTCCACTGTTTCAAAGAGTCATCAAAAAGTCATCTGCAAGAAATTGTCAAACAGCCTAGAAAATGTGAATTCAGATGTCAAAGTGGAACTCAGCCTGGTAAAACTGAGTGGAGTTTCAAAGTAAATTAAGGTTCTGAACACATTATTTCAAATAATCTTTAATTCAGGCCTACATGATCTACAACTGCTACTTTATTACTTCTCTTTCCTCTTTTTGGTATTAGCTCACTTCCTTTATCTTACATTAAATTTGCTGCTGACATCTCAGGTGAGGACAGCGGCTTCCTAAAGGTGATGCAGCACTTAACACCATGGGTACTTTGGTGCATTTTGGGCTTTTGCCTTTATCAACACACAAATTTTGCATGTTTATGTAAAATCTGAACATGTATCTTCTTTTGAACTCAAGTTTTTTCAAAACCACCAGTATTGGGCAATTATCTCCATCCTTAATTTATTCAGGTTGACATGAAATCCATCAGGAGTCTCACACAAAGGCTAAAACCATGGCTTCTGGAATTTTATGGCCACATAGCTCAATCTAATTCCTACAGTTCAAAATCGCTTGAATGAACTTCGA
The DNA here is from genome assembly GCA_013398615.1 of Brachypodius melanocephalos. Taxonomy (NCBI): domain Eukaryota; kingdom Metazoa; phylum Chordata; class Aves; order Passeriformes; family Pycnonotidae; genus Brachypodius; species Brachypodius melanocephalos. The sequence continues at coordinate 7,104,664 of VZSR01000028.1, read as the reverse complement.
AGTTGTGCTAAGTAATAATGTCTTGGGTCATTAACTTTAACACTGCCAGCTTGCCCTCATGATTGCATTTACTTTAATTAATGTAAGCTAGTAATTAAGGGCACACTTAACAGAAAGGACTGCTTTAGCACATTGCCAGTTTTTAACAAATGAAGCAATCTTAAAGTGCTTCAGGCAAGACTGGAAATAATCTGTTGCAGGTGGCAAGTGGAGTGGCAAAAAAGGCTAAGCCACAGTGTTTTGTGGGTTTTTTAGGTGTAACAGGTTTAATTGTCATGCTAAAAACTTGGCCAACATTTTATCACATTCCTTTTGCTTTTCGCAATACTAAATTTGATTAATAATAAACTTCAGCATGCATCCACTGATTCTATGTAAAATTATGAAACTGTCGGAGTGAGAAATGTTGGTTGTTCTACCAAAAGCAATGACATCAAAACAGAACTCATTAAATAACTGAGTGGCAACATCCTACCACCCTGAACAGCTGTTCTACAAGAACACTCAGTATTCACACCACATTCTCCCTCATGCATTTTTTGTAAGGTTTCAACTTCTGGTGAAACTTTGACTATGTCAAGTTTTTATTCAAGGGATGGATGTCTTCAAAACCACTTTATGCAATTTTTCATAAGTTTTTTGAGGGGAACAAAAAAATCTAAAAAAGAAAATGCTTCCACTAGCAGAAATAAATTTACACATAAGAACACAATATGGTATATGGTAGAAAACTAATTTTCTAAATACTCTGCTCCATAAAAATACTAATCCACACAGTGACTTCCAACTTGAAAACAGCTTACTGCATTTTCCAAAGCCAAGAGAAGTTTATTCTGTCAGCACAGCATTTAAAGAATGTATTTGAAGAGAATACTCCTTGACAGACCTGGATCAATTATCTGAACTGGCAGATTGTACACCACCACATTGACATGAGACAAATTTGATGCTAGAATGAGGTATCAACTATAGCTGATATACAAAATAGTAACAAAAAAAGGAAAGTCATCAAGGGAAAAGCTCATTTTGACTTTTCCTTCTCCATCCTGAAAGACAAAGTGAGAGAATAGGCCTACTCAAGTCTGTATGACATTATCACAATAATCATTATCCCAAATGTTTTCACTGGCAGGCAATGAGAGACTAAATACCTAGGAAGAAAAAATAATTCCAGATATAAGATTTCTTTTGGATGATTCAGAAAGCCATCTGTCTGCCAGCATTAAGAACAATTTACTTTGAGAGCCATCTGTGGGAGACAATTGCACCTGAAGTCTGGCAAAAAGCACATTTTTCTTTAAATGACTCATTAGTTCATTTCTCCTCTGAGAATGATAAAGCTTCTATTCCTGTTTTCAGAAAGGAGGTTAAAATACTGGGAGAAAGTGAGAGAAATGGCAAACCCAAAGGTACAGCAAAAAAAAAAAAAAAAAATTATGTGGAGAGGGAGGTGCATCACATGCCTCCAAACTCTGAATTTTCTATTTCCCTCAGTAAGACTTCTCCCTCCACCACACCAATGGTGAAGGATTCATCTGGAGATGTTAAGCATCATGAACAGGTGGGTGGGAGTCCTTTCAGTCATGCACAACCAGGGAGGAATCTCAGAAGCCCCTCAATAAGTCCCTGTACCATCCCTAGGTCAGCATGTGGACTCTGACCCACACAAGAATAAGTTCTACTCTCATTTGTGAGTTTTTTTTCTTTACAGTCTCAAGTACTAACAAGGAAAGCATCTTTTTAGATTAAATGCAGAGGTATAAAAATGTCAGCATACTCCAAAGTACAGTCTGAATAATATATACTTGGGAGTTAGAGAATAATTATAAAAACCAAATAATCATAGACATTTTGCAGGCCTGACATTAGAAATTAAATCACTGCAGATACTCAAAACCTCTAGACCTTAAACCCAGATCACACAAGTACAAGCTGGAGTTGGAAAATTACTTTAAACAGCTACTTAAGGACAGAACTCTGATAGACTTATGAATTAAAGCAGTCACCACAGGACAGTCAGCAGAAGTGACAAAGAGTTACAGTATTTTCATCCAGCTATGAGTGACAAGAGATATCACAACATGGGGACCCTCTATTGTCACTCTACTGTCATCTCATCCTGGCCACTTTACTTAGTTATTGTCACCCCATATCCTGACTATCCAGAACAGGGTATACTAACCAAGAGATTGCTGACCATAGCATACAAGTTGCCTGGCATGAAAATCTTTGATCATTCTCACTTTTGAATGCAAAATCAGGCAATGCATTTCTGAAGGAACGGAGCCAAACAAGTCAGACTAAATTAAAGTAAGGACAACTGAAAATTACCTTGTTAATATGCAGACAAGACACCAAGATAAAAACCCCAGAATACAAATTATTATCTGTGTTCGTCTACATGTATAGAGATACGTGAAAATAGTTAAGAGGAAAATTAACAGTGTGCAACGATTTAGAATACTTTAAGCTGGAACAAGAACATGCCAAGCAATGAGCTGTAGCTTACTACCACATAGCAGATAGGAAAAATCTGGGCAACTCAATTACTTATGAGGTTTTATCTCTCCTCTAGAAATTCTGCCACAATCCTCACCTAAGAGATGCACTTTCCAAACTGTTACTTCAGATGAAATAGCATCTGGAGTTATCAGTAAATAATGAACAATATCTGAGGTCACTCAGCCAAGGGGCATGGTCTGGTTGCTGATCACTGGTATTTCTATGATGCTATTTTACCTTGGTTTCTCACATATCTTTAATAGCTTTCATACATCAGTGTCAACCTAGCACTTTGAAAAGTGATTTCTTTAAAACTGCATGTTGGATGGCCCCACCCATCACGTTGGTGCATTTCAGAGGACACATTTGGGGATAGACATGGATGTGTATGGTATCAAGTTCTGAGCTGATGCTTCAGAACAGCTTTGTCAAGCCTGATCAAAAATGAGCATTTTTCTTCCTTTCCTTTGCACACAGACCTCCTACATGGAGCTGAAAAGCCCAGAGTGTCTGTCTAAGTCATCTGGAAATCACTTCACAGTTAGAACCACAGTGTAATCCTTCCCCTTGACAAGATATATTTCAGGCAAAGTCTGACAATACACAAGGGCTTTCAATCCAGCAAATTCCAGGAAACTATCCACAATGGAGTCTCTAATTCTCTATAGGTAATGCATTTTAAAATCCAGTGTACCAAAGTTTAAACAGATATTAATTAAAAAAAAAAAAAAAGCACAAATTAAGCTAGTTTTATACTTCTGCTCCACAGACACTGAATTAGATTTGAGGAAGTAGTACAATATGTGATACATGCAGAGGGACAGAAGTCACTCAATTTCAGCATGCCCACATGTACAGCCTTCAGTGATGCCCACAGAGGCCGCTTCTTATGCCCAATCACACCAAACAGCAATGAACACAGTCAGCTGTAATCATTTCTTCACTGGCTTTGCAGCAAGGCTTGCATAGGTTTGTGTTTGGGGCCATGCATTTGTGGGTTGAAGTTTTTGAAGTGAGCAGAATTGGAAAGTGTTGGCAAGCTTACAAAAATAATACAGATGAAGTCTGACAGGAGTCAGAGTGCTAAGCTAAGACTTGCTGTAATTGAAACATCAGGCAATGGAGAGGCTGATTAAAATCAGCATTTTCATCTGACTATTTTAGCCCTCCAGGACATGGTCCAGAGACCAAATTGCTAGAAATTAGTCATGCCTTGCTCATTACCCCAATGGCACAGACTTGCATACAAGAATTTGAACACATAATTTGAAAAACTCACTGTTGTCCAAATTGGATATTTTTAAAGAAAAGGGGCATAAAAAACCAAAGAAACAAAAAAAAAAACCCACCCCAAATCCACCAAAACCTACACAAAAACCTCATCAGATTCAGACAGATCCACCACATTTCCTTTGTTCCTTTCAAAAATGTTTTTACTGAATGTCTGTTGATTTAATACATATCCTGTACATTAGATGTCTGTACATTTAATACATACCTACCTTCATCATCATTTTTTTAGGATAAAAATCTCTAAATGGTCATGTTTTACCATCACTAAACACAGAAACAGTGTAGCAAGTAACTAAATTTTGGGAATTCGTGAAGAAATTCTGATACAGATTAAAGCACTGGAAACCAGGCATACAGCTTTTATCCCCACTGCATTATTTGTATATATCTTAAAGTAAACCCAGTATATTTAGTATACACAAGATGTTACATCATATGCATGGAATATATACACAGATATGTATCAAAGCTGGAAGAGGAGGAAGAATAAGTTTCTAAAGCCAGGCAAAGATACCCCTATTTTACTTGTACAGTTTTCTTGAACTTTTTAATTTTAAGCTCTGCATACATCAAGTGAAGTCCTAAATTAAACATAATCAAAGATCCCTTTCTGATCACTAGACTGCCAAGTTAGAAGTTCTATTAAATCCAAAAGTTTATATTACAAAGTAATGAGCTAAAATTCAGGGCTTAAAATTTTTGGAAAAAAAAAATAAAGGCAATAATGATTCATGTGGTTTTTGAAATTCCTAACAGGAGGCTATGTTTTAAATGTAATATGAAACTACTGAACAGCTTTTGGGTTACACATAATGCTAGATGATTATTTAGCCTCTTTCAAAGCCAAGGAAAAGTTATGTTTCCTAGACATTTTTCCCCCTCCTTGAGTCAGTAAAAATCCACTAAGACTTCAAGTCTAGAGAGGTTTCATTTTTTTCCAGGCTCATTATTTGTAGAGCCACTGACTTCCTGCAAGGATCTTTCCTTTAAAACAAACATTAATTTGTCAAGGGCAGACTAAAATAAACTTGCTCCATGATACACACAATAAAAAATTTCTTTTGTGAATACAAACTAGTATCCTCAAAGCTTGTCTCAACTGAAAACAAACACTGAGTGCTTGGATTTCCTAGTCTTCCTTATAAATATTAAAATTTTTACATCAAAAAAGGTTTAGTGAGAGTGCTTTTCCTAAGGTAGACTCTAGTATCCAAGATGCACATGCACCAAGATCAACTTAAATGCAGCAATATCACATCAACACTAAATAAACAAAGCAAGGCAGTCAAACCTTAGTTTTGACAATTTCCCCCCAATTTTTAATTACTCTAGGAAGTCCTCTAAAAAGATTGGTTTTCAGCTGTTAAAAGCAGAGCTGCTGCATGACAAACAGTGCAGGACTTGTGACAAACATGGCAGCCTTTACTACTCCTGTCTTATGAATAAATATCATAACCAACCTGAGAAATCAATATCATAAGTTTATTATATATAATTCAAATGAGAAAAAGTTATGTTTCAATGATCCATGATATTTAAAATCAGGGTGCTTGACTGCAACTATCAGCACCACAGCAGGATACAGAGTATGAAGCAAGAAAGTAATTTCATTTCCAAAGGGCTCTCTTGAAACCAATTTTGAAGCGCCTAAACACAAAAAAAGCCCACTGAAGGACTGCTGTAATAGCATTTTAAGCCTATACTGCCCATGTGCACATTATAACTTCAAATCTTATTATTCTGCAAAAGTGATACAATGATAATCCTAAATTTTTGGGTGTGGGGCGGGGTTATCTTTTTTATTTTTTGATATCCTGAGCTGAGAGCGATCCATAAGATTTTCAGAAACCTGCATATAAACTTGGAGATCAGAAATTTCCTCTCTCTGATGGTTGCTTTGGACTCGCCAATAAGGAGGGACCTAGAAATAGGCTGTTGGCAGGACAGAGAGCATGTTGCAATTTTTCACCTAAAAGATTAAGAAAAGAGGTTTTTCGAGTGACTACAGCAAACATTACCTGCCATAAGTGTGGGCCAGCATCTGATGCCCAAAGACAGCTCTTCAAAATTAAAACACTGTAAAGTTTTTTCTTACTTACCCATCAGTGTAATCCTGTTTTCAGCACGATGACCATTGCATCAATCTTAATAAAAATTTTAGTTTCATTTACAAGTTATTTACACTGAAAAGCAATTTCAGACTCTCTAGTCTCTAGGTTTAAAGCTAGAAGGTAATTTTCACTCAATATATTCCCTTAAAATCATGTCTATTTTTCTTCCCAAGAGTGCTTCTTTTGTACTTCTTGTTCATCTTAATGAGATTTGAACAAGTTATTTAAGAAGCTATAAATCACAATTGAAGATTTAACTGATTTTTAAGCAATCTAAAATACTTTATTGTAGAGCCTGAAGTCTTAAATAATCATTTTCTACAGAGTATTAACCTGTTGCAAAATGTGATCTGTATAACGTAAGCCTCCAGAACACAGCCATAAAATGAGTTTGGGACTAAGAGAATGCACAATATTGCATTTCTTTCATGTTGCAAGGCTTCCTCTTTTGCACATCAAGTGATTACAACTTATTGCTATGTACAAGTGCACCACAAGCTAAATTTGTGTAGCACCTGTATTACAAACACCCTTATCTTCCACACTGTTCCCTTCACATAATGCTCTCCTGATCTTTTCTTCAAAGAGCTGGCTGTAGGCAGGGAGGAAAAGGAGAATTATCATCTCTGTGCAGGCAGGAAACAGGATCAGAGAAGCTTAGATACCTACTGGAATTGATACAAGAGCCATTTCTCCAAAAAAAAAAAAAAAAACAAACCCACCAAAAAAAACCATCAAACCCCTTTCTCTAAATGCCACAAGACTGGCATTCCTCTTAAAGCAATCTAGTTAATTCCTAAAATACACCTTGAAATAAGGCAATCCACACCTCAATTCAGACTGTCATGGGTCTTTCTGCAGAAGCTAAATTGTTTAACAAATTTAAACCCAACCCAAACTCATTCGCTCTGGAAGCCACCCAATAGTCAGACCTGATTGTGAACATTGATGGAGAGTAAAGATTAAAAAAAAGCTACCGCCAAAAGGGTTCAAGTCTTATGTTTACTCTTGATTTTGGTAAAAAGAAAATTAATTAGAAGTCTTCCAATACAAGTACTTTTGAGAAGTTCAAGATATCACAAATATTACAACACAGAAGAACTCATATTTTCACTGATATTGCAAGAATGTTCCATCTCCTTCTGAATTACAAAATAAAGAAATAAATCACATATTAAGCAATCAAAAGCTAACCTCAAGTCAGTAATCAGACTATTTTTCACTTATCAGGCTCTGTTTCCTGTTCTGCAGATTAAATATGGTTTTCCTGCTTTTAGGAGTATCATAATCTGGAAAGATGGCATGAGATGAAAGTAGCAAATAAAGCAAATGACAGTGTTTAGAGAGATTTTCTAGATCAGATTATCCAGCAGAAAAAAAAAAAAAAAGGCAGAAAATTGCACACTCCTGTTCTTCCATTTACCATCATGAAACTAAAAAAACACCCCAATCCACTCCCCCACACAAATGGGATTTTCCAATGTATACCAATTCTTTAGACATGCATTTAGATAAAGAATTAAGAATGAGGCAAACCTCTCAGGACTCAGAATCCACAGCCCACATTCCAGGTCTAGCATTTATACTTGCTTTGAGTGCTCACACATCGCTGCTTCTACTTTTACAAAACTTAGTTCCAGAGATTCTGTAACATTTTGGCACTAAAAAAAAAAAATTTTAATTGCTCTCTATTGTGTGAGATTTTTGCTTTCCAATTTTCAGGCAGGAAGGAACTGGCAGGTGTTGACTGATTTACTGCAGTGTCACAGAAAATTTATTTTGAACATATGTAACAATAAACTTATGTCTAAACATAAAGTTATGTCATTTACTTCTTGTACAGCTTAATTGTCTTAATATTCCATTTCTTGGAAGAGTAAATAGTGTGAAACAAGTTTACAAACATACTGTAAAAACTGGAATTTATTCAAGGTATTTATTACTAGCAAATTCTACATCACTTATGCTAATACATCTTGTGTAAGTGTGGCATGAATTTCTCACAGCTTTTGACACAGTTTTCTTAAATATGTTAGGAAACAATTCTGCTGGCAGGGCTGGTTGTCCAAAACATCAGTCAAAGTTTTCCTTAAAGGGGCACACAAACATGAAGTTAAATTTTAAATTATTATACTAGATGTTTGCACTGGATCATAAAAACACCCTCTCATTTTACAGTGAAAAAGTTACATTTTGAGTGTTGTCTCTAAGTGTGGAATTGAAAATGGAGGGCTCTGTGTCATCATTTTGCATGTTACCAACTGTGCAATGGAGATACCAATGCAGTAAAACAAAATCCTAATACACCCCATGCCATTAGCTCATAAATCAGTTTGGGGAAACAAAATCAAACAAACTGAGCCAAGTTCAGACCCCATTAAGTTCTTAATAAATCACTACCTCTGTGTTTACTATAGATTCTTGATCTCTACGGGAAATACACTACTGGGAAATCTTGTTTTATTCTCCCAACCTATTTTTTAAAAAGGAGGAAAAGTCCATGGCTTAACGTGTTGGCACACTTTCCAAGGTGTTAAAGGTTGGACACTTCTTCACCTGAGCAACAAAAATATTGATGCCAAAAGGCTGATCTGGAATTAATACTGACCTACATGATGCTCTTCACCATCAATTCTGCTTATGTTAAAAAGTACAAGATTAAGTACATTCAGAGGGTTTGAAATCCCCTTCTCCAAACTCCCCAACACAGCCTCCTCATGCCCATCCCACAGCCAGAGCATTTCTTTGGAAGTGCTTCAAGGTTCTCACTGTGTCAGATGCTCACCTGGTACCCAGGCCATGTGGGACTGATCAAAAGTCACTCACAAACACTTATTTGTTGAACCAATTTCATTGCTTGTACATTTTTTATTACTTTTCACCCACTGCTTTTAATACTCATCCATATCTTGCATGGTATTGTTTCTTACATCATTAAGAACAAAGCCCTGAGCATCCGCTTCAAAGCATTTGTAATAATTTCTAGTTTCAGCCTGGGCTTTTTTTGAGAAACTAAGGCTTTTGGATCTATTTTATCATATCCTACACAATAGTCTGAAAGTCTCTAACTTCGTAAATTGGAAGCAAAATAAAAAGAATAAAATGAATTTTTTCATTTAGCAAAAGTACAAGCCTGAACTCTAAAAATGTGAGCTATCAACTGCAGCTACATAATAAACCATCCCAAAAGTATCATTCCAATAGATTATTATTCAGATGCATTTAATAGCAAAAGTTATTTTTTCCTGAATTTTTAGGGTCTCTGCAGACCTTTGGTTCTTCTGTACATTTTCAAACACTAATTTCATAATACTCATCTTGACCATGCACAAACCTTTTGTGAACCATTCATGCCATTTTGTGTAATAAATGAGCTAAGAATGAGTTTCTCTAATCACATTACAAGGTAGCTTGGTCGTGTAGGGCTTTTTTAAAAGAAAAATGTACTTTTCCCACAAACACACAGCTTGTATTCCTTTGTGACTGCTCCAGGAAAGGAAAAGAATGAGGAGCTGAACTTATTGCAGCTAATGAAATGAGTTAGGGGTGGAAAATCCTTATCAAGCAAATCTTCAGGAAGCAAATTCAAAGAACACTAGAGTGGCTTACTTTCTCTCTGGCACATTGGGAGAGAGAAGGAGCAGGACACAGCAACCCCTTCTCTCACACAAGAATCATTAGCATTTACAAAGCCTAAACTTCGAAGGGAAGAAAAGCTTCCAGACGCCTTCTGCAAAGGAAACCTTTCAAACATTGACTGAGGGCAAATAAATGATGTGCCAAGTCTGCTGCAGAGAAAAAACCTGGATGCCAGAAAGTTTCCTCCCCCTTCCTTGGAGGGCAGAAAGAGGCAGATGGATTGTTTATGCCCACTCCAATCCTGAAGTTCCCAGAGAGCTCTTAACTCTTGATGGACAAACTCCAAGGTGCAATTCACCCTTGCTTCCATCCATCAAGCCCCGAAGCAAGGAACAGGCAAAACCACATTATTCTGATTCCCAGTCCAAGTGTAATATGAAAGAAAGTTTTAATGCTGAGAAATGAAGAAGCAAGGCCTTGGAAAAGGAATTTTTCCAATACTGACCTTAGGACAATCAAGCAGGTAAACTTAAGGCTCACTGAAATCTTGTAGACATATCCAAACCTAAAAACACTGTAGCAGTCCATATCAAATTAGATACTATTTTTAGATTTTATTTTACTTTACTCTGCTATGAAGATCTAATTTCAAGGACAAAGCAGTGGGTATAAAAATAAACAAACCCCTCCAAGTCTATTAAAATAACAAGAATACAAATCCAGTTCATATTCAACTCTTCTGTTGGAAAAAACCCCATGGAAATTGGGCAGAATTACTTTGGAAGAGGTAAAATCAGTTTCAGACTAAACTGATTTCTGAGGATTCCTGAAGCTTAACAGATACATTCACAACAGAATCATGTCTGATGTTAGTTTTTACATAATTTGGTTAATCTCTCAAAATAACAGAACCTCTTAGCAGACTTCTCTTTAGAGCTCATTTAACAGTTCCCAGCACCACATTTCATTTTTTCCCTATTCTTGGTTCTGTCTTCTATGCCTCTGTCGGCAAAGTCCAGTAAGTACAAACTTACCTTTAAAAGCCAGATGACAAGTAATTGTTATCTGAACCCTTTTGAGTAGAATTTATGACACACTTGGAGTCATCTCAAGGTCGCATTTCACTCAGATCCTTTATGCAGTTAACCAAGGCCATAGGAATAATTGCTGGGTCTAAATGTTTGTATACCACAGTCCCACATATTCAGCATTTCACCATTCCTATCAGTCTTAAAAATGTAACATCTAACTGGACAAACAGGCCCATTTCATCTCATTTTTGCTTTACCAGTCCATAAATTTTAAACTTGTTGCTATATTTGGGAAAGAGTAGAGGGATAAATAGTTTCTAGGCTTCCAGCCTTGAATTTGGAGGCAAGGATATATCTGATTACATTTTTGTGTGTGCCCAGAGAAGTTAATGACCTTAATGCATGTTACTTAAAACCCAATTCTCTGTCATTAACTTTCCATTTACACAAACCTGGAACTGGCAGGAGTCTACATCCTCTACTGAATATCTTATCTATCATTCTGCATAATAATTAATTCAAAAGTTCAAAAGAACACTTTTGCTCATATGCTCTACCCATAATTTGACTAAAAGATTAAGACATCCCTTAATTTGCAGTTCCACAAGAAGATATTTCTTCAAAACTGACCAGGCAATTCACTGAAATAATTTTGAAGCATGTGGCTATATATTAAATCCAGTGATTAAGCTTTCAGACAGACCTTACTAGTAGCTTTCTTCCAGACTCAGAGCTTTCACCTTGCATAATAATCCTTGGCTTTCTTGAAAGCACTGAACCTCGTTGCCAGCTAGCACGAGTTACAGTACTTAACATCACACTTAATTGCTTAATTAATTTATTGTGACTAAACTTCCAGCTGAAAGCTCCGTGAGTCACACAGACCCTGCTCCACAGGTCTTTCCTCCAATTTCAGTTGAAGCAAAACAAGCATTAAGCAGATTTGTTTTTAAAGCTCAGCATAACACCAACACAGAGTTACTCTAACAGCTTCTCAGCCCTTCCGTGCTATTTCTGTAGCTCAGTGTGCTCTTCTGTCACCAGCTTCCAAGGTGACATTTTTTCATGGCTTAATTTTTTGGCCCCATGTCCACAAAACAAGGGTCTTCTGTTCAAGGCTGTTCAGGTTGCAGCTTTTTACCCAACAGCCTTTTTCCTCACAGTATTTTACCTTCCATTATCAGCAGTTCCATCTTGTTCTGTAAGAGAGGACAAAGCCTCTGCTCCCCACCTATCTGTCCTGAAGCTCTATTGAACCAGTTTGATTCACTTTCAGTGTGTTCAGCTCCTGAGTTTTAGAGGCTTCACTTGCCATTACAGACCCTGCTGCACATGGCAGGTAAGAAAGGCTGACTAGTTGTTCCTGTAGTGCTCAGGTGTCACTCAGCCTCTACATGACAATGAACTCAGCTGTCTCCAGTGAGCACAAACAAAAAAGGTACATCTCCCTTCAGCCACACGGAAATAAGTGTCAACAAGCACAGAATCTGAGGCCATTTAAACAAAGCTCTAGCTGTAAATTCTGTTTCACTTCTAGAAAAATTACTCGCAAGACAGTACCTGGTCTTCCAGGATATTAATTGTTTAATTTAATTAATTCAGTAATTCTGCTGAAGCAAGGACCAAACTCTTTTGCTTTGCATCTACTTCCCCACCTGTGTCTCCTCCCTAAATCAGAATATGGCAACATTGAGTATTAGCAGCCATATACACACCCCTTCACTTGTTCATGCCCCTAAACTTTTATCCTTCATTAATCAGTACAAAAACAACTGTACCTGCTTTAATTAGAACACATTCTAGCAAAACAGTTTCAGGGAAGAAAGAAAAACCACAAGAAGCAAAGAAAGGAATGTTGGGCTTGCTGTCTAACAGGGTTATTGGTGAACTCTTTTCTTCATCTATGCCATACATGTAATTGTCCATAGCTCTAATTTTGTCATGCAACCATCATCATTCCTTTACCTGTCCTCCACAAATGTGTCAAAATCTGTCTCTGCTGCCGATCACACATTCTTTTGAACCAGCTCAGATTATTCAGCAAGATACAGGGCTAATCCTTTAGTGTATTCCTTCTTGCTACCCATATCGCTCTAGAAAGAGCCTTAGCAGATTTCTTTCTAGTCATAACAAAGCAGACTTTGTCTAAGACAAACCTTACACACATGTAAATTTAATTTGAACAAAATTTAGTTCTGCTTTGCTTCCAGACATTATTAAATGTTTCATAACACAGCTGCAGCATCTACCCCTCCCACAATTATAGTCTCTCCTTTGCTAAGGCCTTTTATTTCTTCTATTTTCTTTAGAGCTAGACACGCAGCTTTGAATCTTTCAAAATCTACCAAGTACTCAGCTATAATTTCCATTGTGTTCCCTCAGAGGAAAACATTATCTACATGCACTGAACCCATAAAATGTGGACATTAGACCAAAGGCTCATCATAATTCATTGTGACTTCCACTTGGGAAAAAAAAAAAAAAAGCATTAAACAATCTCCAAACCCTTACATGTTGGTGATGCTGCCTGTGAACTAGCAGCACAAAGAGTTTTCACCAAAACAGATGTGTTTCTACCTTGTGTCTTAAGTTACATTTCCCTACAAGACATGCAGCACCCAATAAAATTCAAACAGAATCTGAGTTTCCTCTGAATTTCTACCTGAAAATACCACACTTGCCACATTGGCCTGAGCTAGAAAATACTGTAAAAAAGCACACAACCATGAATATCTGAAAGAAGATATTTCCTGTGACTCAACTGATTATTCTTCCCTTAATTTTAATGTCATCAATAAGCAATAGTCACTACTTTTGACACAACAGTCAGTTGTGTTTCTGATCATCTTTATCCTCAGTTTAATCTTCACTGAAGGAATTTATATGTTAAAAAAACACTAGATTTTCATATTGAAATAGTGCCCAAAAAGTCTAGTTTTTTTTAACTCAAACTACAAGATATTTTCCTACAGAATTGTTTACAGATTTCTTCTACAGTAGTAAAAAAAACATGTTCACCATGAATAGAACAAGGCTACAGCTGTACTCCCTGTACTGTTCTGTCCTGAACCAAAATTAAACAAGAACAACCCCTTCCTCCTTATCAAACATGTGCAAGACTATTAATTCAAAGAAATAATTACCCCACAGATAAGTATTTTTGATAGCACAGTCCCAGTGACAAACCCCTAAGCAATCAGTGCATTAAGACATTGTTATAGATATTTTCATCTGCAATACCCATGATTAGAGGTATTAGAGGTTTAATATCCCTCTCAAACTGTTCCCACATCACATAAGTATCATTTGTCTTTGGTGTTCTCATTAATAGTTTATTCATTGTACCCTCTGCAGTACTGATTAACCCCACAGATGAATCTTCTGCATGATATTTCATAAAACTCTTAGCTATGGTTAAGCACAATTACATCTAGTCTTCCATCAGTCCCATTTGTTTCAGAGTTGTGACTATTCTCTTTTACGCTGACTCTTAGCTACCAAAGCCTGGATAAGTGCAGGAGATCCAATTTTACTCAGTTTTACCAGTTGAGATAGATTGCTGAATCTCTTCTAATTTACACAATTCTTTCAGATGAGGATAAATGTGTCATTTTAGATCCAAGACTCCCCATCATGGACATCTTTCATTTCTATCTCGTATAACTTTAGTTTGTTTTTTTTTTTTCTCCAAATCTTTCATTTTCACATTCCACAGCTTGACTTCCTTCCTTTATTAATTTGGATGCTACTTTCCTGTCAAAAGCCAGGTCTAGAGCCTAGAAATATCTATACACATGCTTAGGTCACAACCATTTGCCTCTCAAGTACTATTAAGATGTACGTAAACCAGAAACAATTACCTCTGAAGGCAACATGAAAATATAATGCAAAATAGTTCAGAGAGAATTAGACCAATGCAAGGTTTACTCTTTGTATTACTCTGCATTGCCTGTGTTTGCATGAAAAAACTGACTTACAGTATCATTTTAGCATTCATGCCTTTTTTTTTTGACTGCTTTTCTTCAGTCAGGTCAGCCTTCACTAACGAGTCCATCATAAAATGAAACAGAAATGGAAACACCACACATCACCCAAATGGTTCAGGATTGATCAGAACTATGATTTTGCTCCTTGTACAATTGATTTCCAGTTTGCTCCTGGATACTTATAAGCAAAATCTAGTAGTATGGTACTAACAATACTCAATTCCCCCCAAAACTTTTGTTTATAAAGTATTTTTTTAAAAAAGCAGATAGATAGAAGTCTGAAAGTACAGAAGTTAAACAAAAAGAAAGCTTAGAAATCACAAAGAGTCGCTAAAATCTAAGACTATCCTTTCTTTCCCTGCCTTAAATGTTTGTCCTTAATGCACAAATCAACAGCTAACACAGTATGGTCCAGAGAAATTTGAAAAGTCACAGCTGCTTCATAGGAAGCCAAAGAGGACAGCTAATCACTCAAACCTTCCTCTTCCCTGCAGGCATCCTCAGAGCACCAGCTCTGTCCCCATCAAGGCTGATATTTCAGCACTCCACAGCTACTTTATGAAAGTTATGCGCACAAATAAATAATGAATAAGCAGAATTTCTTGGGATGATGAAATTTAAAGTTACAAACAGATAAAGTTGACAGCTAAAAACCATAATATATTACTCATAAGTTATGAAAGGAAAGATTATTATAGATAATGTAAAAATTCAAAAAATGTGTTTGATCAGCAGCATTAGCAGCAACCCAGAGAACAGTAATAATGGAAAGAGACCAATTTTCCAATCACAAATTCATGAGGCTAGGCTTTGCACAAAGAAAGAGCAGACTAAAAAAGATTGGCAAATGGCACTATTCTTGTCTGGTTCCCTTGAAAACTGTAACAGCAAGGAAATGCGATTCTCCAGTGGGAATTTGATCTGTAAGCATAGAAAATAAATACAGTTGGGGCTTTTTATTTTCTAATTATTTGACTTTTTTTTTTAGCTACAAGGCTAGCATTTTAACCTAAAAAGAAGCCAAATGAAATTAGTTAATGTAACTCTCATGAGCTTCTAGGATTTCAAGTATTCTCATTTATAATCCAAGAGCAGCAAAGTTTAAGTAATCTTAGTTCAGAGATGAATAATCAAGATACACTAGCAAGCTTTTACATGGTAAGGCTGGAGAATCCTCAATTAGTTGTTTTAAAACTCCTTAATGAAGAAAATCAATGCATGAGTCTGTTATCTGCACGCATCTTAAATAACTAAGCAATTCCACCAGTTTATACATATAGTTTCTGAGATTTGAAGCATTTAACAGCAGGCAGACTTTTTGTTCATGCAAGAGGTTGTGCTCCTGACCAAATCTTTAATTCTACTCTAATAATCAAAATTATATTGTACACTGCAGCTCTACTTTATCTTTCAACAAAGTAATAATACTTTATGAAGGGAAAAATCTGGGGGACTTTTGGGAAAAGACTATGCAAGGGTGGGAAAAGCCCATGTGGTTTATACAGAAAGACAAAGAAAAGACTAATGAATATTCTACTTGTGTTTGGGTAAGGCTAATTAAGTTGTAGAATCACTATCCCAGGTAGAACCCTTCCTGGACCATATACTTTTATGATATTTAGACAGTGAGAACAATTATTTAGGTAGCACAGTGAGTCCTAAAATGTCAAGAAGTTTGTCATAAATCTAGTAATGAAATAAATGCTATGAAAGTCATGTACTTTCCTGCACCTTTTGCCTCCTCAGAAAGGAGCTGTTCACAATTACAGCTTCATTCTCAGATGTTTGCTTAGGTCATATAACACCAAGGAACGTGTTTTTCCTCAGCTAAATTTTTAATTATAAGAAACATTTCATTACCTTCCTTGTCAAAGACAGAAGAAATGATAGCAGTAAAATAAGGACATGCAGCTTTCCCATTAAAACATAATAGGCAGAAGAAGATATTCGTCATTTTTGTAAAGTGCAAATTCTACCTCTTTTTCACCAGTGTTTCCCATGGTTTCAACAGCATCACCTCAGCCACTTGTAAATTATTCTATTGTTTTGTTACTGTTGTATCCAAGACCTCCAACCACCACCTCACCCTCCAGCCTCTCAGTTGAAGCTGATGTGATTTCTTACAGCTGAGAATAATTAGCTAACCTGCACATTTTGGCACAGCTAGATAACGTCTTACCTGAAGGCACTAATTACTCTTACTGTAGCTATCACAGCTATCACCACATTTTTCTCTAGCTAGCAAGAACATAACATTTTGAAAGGCTTTCTCCGAGGGATTTTGACAAACTCCTCAGTGGATAGACTGGGAGTGATTTGTCAGGGCTGGTGACATGTTTTATGCCTTCTGCACTGATATTTCCCACTGGATTTGATAAATCCAGGTTTAGTCAGAGAAATCAGAGAGCTGCTCAAAGCAAACACTATGATGCTTAAGCTGAGAATTTGAGAGGAACCAAGCTGTCTTTGTGTCTGTTCAGAACAAGATTAGGTTTAGGGCTGGTAAATCACCTGAAGTACAAGGTTGCAGGACATCTGACAGGGAGCTTTGGACTATGCTTACACATGGCCCCCTTCTTTCTTAATGGGACTGTTAGTGAGGACTTTGATTCAAGGCTGATTCAACAAAATCTAAACACAAAGCCACATCAGGCAGGTTTGTAATGAGGTTCCATCCCTAATCACCAGGGTGGGAACACCTGCCTTTCCCTCCTGCTCTGAGAGGAGCATGACGCTCTAAAAAGACGTGCCTGCATAGCCAAATGAAGAATAACTACAGCACATCTGAGCACAATTACACTAATATTCAAATAGCAAACCCCCAGATATTGCTGGAGGAATCAAGCACCAGCCATAGGTCACCTGTGCAGCCAATCCACTGTCACCTGCTAAGTACTTCAGCTGCTAATCCAGCTCAAACTCTGTGGTCACAGCTGTGGGTATAAACATAGTTATAGAAACATGTATGTGATCTTACAGTACAGAAATGCCAGAGCTAAACTATACTGTTGTGTTATGTTCTTACTTGGATATAGCCTAAAAAGCTCTGCACCTATTTGTCACTGAGTCCTGTTCAAAGCCTTTTAGCACTTCTCTAACCTGTTCCTGAACCTTAATCAGGAATTCATCTTAGCATCTCCATGTGGTTTTACTCCTAGTGGCACAAAAGCATCAGCCTTTATCATTGGTTCTTCAACCTCTTTAATAATTCAGCTTTCAAAGCCATTGAAAAGAAATACCATACTGTTTGTCTAATAGAGCAGGTGAATATATTTATTAAATAACAGACATGTGCTTTAATGAGATTTTTCTAGCTACAAAAGTAACATAAGCATCTTATTTCAAAGAACATAGAGATGGTATTAGATATAATCCACTGGTGAATTTTTGTGATTTTATGAACTAGAAAACTTTTTCTGTTTGTTTTTATTATAATCAGCTGTCAACTTCCTAATGAGAGCAGCAGCCTCATCAGAAGTGGAACAATATGTTCCAATGACCAGATTCCTCTAGAGAAATTAAATGGTAAGAAAGAATTAAAAAAAAAAAACAACAAAAAAAAAACCACAGACCCAAAAAATCCCAAACAAATACCCCTAAAAAAAACCCAAAGGGAAAAAAGACGAAACAAAATAAAAAAAAAAAGCTCCCTCTGTTTTCAAAAAGACATTACTGAGCTCCAACTGAAAAATAAGCTCAAAATAACAAATGTTAACTTTTAGTTATTCAAAATGCAGAAAAATCTACAAAGCTGGTGTATTTCAGTTGCCAGAAAACATTCTTAATACCAAGAAACTTATTTTTGTTGGGAGAGTTAAGCTGGCACCTCTGTAGAAACAATCACTGGTACTTAAGGCCCTGCAAAAACAAATTCAGTTATACTTTTGCAAGCACTTTTCACATACCCACAGAATTATGGGCTGATATACCAAAAAAAGTGATACTTACAATGACAAAATATACATATTTAAAGTAAGAATAGAAAAGAAGGCAGCTTGCAGAACAAAACTGCCCTATTCTAAAGGCACCCCTCTCTACGAAGACATGACTGCTCCCACACTAAAAAGGTGCAGCAGGACCTGCAGCATTTATAGGAGAGCACCCACAGGTACAATGCAATAGAACAAACGCACCTGGGAGGGAACAGGGGCTTGGGAAAGAAGTGCCTTGAGGGCCCTGCTCAGCCTCACCTGCAGCCTTCCCCATCCAGGCTCCATTTAAACCCAGCCTGGGGGCAGAATCTGAAGCTTTCCATTTGAATTTCCTTGACTTCATGATACAGTATTCAGAATGCTATTTAAGCACATTTGTTTGCAAGACTTTTTCTTCTTTCAAAGGCTAAGGTTTTATGCCTTAAAAACTGAAGGTGAAATAATAAGGTAATTATAACCAAAGCTGATTTCTTAAGCTAATTTAAATAGAAAAAATTAAGCAACTTAATTGCTTTGCATTCCTTGGCTTCTTTGCAATGATCTGTAGCAGTCAACAAAGCAGATTGAAGTGGAAAAGGATTTTACTTTCGTAAGGGGCTTGTAGTTCAACCTTGCACTGAGCTAATAAAAAAACTAATTGAAAATTGTAATCTAGTGAAGTTGTCATGCAGTTAATATCTTTGCATTTAAAACGCTCTAGATTTATGTATTTTATGGAGGTATTAAAGAATGTTCTGAAGGGTTTGGGGTTTTTTTTCCAGTTTGAGGTGAAGTCTATGGTCTTTTAAGAAGAAAGATGAAAACTTATACTTTTAGCCTGGAACACAGTATGGCAATATTTTAAAAAGGAAAAGGGATTTTCACTTTTATAGGAACAAAACAAATGTCGGAAAGAGCTTTGTATTCTTACTTCCATGTAAGAGCTGCATATACAGGTGAAAAATAATAGAATAGAGAACATTATAGTCAGATGTTCAAGAATTGGATGGACTTGAGATTGTGAAAAGCTTTTCTTACTGCTTTGTGGAAAGACACTGCTCTATATTTCTCATGTTTTGTCTTCCTCTCAACAATGCCAATTGCTGTACCAGCTACTATGATCATTAATTGAACTTCAGATGAAAAAAAAAAAAATTTGCAGATTCTGCTATGGGCCTAAAGAAAAATACTTCTATACAGGAAGATGAAAAAGTGCAAGTAACTTGCAAATTGTTCTAATCCATAGGTATAAATATGTATAAGTGTTTATACCTGTTTGTCATACATCACCCTGCTGACTGAATGCAAAGTCTATTGACCTTTAGGACCGAAGTTTTTAATTTCAACTTTCTCAATTTTGTAATATTTGCCTCCTTCTGGTTGTTAATGATGAATAATTCTTCCAATGCATTTGGAACTGGCAAGAAACAAGTTTAATGCAGATATCCTCTAACATCTATTGCCTGTTATAATAAGGGTGTGTCATGAAGGAAAAAGGTGCTTCACTTTTTTCTTGACATCAGGTGGAATCTGTAGCTGACCAGTCTAAAGGATTGCCATCCACACTAACCAGGAGAGCAGGTATTTATTGATTTGTCTTTTATCTTTCTCCAGTAATTTCTTCTCATCTGAGACATTTACTAAAGGTATGATAGTCTACAAATAAAACTCCTGTAACATTTTCTTTTCAGAGTAAGATTAGCATAAAAATGACCGCCCCCTCAATGATTTCATGTTTTATTTTTCTTGTTTACTTCAAAGTTTGGCGCTTTTTTTTTCCCAGTATAGGATACATGCAGCAGAATTCAACTTTGTAGATTTCCCAGATTTCTAAAACAATAAAACCACTGGCCCATGGCACATACAAATTACAAGTGCAGCCTGACAAATCAAGCTAAAAGATTTGGTTTGTAAAAATCATTCTGGGGCTAATATACTGAAATCAATATGAAATATTTGCAAAATATTTATTTGGCAAGGAGGAATGGATGTGACTTTTCTCCCTGTGTAAATAAAAATGTCAGTCCCCCGTAATGGCACAATGGCACAGTTTTTGCACGGCAGTTTGATCAATCTTCTCAAGGCTTTACCCTACATCTTGAATGGATTTTTATAACTGTAAAATACCAATGCCTTTTTTTGCTGTACATGATTATATTACTGCACTAGAAATAATTTCTATAGGGCTACATCCTGCAGGTTTCTAGAGATGCTGCTCTAAAGTGTTTGCATGCCCACACTAATTACAAACCTTTTTTTAAAGAAGTTTTTGAGACCTTTTCCAGTGATAACAAGGAGTGGATGATAGGGAATAGTCCAGAAGAACAAATACTAGTGATGTTTATCATCTGGATTCTAAAGGAGAAGGAATAAGCTCTTTGAGGAGACATTTTGCTTCAGGAAGGACAACACCTGTTGCCAAAATCTCCCATATTTTTCTCTTGTCCTTAAAAAGAAATCCATGTAATAAAGTGTCCTAGGAGGACTGTGCAACTAAACTATCTATATATTGACTGGTATAGCTAGCATATTTCATGGCCTGAAAAATTTGGCTAAAGCGAATTTAGAAATTTCTGAATCCATCGTGATGCTGGTAGCAGACCTTTTCTGTCATTGAAATTCTGTAATTTCCTTCCACCAAAGAATTATCAAAGACAGGTGTCCTTTATTCATATCATATGTACGAATTTTTTCAAGAAACAAAAGGAAAAGTGATTATTTCTGTAAGAAACATCTGCCTTAGGGAAGATTCTTATTTCTCTCTGTCATTTTCTGTACTTTCTTTCCTTCCCCTCATTAGGTTCTCACGATCTGTGTGTTGTTTATGTGATATTTTGATATATTCTGATACTCTGAAAAATCATAGGATTCTGTTAAAAGCACAACACAATGACAGTTTGACCAATCTTTTCCAATTCTCTTAGTACTTTCCATTAGTCTCTTGATTCTCTTGATTTGGATTGTAACTGTCAAGAAAATAACTTGGAGAGCAGAGAAGAGTTTAGGGTTAGTTTTTTGCAAGTTTAAAGTTAAGAAAATAATAAAAAATATTGGCATCTTCCCAGATACTCCACACAACTCATTTAAAAACCTAAAAATAATTAATCCCATTTCTATTTTTTTTCAAGTTATAGAGAACCAATTTCAGAAATCTGAGCAGGGCTCTTGCCCATACCCAGAAAGAATTGTCTGTATTTAATTTGGTTTTGTATTGAAGCAGAGCTATTCCATCTCTGCTCTCTAATGACCTCTGTTTTTTAGAGTCCAATTTATAAAATATGCCAAACAAAGTAGGGTTAAGAAATCAAATCATAATTTGATATATCAGGGAATGCTATAGGGCATGAATATTTTCTTGGAACTTATTAACAAAAATGAAAAAATTGTGCTGCTTTTTCCAGCAATCTTCTTTAAAGGAGACATTTCTTGTTTGCTTTCTTTTCCTTTGCTGTTGGACATTGGCTTTCTCCTTTTACCGAGATACAGAGATTTGAACAAGTCTAATACTATTTTTAAAAGGGGCAAGTCCGCAAGATTTGAGGGGAAAAATAATTTTACTGGCTCCAAATCTTGTTTGTAAAAACAGGATGCAGTGTTATAAGCGACAGTTCCAAATATGAGTAACAAACATAATTTAGATTATTCCATGACAGCACGTCATACATCAATTGATAATAAAATGTTTAGAAATGTGTAGAATCAGTCTGTGTTGAACTACTATGTTTTGTTTTCTTCACTTGTGGGCTGGCAGAAGGTTTTTCTCCCCATTTAGGACTTAGTGATGTAGAAAAATCACATTAGCCAGACACCAGTTACTTATTGCTGTATTGCCTGATTGATGGGGCTTATTTTACTATCATCAGATTAGAGATGAGAGGAGATAAATTAGAGGCAGAGGAACTCTCTTGTTATGGTGCCATGGGCCTAAAACTACTCCTAAGAGGATAATGAGGTTAATGCACAGCAAGGTAACTTAGCAATTACTTTAAAAACTCCTGTTACCTCTTTGCTGTGAATTTGTAATGGAAGTATTGTGCCAACTCCCAGAGACAGGTAAGCAACTTTTAATTGATTAGCAGCAGGGAGATGATACCTCCTCAAAGAAACATGTGAATGTGTTTCATTTAAGCAAGTGGTTATCCAGAGCAACTATCATCCTGCAGGCGTGATGGAGATCACCAGCACAAAAGAGAATATAAACTTTGCCTGCTGAAGGATATCAAACAGCTGAGAGAAGGCTGTGCAGTGTAACTGCAGGCAGGTTCACTGAGCACAGAATCTAGTGTGCTTCTTTTCTGCTGGCTTTGTACCACCCCATCATCCTGCTGAGCTGCTGCTGGAATTTCCCTGTACCTCACTGTACCTGACTTTCTCTGAGGATTTCCTGTAGTGGAAGTGCTGTAACAACTGCCCCTGGCTTCAAAACATGCCACATGGGCTTGGAAAGGGTTCAGAGACAAGAGGACTCGGTATTTTAACTCCTGATAATATTTTCTGTGTACTTGCAGTAGGACTTTGACTTTTTGGAGTTCATTTGGTTGACAGATGTTGATCCAAGGAATTATTAGAAATTATCAGACTCATTAGGCATCATCACACTAAGATTAATGTGGGACGTATTTTTCTGTGATAAAAGTAGTGTGTAATTCTGCATTTCTGAAAGATACTCCATTTTTTTGCTGAATCTTGGAGCGAGCAAACTTTCCCTCTCATTCCCTAGTTTTTGATCTCTGGAAGCTGTGCAAATACTGTGACTGGTGAATGCAGACCAAGCTGTAGGAAAGAAGTAATCTATTTTAAGACTAGGACACTAGGAAGTAAATAATTCAAATGATAAAATATTAAGACAAGTTTTGCAGCCAGAGCAACAATGATCTAAAATTAATACATGGATTTTTACTTGCATGGAATTTGGGGAACATAGGAGGAAACCTAAGAAATTCCTACTAGCGAATGAGGTTTGTGTGGAAAATCACAGCACACAGCTCCATTCAAGTTAAATGTGACTTTAATCAGTTTCACAGTGGTGGAAGTGTAATTCAAATTGAGTTTATCCGTGATGCAATTGGCTTGCAAGGAATATCCAGTCTGTTCTGCAATCATGTAATGAAAAGGGTCACAACCTCATCTGTTCTTTGGGCTTTAGATGTATTTTAAGGCGTTTTGCACTCTTAGGTGATATAGTAACTTTTAGTATGAGTAAAGGCACTGACTTTCTCATGTTCCCAAGAGGATGAGACCTTTTTCTGAGGATATATTCTGCCCAGGACCAACCTTAAAGCATTCTTTTGCCTAATTTCCATTTTGTAACATAGTTTATCTGCTTTGATAGTCAAACCACTCAAATACAATCATGTAAAGAGAAAAGTGAAGTTCAAGAAACATTTAGTAATAAAATATCACAAAATGATGAGTTGTGTTGTGCAAATACTCTATTAATATTTCTTTATAATGAGATTTTTTATTTTCACAAAAAATTTGCTTTACTAGGAAATAGTTGAATCTCCCTGTAAACAGTCAACAGTGTTTACTTGAGTTTATTTTTAGTCTTAAATGATTTTTTAATAGTGTTGTTTATATTCTTTACCTTTTATAGGACTGGGAAGAGCAGTGTTGTTTTGTTTTCAGTCTGCAGACACATCTAGAATGAGGAATGAAGTCCAATCAGTACCTTTAAAATATTAATTTTAGTATTCAGAGCTGCTGCCAATAAAATTAAGGGCCAAAGTTCTTATGCATTAACCTAATCTTGCAGTATTTGAACTGGGAATAATTTATGCAATTACTTGAATGCTGTTTTCTTGATGGTTTTTTGAATGCCAAAACCCCCTTTTCCATTAGCAGATATTGATCACCAGATTTTATTAAAAGGTAAAATTCATAATTTTATTCCACTGATGCATCTGGGGATTTTTACCTTATTTGAAATGTCACTGGACTCTTTTAGCTGTAATCTTAAATGAAATGAGAAAAAGTTACAGAGCCATTTTTTCCTTAGACAACCATACACATGTTTAGAGAGAATTGCCAGATGTTTTCAGTTTGCCATTATCTAATCCGTAGTGCTTTCAATACCTACAACTGAAGACCCAAAGAACTTTACTCCTCAGTGTGCTCACATTTTATTTTCATGAGGATTTTTCTCCTGCTTGCTCTGCTGCCCCACTATTGGACATTGCCCTGGGTAACAGTCTCATTATCTAAAATTTGTTGCAGAACACAAAATCAAACTCAGAGCTGTGGCGAAAGTACACATCCAGGAGCAGGCTTTGTCCTAGCTAATAACAAATTCCTAACATAATGTAATAGAATAATATTAGTAATTATTCTAGTAATTAGTAAATTATAATTTACTGCAACCTGTACTCTTAAATCAGATTTGGTCTGAAAGGTCAGCTTGCTATAGCACTGAACTCTCCCATGCTCTTGGAAGTAATTAGTGTCACACAGCAAGTTTAATTAAAACCCCAATGCAACTGAGCCTATCAACTTCCAAACACTTCAAATAATTTTAATTATATGAAAGCTGGGAGGTTTTTTCTTCTACCAAGGGTCTCTTACTCCCTTTCCTATGATTTTGTATGTATTATGAATTACAGATGGAGAAAATAACACCTTCTTGCCATCGGAAGTTTTTTCCTGATCAGGAGTATCCTTGCACAGAAGATAACACATTACTACATCTGTTGGTTTAATGCAAGCTGAGATATAAAGTGAAAAATAAAACAATTATAATTTATTTTCATAAAATAATTTAGAGATATCTATCTTATTTTCTGTCCTAAATGTACACCTTACAATTAATGGATGGAATAGATTTTTTTTTCAGGCTCCTGTTTTTAACACAAGTCTGATATGTTGGGGCTTTTTTTTGGCAGAATGTTCCTGCTTTTGTTCCTATCACATTCCTTCAATAGAGCTGGCTGAAAGATTGGCTTTGTTTGATAGAACAAAGTAGTTTGGAAAGGCCTTATCCATCCATGAGTATCAATACAAGCTACTTATTTCCTTCTAGATATTTTTATTAATCTTTCCTAACCAAGGACATCAAAGTAATTGTAACTGAAAGTGCTGACTTGCAACCATGATCTTTTTTATTCTGGAATTTTTCCTTTTCTAAAACAAAAATATTTTTGTAGCCAAGTAAATCTCCCCTTTCTGAAAACAGCTGCTTAAACTTGTGATTCTGGACAGGTTGTGTCTGCTTTGCTATGTTTCAGTTAAATATGAAAAGTTTTTTTTGGAAATGAATACACAGATTTAAGCAGTATTTTTGACTGCTATTGATGTTACTTTGTTCAAACTTCAAACTTTAAAGCCGCTCTGTTTCTCATGTTCCCTTTTTCGCCCATTATTGTTTTTATAATGCTTTTTTCTGTTTGCCACATAAGAAAAATAAATAGAAAACAGAAGCTCTGTGTTCTTCTACTCAAATGCTGAACACACGCAATCTTTATGCATTGCAAGTCGGACATGAAATCCAGCTGGCATTGATTTCAAAAAGGAGACACTCATCAACCATCCTCTTTAATAAAATGGCACAAAAACCCTCCCAGTTTCGCTAACACTGAAGATGTCCCCAAAACAATAAAACTGCAATAAGATGGCAAAAATAGCTGTTCCTTTACGAATGTGCGTTTTAAATGCATAGACTTTGAACAATTGCATCTTCTTTGGCATTGTGTAGTACGGCAAGATCCACGATGAAGAGACAGATGAAGTGATATGTGATATTAGTTCCCAGATTCAGATTCACAAACACTGCTATAATTTTTTTTCTTATGAAAATCACACTAACCTACAATGTTTCTTCTCTTGCTCTCCTTTATTATATTTTAAGGCTGTGATTTCAAAAACTTGCACTGCATAATGCATGAGAAACAAGAGTGAGAAACAATAATTAAATTGCACGGTGGATGTTAAGTGGTCTTCACTATCCAGTTCCAGAAGTTGGCTTAGGACAGGTTTGAGTATGACATAAAAGGCAAGATTGGTACAAGGAAAATCACAAAGGTAGGCTGATATCCTCATCTCAAATACACTGCTCTTTTAAATGAGTTGGATTAACAATTGTCAGGAAGGGGAGCATCAACTTATTTTGCTGCTGAAGTTGAGATATTTCCTCTAGTGATCTTTGATAGCAAACATTGAATGCAGAAAATTGTGTCCTTGTAAATCCAGTCTGTTTTATTGTCTCTTCTCTTTGGGTCATCTGCTACTTCTGTTGTCACTGTTTCCTCTTCCTAACACTTTCTTTTTTCTGTCCCTTCTACTTTCTATTTTTATAAACATACTTTCATAAAATTCCTTTCTATCCACCCTAAGCTTGTGGATATGTGTGTTTGCTAGACTCCATTTATTGCTGGCAGTGTTATTTTCATCTTTTGCTGTCAGCTGTGCAAGAGGCTTCCTTTACCCAATTTGCTGGCATATGGCACAACCAGATTTCAGACTGCAAGAGAGCAAACAGACATGGCAACAAGGGGCTGAAAGAAAAGGATATTTCTGCTCCAATTTCAGCAAGAGCAAGGATTTCGATTTTTGTTGCTTTTTTGCTTATTGCTTCCTCAGTTCTGGATGTATTTTTGCAGTTTCAGTTTGAGTTGAAAAATCCTAAATACCTACATGAGTTAAGTCTTGGATTAATCTGGCTAGTTTACTCTTGCTGTACTTCAACAGAACTGTGAATTTAAAAAAAACCCCTGTGAATATTAAAAAATGCTATCAATTCTTATGTTAATTTGCATTTAATACAAGAAAGAGACTCATTATTAAAGTCCCAAGATTTTCTTTGGAACTTTATCTCTTTGGAGATGCTGAATCATTCTTTTGAAGTCCGAGCATGCTTGCTAGATTTCAAAGAAGATAATAAAGGGTGTTAAAATTTGCTTTAAAAATATAATTTATATGCTAGGAGTTATCTAAAATAAGTATGAATTACTGTGGGTGTACATTGAGAAACAGTATTTCTAAGGAGAAAAGAACTAATTAAATCCTCCAAAATGTCACATCGACGATTAGAAAAGGTTTTTGTTTGAAAAGAATAAAGGCCAAAAAGTGGTGGAAAGTGAGCTGTTTATAGCTGAATTCATGGTTTTAAACCTAAAAGTAATAATTTTAAAAAACCTTGTCCTCCTGATTTGAATAGATAACTTATAGCATTGACTTTGCAGCTAATACCAAGAAATTTGTTCGTTTGCATTTCATGTAGAGAAGCCAACCCTGCATTCCTTAGGCATCTGTTTAAACAAAGGGTGATATCAGATGAAGGGCAAAGCTAAAACTGGAGTAATTTGCTTTACATGGAAGAGGTAAATAAATATACCTCTGTACAGTGTGATTGCAACATATGACTTCTGTCAACCTACAGCTGATTTAAACAGCTCCTGAAATCTTAATCTGTTTCTTGTCTCTCCCAGTTGCAGTTTGCACTCTCTAGTTGTCCTAATCAGTCATTTTTAAGACCTTGCTCTCAAATAGGCAAGTTGAAAAAGGAAAAATGAACCCTCGTACTTCTAAGGTGCTCCTTTTAACATAGAAAATGTGTATTTGGACTTGTAAAGAGGCCACAAAAGCAGCTCAGCAGAAGAAAAGGTGAGAAAGCAAGCTTTTAAGGGTGAATCACAGTCATCCTATAAAATGCTTTTTTGCAATCAGGAGTTATCCTAGGAATTGCATAGCTTTCTTCAATCCTTTGTACATATCTTAAATTTCAGCCAAGCAGCTTTTAATGGGAGAGTTTTTCTGGGTTTTGTTTCCTCTCAGTTCTCACATTAATACGGGGAAATGTATCCATGTTGAATGTGTTTCAGTGTTATTTACAATAACTAATCCCAAGAATGCAATTCTTCCAGCTAATGAGCAATATAGATTAAAGGCAGATGTTTGCTGAAACCACGAATTTGGCATTCATCTCATAGCAACATTTAATCTGTGCTGTATGTTTACTTCTTGGTATGTTGGTTGCCAAGTGCTTGTGGTTCTCTTCTAGTTTAAATTTTAAAAAAGGCCTCCATCTTGGAATTACAGAATCATGGAATATCCTGGGTTGGAAGAGACCCACGAGGATCACCAAAACCCAGTTTCTGTCCCTGCACAGGATGCCTTAAGAATCCCACCTGAGAGCATTGCCCAGAAGTTTCTGGAACTCTGTCAGGCACAGTGCTGTGACCACTTCCCAGGGAAACCTGTCCAGTGCCCAGCCACCCTCTGGGGGAAAGCCTCTTCCTAATATTCAATCTAAAACTCCCCTAAAATCTTGTGCCCTTCAGATACATAGAAAAGCAAAACTGATCAGTGTTTCATGCATTTAGCAGAGGTCTGATATCCAGAAGCTGCTTGAGGCTGAGACTCAGCAGGAATTAAATTCTGGATATATCTGGACACTTGTAAAATGGCAGGAGTGAGTTGGCAAATTTAACTTCAGAACCAGTTGAGCTCTTCTTGTTGACATTTTAATGATATTAGGCATGTGTTAGGCTTCTCCAGCAAACAGAGAAGCAGGTGCATATGTCTGTATTTTGAATAGAGAGGTCCTGGTCTGATTACTTATTGCCATCTGACCATGCACAGGATGCTCTGGTGCTGTGATCTCCTTTCAGAGCTCAGGTCTAATCAGTGTCAGATGCTGAGAAGTTGGCTTGTGTTGTGCTGTGTGAACACAAGATGGAGGGGATCCCCAAAAAAGCAAGATCATAAACAAAAGGTCAATATTTAATGATTTCTAATAGAAGAATAACAGGAAAATAAAAAGAAAGAAACAACACCTTGTGATTGGAAACAAACTGAAGCAGAAATAACCATCACTGGTTTCAGCTGAACAATGAGCAAAACCAGGATACGAAAACAAGAAAAACCCAAAAACAACTTACTGGCATTGACACAAAAAGGATTTGGAATTATTTGAAGTTAGAGGCAGAAGTAGAGAGATAAATGATTAGAGGAAACTAGGAGAAAATACACTTTGAGGGAAGTTTATTTTGTCTGATGACACTGGTGAACAGGATTGTATTGTCCTGGCTTAGCTTTGTTAAAGTAGAGAAGAGATTGTAGTGGGATGGGAGGAGGTTTCTCAGGGGTGTTGCTGCTTTTGTGTAAATGACTAATATTGGCCATATACTAATCTAAAGTTACTTGCCATATGGATACATTAATTTTTCTTGAATATCAAAAGCTGAAAGACTCTGAAAAGAGATCAAAGGAAGATAAAATATCATGCTGAACTGTCTGCTGTGTTTCTACAGCAAAAGCATTCTTTAGAAAAGTTGAGTGAAAGAGAGGAAAGGAGATTGATGGACATTTTACTGTTTTGACATTTTCTTCAGGAACTTTATTCCTAGTTGTGTTACTGAGACTATCTCTTGCTTGGTGGAACAAATATATTTACCTGTTTATTGAGATGGGTGGGATTGTCTACCCGGAGGCAGGTATTGAAACGAGCAGTGAAGAGCAGAGAGCCACTCCACCCACCTGTGTGGGAGTGGGAAAGCACAAGTTTGTTACTCAGCTCTAAGGATCAATTGCTTAGCTGATAGTGGGAACCATTAGCATGCAAAGATTAACTTATTCCCTATGCTTTACCTAGCAAGAAGTGGGTGGTTGGAAAAATACCTTATCATTGCAGAAGGCTAATCAGTGATTACTGATGTCATTATAAAATCAAAATTAAAGACAGGTTTTTCTCCCTTTGTGTCCTTAGGCGAAGGGAGGCTACAAGGTGCAGCACCCAGAACAGCACACCCCTGTTGCTATTTGGATGGTGATAATAGACAGCTCTGTTTTGCCCAGCCACATGTTGCACTGCCATAGTTCTGTGAACCATTTGCTCTTTATTCAACAGGTAAGCACCCATGACTTTTTTGAAAGTAATACAATAATAACATCAACCTTTACAAATTAGGACAGTTATTGCTTTCAAAGGGATGCTTAGCCTCCACTCTGAGGTGTGCTGAATGTTAAATAGTCACTAGGGGGATGTAGGAGTTCTGGATGGAGTTCGGGTTCATCTTGAATGAGTTTTTATCACAGCATTAAAATGCTGCTTCATCAACAGCAATTTTTGAACTTCACCTGAAAATATTGCACTCAGTGTAATATAAACTTAAATACACTCTCCTTGGCATTTCTCTTGAAAGCTCAGCTGGGCTTTCTGCCTGAGCAGTTTCAGATCAGTTTTAAGCAATAGATCTTTCAAATAGAGTCTCACATATGGCCCAAATTCTGGGAAATGTTTACTCCTTTAACTTATCATTCTTTGTTTTAATGAAAAGCATTTGAAGATCATTGTCATCAGCAGACCTTGAGCTAAAATGCTAACTGCATCTGGTAAAATGGGGGACAGCTTTTAACCTCCACTTATGGCACGTGAATGGTACTGACTGAGGGATTGCCTTGTCTGTTACTGAAGGCAGGGGCAAGAAAGACCACAGGGCAGTTCTGCGAGAGTAACAACTCCAAGACAAAAAATACAGAGAGAGTTCAGCTCAGTACAAGTCAGAGATGGATTTGCAGGTATGTTTTAGCGTTCTCTGGATAGCACAAGTTCTTCACACCTCTTACTCTGTTTTATAGAATGCATGATTACCTTTTAGACAAGAGCTGAATTTTGCCTGCAACATTAAAGTCCATTTACAAGCTGTCTACAAGCTCAGCTGCTTTTCATTTAAAGCATAAAAAAGAAGGATTACTATTAAAGGACAAACCCAGGAAAAATTATGTGAAATACCTACCAAGAAAATGGAGAGAAAGTATGGGTTTGAAATGTTCAGCAGAGAATAACACAAAGTTTCATGGTCTGATAGCTATGGAAATGTGTGAATTTGTGCCTGATGAAAGCAATGCAGACCTATGAATGTGTTCATAAAACACTCATATCAGTTACAAGCTAAGGAATAATTCTGTTGTTCATTTCTCCCCTCCTGTAATTCAAGAAGAGTACCTAAGAAGCCTAGAGGAAAACACGGAAGTTGATTCAAATATCTGAGCAAGCCTGTTCCAAGCCTCTACGTGCAGATGTTAGCTCAAGGGGCTGCTTTCCACTAAAAGGTTTGGTGATCTGTTCTCCTTGCTTGAAGGCACCTGTTTATGCTGGGAAGTCTGTATCAGAATCTGGCAGTTAGCAACCTCAAACTCCAAAGTGATGCTTCCTTTGTTTTACCTAAAAAGGCAAATTCATTGCCTGAAATTTACTGAGGATTCTTAGATGGCACCGCTACTGAAAGAGATTAATGGCATCCTCTCTTTCTAGACAGATATATTCCAGAACAGAGAGCATACATAAAAATATTTACAGTGCTAAACTTCTGTGAATAACGTGTTTTCTGTGAAAAATAAGTAAGCAAGAAACATCATGTTTCTGGCTAGTGTTTATGACCAATGATGAGAGCAGTGGGTTTAAAAATGATGGTACAGCTGACTGCAAAGGAAGCAGGTTCATTTCAGCAGCACACAATGCTGATAATTCATTACACTCCAAACTGTCAGCTACAAGGTAGTTCTAATTGGATGTTTATTCTTTCTCCTACAAATCACAAAAGTATGGTGTATATCAGGACTTTATTTCTTTTTGAAGTGCTAGGTTCTTTGTTACAGTATTAAACCCATGCTGCTTTCAGCTTTCATATACTTCCCCATGACTTTTAAAAGTATTACCAAATTTAGTTTCTTCTAACTTAACTTTTCAGTTATACATGAAAAGTAATCCAAGGGTTTTTAATGTGCAGATTAAATACATGCAGTACTTCTATTGTCCATCACTAAGGCTGTGATTTGTATATAATATGAATAAGTAAACTCAACCTTAACTTCATATGCATCTACATCCAGCCTTCAGTAAAGAAGAATGAGGTGTTACATAAGGAAAAGAAAGGGAAGTTTGGATTATGACACATGTATATAAAATATTGATTTGGTCCTGATTAAAAGCCTCAAATAATGCTTATATTTTGTGAGGCCTTGCCTAGGCTATTTTAGTAAACATTGAAGATTTCACTTTCCAATTTACATGTTGATAGATGCTGTAGTGTTTATGTCAGGGATCTTAGAGATTCTTCCAGATCTCCTCCAGCATTCTGCCAATTAAAGGCCTGAAAGCAAAGGCTTTCTGCAGGAGAAGGGAATACAGGTGACTTTGTCCCTGATCACTAACAGCTGTGTTAATTACCAAATATAGCCTTACCCTTGATGAGTCACAGCTGTATCCAATAAAGGTAAGTGTGATAAAAGGGAGTGGGTTGGCTGGGGAGGATCATTGTGGAGGAGGACCCTTGAGAAGCATGAAGAAGCAGGATCCTGGGCAGACAGAATCCCTGCAGTGAGGTCAGTGTGGGTGTGCACTCAGAGCCTGTTGGTGGAACCTGCAGTCACAGTCTGGCTGGGTAAAAGCCTGCAGTCACAGTGTGCACACTGATCCCTGCAGTCACAGTCTGGCTGGGTAAAAGCCTGCAGTCACAGCCTGCACACTGATCCCTGCAGTCACAGTCTGGCTGGGTAAAAGCCTGCAGTCACAGTCTGCACACTGATCCCTGCAGGCAGAGTTCAGCAGGGAATAACCAGCAGGCAGAGGCTGTAAGGGGAAACCTCCAGCAGGAGCTGCTGCAGCCAGAGTCAGGGGATGGTTGGAGTGAGGATGGCTGAACTGGAAAGAGGGATAAACCAGGGCCCTTTTCATGCTGTGATAAATAAGAAGTCTATGTCTTGGTTCGTTTCTACTCTCTACCAAGAGGGCTGTGGCAATGGGTTTCTATTTTGAGGTTTTACTCTTGTATGAATATTTTATTAATATATTGTTGTCTTTGAAGTCTACAGGAAAAATCTTTGTGAGTCTTGTGGGACCTAACTTGAAATTAGTCTATACACTTGAGTAATTTTTTGTTGGGTTTCTTTTTCAGATACTAGGAATATTTTTAAAAACTTAAGTCCATGTGTAGTGTAGAGAAAAGTGATGGTTTCTTTCATTCTTTCTGTCATAAGCTAGGGGCATGGTTAGTTTTTTAGGCCTTCTTAATGTTCTAAGTTTTTGTCATAGACTAAGAAACTTAGGCCATTTGGATATTTTCAGAAGTAGATGTTCTATCACACTGCAAAGGACAACTGGCCCAGAAAAAAAACCCAAACAAAATAAGCATGTCCTACTCTTGTTCTCTGCAAGGAATACTATATGTTAGCCTTTAGTTTTTAATGAAAAATTTCTATAGCTTCTTCCTTTCCTCAAAACTTTAGGATGAAATACCCAATGTCTCTGTCTCTCTTGGCTTTTTCATGGGAAGCATTAGTCTGTGAGGAGTTCTACATAGAATATTGCATCTCTATTTTGGAAATATCTTGTGGGGGTGACTACAATAGTTTTAATGTCACATACTCCCAGAAAAAGCTTCAGGGCTATAGGCTCTGACAGCCTTTGAGATGAAAACTCTAGTAGCTATGACATAAAGGACCTTCTTTATATATCTTGCTATTACACAGTGATAACCAGCTCAGGTTTGCAATGAACAACAGTAAATCAGTCACCACCACCTACACTCCAGCATTGTCAGCAGCTTGTTTCTCTCATCCATTTGGTATTGGTTTCTTCAGGCCCTAAATGTACTCTAACAACTCAATATTAAGACATCTGGTTAAAATTGTGTAGCCTATGGCACCTAGCAAATCAAAGTAATGTAATAGTTCTTTCTGCTTCTAAAGTTTTACAAAAAATGGGAAGAAAGAGTTACAGCATAACAAGCAGAAAAAACTCTCCAATATTTGGCAAGACTCTTTTAATAAACAGAACATAAGAGAAACACAAGAAACATTATGTTTTTGAGTGAATAATTCTTCACCCCTTGAAACATGATTACATTCCCAGTTAATAAAGCTAGAACAGATATCTACTCATGTTTTCCCTCTTTCCTGTCTCTATATCATATCTTCTAATGTTTATAAGCCTCTGTCATAAAACCTGTCCCAAAAGAGGTTTTTATTTTGTCAAAGTGAAAATTCAGGTAATATGATGTTATACAGCTGCCTTAAAGAGAGTAGCATCTGCTCTGATGATCTGACCAACAGTAGCCTTGTTATGTGCTTGGTTAAGACCATAGATAAGGCAAATAATTGGCAGGCTACTCAGGTCCCTCTGGCCTTTGCCATCTGTGATGCCTAAAATGATCACAGTGCTAATGATGTCCTTCCTTTTGCTGAAATAGAGGGTTCTAGTTGTTGTTGTTACAGTCTAAGATCATTAAGATCAATTTTGGGTTGTGATGTCTGTTTACGATGTGGCAATTTACGGTTCTTTTGGCAAGATGAGGAAAATTTCAAGTGGGGATGTGCATGTAGTGTTGTACTAAGACAACAACATTAAAGTTAAATAGAAAATTGGGAATAACTTCTCTAGCATTGCTTCTTCATAAGAAGGACAGAACAGGGATTGTTTTGTTTCTTGTTTCATGGCTTTGCAGGGTGATGGGATGTAGCTTTTGGTCTGTGAGAGGTGAGCCAGTGCTCAGAAGGATGGGGAAAGTTTTCAGGTTTTGTAGTTGGTGCAATTCTTCAATCTCTATTTCCTCTAGTAACTATTTTCTGGCAAATCAGTCCAAGTGGCTGGTATTTATTCTTTGATATGGGCATGGCTACAGGTCTAAAAGGCTTCTGATTCTATTGCTTTTGCTTGTCCTCTATGACCTCCATCCAGTCATCACCATCACCTGTTTGCATGACTGACATTTACAGTCTCAAGAGAACAAAAAAAACCAGACCATTTCTGTAATTCAGGGTGTAAGCCTGAAAGTGGAGGGGGACAATTCATAAGGGCATGCAGTGATGGGAAAAAGGAGTATGGCTCCCAGCTGAAAGGGGCAGGGGTTAATTAGGTGCTAGGAGGAAATTCTGAGGCTTGTGAGACACTGGAACAGAGTGCCCAGAGAAACTGTGGGTGCTGCGGCCCTGGAAGTGATCAAGGCTGCTCTGGATGGGGCTATGAGCACTCTAGCCTAGTGAAAGGTGTCTGCTCATGGCAGGGGATTGGAACCAGATGATCTTTAGAGTCCTTTCCAACCCAAACTGTTCTATGTGCTTCTGGAAGAGATTTTTTTTTTTTTTCTCTGAGTGTCCTCTTTTCATTTTTCATGTGCCCAGTTCTTTATTCAACTTCTCTGCAACACACAAGTATGATAATCTGGGTAATGACCTGAATTTGTCCACTTGGATTGTGGGGGATCTAGACTACTGAGCAAGGCAGAATTTGGTTCTTTTCGCTCTGTCTTTTGCTCTATGGACCACACCAATTATAAATTAAGAGGAATAGGTATTAATGAGAGAATTAAAATACATTTTGCTCTACTTTTCCTCTCAAATAATGTCCTCATTCCACCCTGAGGTTACCATGGTTGATGGGGGAAAAAACCCTGACCATAAAAAGAAAGATGTCACATTTTCTTCTCTTCCCTTCAAGTACTATGCAGCAAATTTCAGTTGAAAGTAGGTCTGCTCTACGTTCCTTTTATTTAAGCATTTCAGTACAGATTATGTCAAAAATATATCACAGAAGAACTAGGAACCTTCCTATGTACTGAGTATTTTCCTCATGTGTTATGTCTCTCTTTCAGAAAAAAAATGTTGCATGCAGAAGGGATTTTGAAAAATGTCCTTTCCTGGCTAATATATTATATATATATGTAATTTTACTGCATTTAAAATGGTATAACTTGACTTTAGAGAAAATCTCCCCTGACTTCATCAAAGATACTTAACTTCAGAATATTAAGTAAGTAAAAAACTCCATCCGTACATAATTTATTTTTAGCTTTCTCTGGTATAGAATCTGCAATGGTACCAAAAAAAAAAAGAAAAAAAAATAAAGTGCCCTTAATTTTACTTGCTTTCTGCATCACCTTTGAAAAAATCATAGCATGTATTTCAATAGCCGAAATATTTTCTCTTTGTCTAGAGTGTGCTCTGCTCTGCAGATGACAGCTGAACTTATCTAATCAAACTAAAATTGGTGTACCTACTGAACAAGACTGAGCACTTGTTTATGTTCTGAACCAAAGACGAATTTTGGATGCATGTTGTGGAATGCCAAATAGATAAAGATGATTCCTGACACTGAAATGAGCTGCAGTTTTGCCTAAGGAAGCACTACACAAACTGCCTTGTTGCTTTAAAATCCAGCCACACAAGCATTAAAAAAAAAAAAAAAAACCCAAAAAAACCTCTTGAAGCCTTAAAGTTTTATCACTATTTTAAGTTTGAAACTTGTGCTGGCTGAGTTTGTCTCTGTATCTTTGAGAAACTCTAAAAAATAAGATTCTGGATAACAGTTTGCTTTTACTTTTCTTCAATGATTTAATACAATTCCTAGATTATCTCTCTTCTCATCCTCCCTGTCACTGCTTTTGACAGGGACAAATGGCTGAGGAGATGCATGCAATGCAGTTGTCAGCTCCAACAAGATGCTGCAGACAGGTGTATGGGAATAGCTGTCAGTAACAACAACAGTCCAAAAAAGTTTATTTCTCTTGGCCACTCAAGCACCATCTGTGAATGAAATGTATTTTGCTCAGATTTTCCTTCGACTGTGTTAATGTTGAAGTAGACAGGTTTAGTAGGCGTATTTTTTTTTCTTGTGTGTTTTTTTTCCCCCACCTAAAGTATTGAAGATTTAGTATGTGAAAACAGTAGCTGAAAACAATTCCTGGATTTGATGTTATTTAGAATATAAAATTCATACAGTTTCCCCAAGTGTTTTCCATTTTTCTTCTTGCTCAGAATTAATTTTCTATTTATATTTTGGAATTTAGCTTGTTAGTTTCCTAGTAAAGTTTACAAATAACTCTGAAACCATGTGAAAACTTAGCATTTGTTTCCTTTACTTGAGAGACTAAACTGATGGAAAATTGCAGTAGCTTTCAGTGATGTCTAGAGCAGACAAGCTACTAATTTGCTTGAGTTTTGTGTACCTGTTTTGGAGTTTGATTGGTTTTGGTTTTTTTAGTCATGAATGGAAAAGGCAGCCATACTAATTAAATTTTTGCATATTTCATACTTATGCATGTAATTATCCAGAGCTTACTGATTTAAAAAGCTGCCTGCTCCTGACTTCTACCCTTCATGATTTTTTACTGTCATGATTTTTTCACTCTGGGCCATAAATTGCCACCCTGAACTGTTTTCCATCTTGTCTTTAAAACAAGAGTACACCTGCTGCAGACAAAACACCTTTGCTTTGATTTCAGTGATGTGTTTTGTTCTGCTCTCTAAGTGGCCATTCATGAGATTTGTCTACTAATTAACATAAAATGAAGCACATCTTTCATGTGCTGTTAAGAAAAAATAATCAGGGAGGAATAATAGATGAGTTTCATGCCTTTCCACAGACACTCCATGCCCTATTGTTGCCAATATCATGGCAGAAGCCCACTGGAAATAAAAGAAATATGGCAGACATAATTTCCTTGCCTTTCAACAGAAAATTCTTTGTCCCTAACTTGCACGTACCATGACTGTCATAAATATATATTGGATTACACCGTTCTGATGTTTCTAAAGCACATTTCCCACGGGGAGTGCACGCCACAGACATTCTCCAAAAGCCAGTGTAATGTTGAGCGTCTGTAAAATGCACAGAATTCACTGCAGATTTAACCAACACCAGTGCAAGTGCGTCTACTATCTTTTCTTTAGGAGATGCTTCCTTGAGGAACGCGGAGTTACTAACTTGCGCTCCTCACTTTCTCGGCTGCTGCCCGCTCTCCACGCCGTCTCTCCGCTGCTCCCCAGCCCTGCCTGTGCCGGCGGGAGGCAGGGGGAGCCCGGGAGCAGCGGCGGCGGCCCGGCCCGGCCCCGGCGAGCCCCGGCAGCGGGCGGGGTCCGCGCTGACGTCAGGAAACTTTCGGGGCGGCCGTGGCCGGAGCGAGCGGCGCGGAGAGGCGGCGGGACGGGCTGCTCCATCCCCGGCAGGTACGCGGCGCTCCCGGGACAGCCGGCAGCCACCGAGGCACGGAGGAGGGAGGGAGGGACGGGGGTCTGAGCGCCTGTTGATCGCCGCGGAGGTGGCTCTGCCGTCGGCGGGGAGCTTGGCAGGGGAGGTATCGCGGATGGTTGGCGGGGCTGGAGCCGGGGCAGCTCCTCGCTCTGCCCGGCGGTCCCGCCTCACCTGCGCTGGCAGCGGCTGCTCCCCAGCTCGGCACCCGCACGGACCCCGGGGTCTCGGACACCCGGGCAGGGCTTTTTGAATTTCAAGTAGCTGCGAATAATGAGATGCCTTTCATTCGGGGTTGGGTGTTTTTTTGCCCGTTGTAAGTACAGTAAAGCCTTTATCCGAGGCGAGGTTTTGTTTCCCCGTGGCAGCCCGGCGGTGCTGGGCGGCAGCCGAGCTCTCAGTTGTTGTACAAGGGAGGATCTTCGGCTCGTAACCAAACCCAAACCACCGAGTTAATTTTAACTCCGCGTGTGTCGGGAGGGTGGAGTGCTGGAGGAGTTTAGTTTGCTGGATCATCATGCGAATAGAGGGAAATCTGAGCAAGGACTGCAGCTCTGCCTCGGAGGCGGGGAGGGAGATTCAGGGAGAAATTCTCCGTTTGAGAGAGTCTAAAAGTTGTGTGACGATTAGAGGAACGTGTAAAAGTGTGTTGCTCATTTAATTTCATTGTCCTTCTCATTTATTAGGGGGCACCGAGAGTCAGTCTAAGGCCCGTAAAGGTTAATTGTATTCTTCATACAAAGGAATTGGCTCCTTTCCGAAGAAATAGATTATGGGGTCTTTTTTTTTTGAACTTAAGACACTTATTAGATTTCTAATTTAAATAGCATGCAACTTTTAAACTTTTCAGTTGCTACTGTTCCATTGCACTTGCAAGTTCTTAAAAAGTCTTCTTTATGGAAAGAAAAAGTTATCGTAACTAAGAAGGTGTTTAAACGCCCCTATTATCTGGATAGCAAGGCATAAATGAAGGTGATTAGAAAGGTGCTTTGAATGTGCAGAGATTCACATACAATATGATAGCAGTATATTTGGTTTATTCGGTATAAATATGAGTAAGCATCTGTATTTGTGTATTATGTGAATACTTCTCCTTTTAGAAATTATTTTCTGTGATTTGCTTCCCCTGTGTGTTAGATGAACATGTAACATGAGTGGTACCTTTCAGTTGTTGTAGGGATAAGCAGTGCTTCAGAGCCACTCAGCGTGTCAATCAAAATAAGACAAAACAATTCACCAGAAAAGAAAAGAGTATCTTTTTGAAGGTCAAACTTCTATTTTCATGGTCAGTTCAGAATGAACAGTAAGTTTTGCCTCATAGTTGTAGATTTACTTGGCAGATTTGTGACGCAGTAGTATGTCAGGTACAACTTCAAATGTTTGGAGATTAGCTCTATGAATTTAGAGAAGGAAACAACAAAATGGGGGAAATAATTTCATGATTATTAGCCATACACTTTTCTGGGATGCATTTTAAGTATGAATGTGTTAGTGATTATAGATCTTGTTAAAGGCTTATGTTTACATGAATGGCTTGAATAAAGAGAGTGGTTTAGGGATTAAAAGCCTGGTGTTATGGCACAGTGTTGAAGGATGCGAGGGAGAATTTTGGTTTATGCTTTCAGCAGAGCTACAGTGGCAGGAATATCAACAAAAGAGGACTGGAAATAACCAGAAACAAGTACAACTCTGGTTGCTTGAGAAGTTAGGATGACGTGATTGGGTGTGTCTTGTGAGTGATGAGTACAGAAATTAAAATTATTGCAACAGTAAACTGTGATACAATGTTCTGTGTAAAGCATTTAAAATCTCATAGGAGCTCTCCTGCTACTGGAGGAGCAGCAGGAGGGAGATGTATTTAACAGAAGTGGGAAACAAGAGGGGATATCATACAAACTGCTGGTTTTTACTGCCTCCGTAGTCTTTGGAGGTAACTTTGTAACCTTTTTGAGGGGTTTTCTGGAGTTCAAAGATTGTGCATCTGCTGTTCTGCCTTACGCTCACCTGATGTGCCATTTCAGATTTTCCTTTACAAGCTCATTATAATTTGCTAGTCTGTTGCTTGTAGACATTTTGTGGTTCAGTAGCAGTTTGTAAACATTCTTTGCAATGTACGGTGTTTGTAAACATTGCTGGGTGCTCTAAAGTTCAGTCAGGAGACTTACATGAAGCACTTGAGAGGTCAAATACAATAAACTGGAATTTGTATTACAATTATAGAATTAGTTTTTCTCTTGAGATAATCCCTTAAGAGTGCATTGCTTGAGCATGTCATAAAAACATAGTTGGAACTCCCAGCTGAATTAATTAAAGGACAGCTTCAGCTTGAACTGGGGAACTGACATAGCTTGAAAGAGAACAGAGGGGAATTGCCTTATCAGTAAACTTTGGTCATACGTAGTATGGCTGTTGTAAGTATTCTAAATCTGGTGCATTTTTTTTTTTCCCCAAGAGAATAAGTATAACACTGAGAGCTGAAGTCCACCAGATTCTATTCAAAAGAACTGCAGATCCCTTAGAATTTTCAGTTCTTATCAGTGGTGGAATGCATGGCAGAAGATGTGTTTGTGTTCCAAGCACATCAGCTCTTGAGATGAGGCAAAAAATCATTAGTTCATGACTTAATAGAGTTGTTGCATAAGAATATGCTAATTGGTCACAAATAAACATTTTCCTCGTCTCCTTTTTTTGCCTTACTGTAATCTGATTTTTGAAGGGATAAGCTCCTTCAGAGACTCAGGTTGTAATCCAGACTAGAGCAAACAATACTGCCCCTGTGAGAACACACAGTGCCTCTGCATAGCTACCTAACAGTGTTCTCTTTGGTTCTCTTACCTCCAGAATGTAACTATGCATGCAGATACATCTGTCAATATCTTTGGAAGTAATTTTCTTCCTAGTATCTCCCGAATCCCTGAGATCAGATTGTTGGCTTTGTTCATGCAGGTAGCTTTGCTACCTCACTGCCAGTGCTCCCCTGAACATTCCCTGGGACTTAAATGCTTAATCAGGCTGTTCTGTGGATTTGCTCTTGTGGGATGGCCAACTACTGCCATTGATTGTGTAGCCTTGATCTGTTTACAGTCATGGTCCGTGTTGGTTAGGGCTGGGAGAAAGGAGGTAGGTTACCCAATTATCTTCATTTTGTGGTCTGTCCTCAGGGCACAGACCTGAATGCAGTAATGGCATTACTGCCCACCCTTTCAGTCTCAGGTGTGTAGCTGTGGACCTTGTCTGTGCCACTGTTTGCCCAGGGCCACTGGAAAGCCTCTGGGAATGGTTGGTAGGAGCTCTTAGGTCTCAAAAATGTTTTTTTTCTTAATGATTTTAATGTACTTAAAATGCATTTCTAAACCTAGGCTGCAGCTCCACTGCACAGAACAAGCAGACGGTCCACCCTTAAGGACCCCTCTTGCCTTGTGGTTCCAAAGAACGTTTGTTACACTAAACTGAACATCAGGAGTCCGAAGTGATGTTACCACGCGTTTTCTCCAGGATACCAATAGAGAATGTATCCAGCTGAAAACAGATCGTGGATTCCCGGGAAGGAATTTCCACTTTGATTCCTCCCCTCCTCTGCCAGTTTAAGTGGATGTTCTTATCACCATGCTAAGAGGGCGCTCCGAATTGAAATACGATTGTTTCGTCAGGCTGGAGTGACTTACATTTCTGATGTGTAATTACATATCAGGCAAAGACAGAGAGAATGTAGAACTTCATAGCTGAAGGAAACAAACATGTTTGTAGAACAGACAGCACCTGGGTTTGACAGCCATCCAAGTAGTTTCCACTGAAGCAAGAAGCAGAACTCAGGCTGTAACATCTACAGTTTCAAACATGCTGCTTGATAATTTGGCAAAAAAAGTGCTGGAAAGCCTCTTAGATTAAGGCACTGGATTTCTTTAACATCTGCAATATTCTTTTCTGTTTTGAAGGGCAGCCTTTAAGAAATTCTGTCATTTTAATTCCAGAGTCTAACATATTCATCTTATTAGTATGTAATCACTTGGTTACTACTGCATTTATTTTATGTTGCACCCTAAGCTTGCATATTCTGGTTTTATTCTGAGGATTGAGCTGTGTTTTCTCCATTTACTATATCACTTAGAGTTATAAAGATTCAGCGACATCTGTGCAGCCAAATGTTTTTCTGTGTATTCTGTCAGCAATACCTGATCAACACCCTTGCCTTGCAATAGTGTGCACCAGTGTAACTTGGTAAACAATTCTCTTAATAATGTGCATCTCCATTGATAGAATTAAGGTGGGGTTTTTTTTGTTGTTGTTGTTGTTTTTTTTTTTAATCACCAGAAATTAGAACTATAATCTGTGGAAATTGTTTAGCTATTCTGGTTATTACTGTGCTGTAGAGATATCCTGAGCAATGCAAGCAAATAACATTTTTATGTTGAAAAAGATGGGACTTTAAGGCAAATCTTTTGGCATTCAAAAGTGTGTGATGGCTGTTTCTAGCTTGCATTATTGTTGCTTTGTGGAGAGCGGTATGTGGGTACTTGAGTACTTGGGAATAGATATGGATACAGAAGCCTAATCTCTTCAGTCTTCTCATAAGTCCCAAAATAACATGAAAGCTATACAACTGCATGCAAATTCCTCCTCATTCTTTTCAGATAGAGTGACAGTGTTTTGAGAAGTGTTGGGTTCTCTGGAACATTTCGAGATCTCTAATGTGAGGTTTTTTTATTTTTTTTTTTCAATTCTTCCTCTGCTCTCTCCATCCCCTTAGTTTTAATGGGGAAACTTCTGACCAAAGGCAAAATGCAGCAGTACCACAGTGTGCAAAGCAGAATCCTGACTAGTACCTGTTGTGACCTTTAATATTCTATTCTGTTTCCATTTTAGTTCTTTTACAGGCGGGTGTCAGATCTTCAGTTCCTTCTAGGCAGAATTGTGTTTAAACTTTCCAAGTGGTCTGCTCTAAATCCCTGTAGCCCTTAAAGGCTTTTTCAGAGATCTGCAGGCAAAATCAAAATTGTTTTCCACTAGAAAAAAGGCTGAGGGTGAGGTTTCTCCTGCTGTGGGGAAAGATGTCTGAAAGGGAGGTGGTTGCCCATTCTCCTCTCGGTCTTGCAAGTCTCTTTGTGGCAGGGGAACCTGGGGAGGGCTGGTTTCTTCCCAGCTGCAGACTGGGCTGGCTCAGCTTTGGAAAGTCTCTTCTGTGCTAGTGCTGGCAATTTATATCTGCTGCCCAGAGTAATTATTGGTTTTCCTGTGCACGAAGGTACTCCTGATATTAATGAAATATAATGTATTGTCTCTTTTGTCAGATTAAGAGCTTTTATTTTAGGGTGTGTGTCTGTCTCTGTGCATCTTTTAAAGAAGGTGTCTCTTGAAACAGCAGCATTTTTTTCTTAATCTGTTGTGAAATCTTCTGGAACATATCACTGAAGTGAGGTAATGAGCCTAGATAAAGGACTGCGTTCCTTGTAGAATAGATTATTTTTCCTGCAGTCACATCTCACAATGTTGTTTGGAACAGCAATCATCTTTGCATGCCAGTTACATTAGCAGTTGTTTAAGAAAGTTTTTTGTGTCCTCAAACCTATTTTTTTAACGTTTGTCCAGTCCATCTTTCCAAATGCCTTGCTGTGCAGATATGTGCAGTCTCTAATGCTTTCTTCCTACACTCTGTGTTGGCAGCTGAGTGCATTCAAAGATCATGAGTCAGGTTCCCTAAAAACAAAAAAAAAAAGTCATAAAAATAATGAGACTTAAAATGCTATAGGCTCCTCGTAAACAT
Source organism: Brachypodius melanocephalos (assembly GCA_013398615.1). Classification (NCBI taxonomy): domain Eukaryota; kingdom Metazoa; phylum Chordata; class Aves; order Passeriformes; family Pycnonotidae; genus Brachypodius; species Brachypodius melanocephalos. The sequence goes on along the minus strand of VZSR01000028.1, from coordinate 7,060,533 downwards.
TTAGTATTGTTTTCCTTCTTCAAAGCTTTTTCTTTACACAGGTATGCAGATCTGAACTTTATTTTGTATTGAAAACAAATTTTTTTTTCACATAAATTCCAAACTTTAGTACTTGGGTCTTCAAGAAAAACTCTCTTGTGAGTCTTGCCCCACAGCTGAAAATTGTAGCTGATACCTTTTCTCTTTTGTCTGCTTCCTAATTGATGAAGTGGCAGAACCATAATTTCCAAAGCAGTGGACACTTGGGATTAAAGCTAAATGGTGATTTTTGTGTTGCAGGGTATCTTATGCACAAATCATACCTGTTTTAGAGTAACTGTAGTTAAGATTAATGTGGAGACTTGTTAAAACAAAGCAAAAAGTGAGAGGTGAAGTGTACATGGTCAATGATGCTGAGTCTTTACTCGGGATAGAAAACAGCAGCAGGGGACTGACGATGTAGCCAGCAGAAAGTTTGAGACATTAACCCCCACCATGGTGCCCCTTAATCTGTTTCACATGTGTAAGCTCTAAAGCAGAGCCTACTGTGGATTTGTAAACACAAAGGTCTTTAATGTCTGAGATAAGGACAGTCTTTTTCTTGATTCAAGCAGCCTAAAAATCACATTACTAATTTTGTAAGTTAAATGTTGCATCAATATTCAATTTATCATGTTGTGCAAATGGACTTAGGATGGAAGAAATACTTTTCCAACAAATTGTGCAGCTGGAGCTGTTACTAATTCCCTAATCTTTCTGTGCCACATAGTAATTGCACTTAATTGTTTGCTTTTGCTATGTTTTATGGTGTTAAATGCAGTATGTCAACACTGCTGAACAGGTACCTCAGTGTGTGTAAGGCTGATATTCTTGAAAGAGAAAATTTCTGGTTTTCACCTTACTGGATGAAACGGCTCATGTGTAGCTACCAGTGCAATATATTTTCTTGTAATCAGAGTTTGTAGTTGGTTTTTCTTGGTGATGGGTTGGTTTTGTCTTTGCACATGTTTTTGTGCAGGGTAGTAAAATAAGAGAGGGGCTGGGCCAATGCCTATGGCTAAGAAAGGGATATGTAAAGTAACATTTTCTTACACAGCCACTTAAAACTGTTAGTTTGCTAGCAGTTAAAAATTCTTGTTAAATTGCTTTTGGTCCTTCTACTTTAGTGGAGCTCTCCACTGCTAATTCTACTTTTTATTTTTTAGAAAGCATATTAGGTTTCTTTGGAGACCTAAAGAACTCACCTGGAAGTATTCCAGCTTGTAAAAATGATTCTCCTCCTTCCCTCCCATCCCAGTCTGTGAAGAGAGCTCTGTTTCTGGTTCAGTCCCCATGGGTTGAAATTGTACCTAAGAAACTATCTAGTCTTGGAGAGGGTGCTTGGGAACTTTAATTCCCAGCCTAAATTCTCTCAGGGCCTATTGCTTCTGCACAGAAACAGCAGAATCTGCAAGCTGTGCTTTCACCTGGCCATGCTGACTGGCAACCCCATGTGTTTGTCACAAGCACTCTGTCATTGACAGCAAATGTGATAATCTAGAAGAACATATCAGCTATTTATTGTGTTCTCTTTCAAAATTAGGTACATCTCCCAGAGATCTTGGTTCTAACCCCGTGTTTTATGGCTGAGGATATTGAATGTAGCTATTAAGCTGTGAGACTGGTTTTGTTATTTTTCTTTGATGTGAAGAGTAATTCCTGAATCCGAATCATTGGCTGGCATTTCAGCCATGCCGCACTGAATGATGTGCTTGCATGGGTAATACCCCTAGCTGTCAGTCCAGCTAAGTGGCTCCTTTTTTACTGGTTTTGACTGGGATGGCATGAGACAGCTGGTGGCTACATCCACTGCAGATGTGCCAGTGTGGCAAGCTCAGAGCAAGCAGAGCCTCCATGGGTGTTGCAGTGATGTGTCAGGAAACTGAAGTGCAGTTGACAGCACTGTTGATTAGTTCTCTTAGAAACAAGCAGGTGTTTGCTTGGCTTTGGTACTGATTGGCAACCCAAAAATGATTTAACTGCACAAGTGACAGTGAGGAGGCTGTGAGGAAGGAGGATTTGTGTCACAGTAGGCAAGCATAGTGTGCTGTACTTTGGAGGAATTGCTTTAATGCCCGGTGTTCTGTATGGTGTTTATTTCTCACTCTTGCACAGAAGTGAAAATGCTGGTCATTATCCACAGCAGTAGATGTAAAGTTGTCACTCTGCTTAGATTTTTGTTTCTGTTGTTGGGTTTTCTGAGAAGGAGAGGGTGTGACTACTTATAATAAGCAATATATATAATATTTTAATTATTATATATTTATATAATTCTTAACATATAATAGCAATAATATGATGTCATGGCACCCTGCTTCATGTAGCTATCTAATTAAAATAGCTAATTAAAAAATAAGATTATTCTACATGGACGTTTAGTATGAGATGGCAAGCCTAGCATATACATGCTAATACACATACTTAATTTGTTTTCTGTATAACTGACAGCTTGCAGTCGTCTCTGTTTTCAAAATGTACAATTTGCACCACGAATTCTAAACCCAGCCTCAGACTCAGAAAAGACTGACATGCTTTAGTGAGCAGTATGCAGTCTTTCTTAGCCTTTTTCCCAAGGTTAGATCTAATAGGATAAAGGATATCTTAAGAGCAAATGTTATTTAGTTGAACTAGAATTTACAAAATATCTTTATCTGAATTTTATTCTCATATTAGTCTGTTTTGTCTTTTAAATGCTCAGATTTCATAAATAAAGCAATGACAATCTTTATTTTTAAATCTCCAGAGACAGAAGGAAAGGTAGTCACTAGAAAAACAGATGCAACATCATTTGCTTGTGTATTTTATTCGAAGGCAGATAAGAAAATGATGTAGAGCTAATACAAATGTGAGGTGGTATTGTGTGGCTAAAGTGAATAATTTTCGATTTCTCAAAGATGAGGTTTTTGAAGAAGTGCATCCTGTGTAGCCTGATGTTGGCCAAGGTGATCATTTAAAACGGAGTAGAAAGCTGGTTCTTGTGGAGGCTCTCTGACAACAGAGAGGGAGACTCTGTGTGATTCATTTACTTTGTGTGTCCAGATATCTTTGCTGTCCACTGATCCATTTCAGGATTTCCTCATCTGTGATACTTTTGGCTTGAATCTTAAGTTCATTTCAAACTGCACGCCTGGAAGAATCTGGGGTACTTCAAACAGGAGTGCAATATAAGCATGAACAATCATCATCTAAGCTCTTGACATGCAGAATTCAGAGCCAAATGATGTTTTGATGACTTAAGGATATTGTACTTTATTATGTAGCATTTTTCTTACCATTCCTGGAGGATATCCTGAGTTTTTATAATTTAATGGTTTATGAACAATTTCTAAATAAGACTTTCTCTCCCTTCCCATTTTAGAGTTGTGTTTCCTCTGAAGCATTGTTAGACTTGATTAGGATCTAGGAAATTTTTGAGTAATGAGTCAGAAAAATAAACAAAATCTGAGCAAGCAAAAGGTGGGGAATGGAAAAGACTTCTGGTTTAGATGAGTTTAAATACATTCAGCTCTAAACTATAGAGGTATAGTTTGCCCCTCCTGCATGCACACCTTTTCCTTCCTTTTTCCTTGTCCCTTTCCTCCTCTTGCCCTTGTGCTCTCAAAAAACCCCAGGAGAACAGTTGTGTTGTGCCTTACTGAGATGACTTTATGGGTTATGGCATATCTGTGGGATATATGTGCTTCTCTGAAAGGCCCTGAAGGGAAAGCTTTCAACTGTAACAAATCTGTCCTGCAAAGGATGGAAAGCAGTAAATATGCTTATAGTTGTAAACACTAATGACTCCACAGCAGTCCCTTATGTACCTCTTCATCAGGAAATTATCTTTGTTGTGACTCTATGTGCTTTTAGTTTGGGATTTCAGGTTTTCTGACATTGTAACTGAGCCGTGATTAGAAGGTATGAAGAAATGGACCGTAAGATAGATGTTTAGTGAAAGATAAGTAAAAGCATACTTGATAGGATTAGTGGAATATATTTGAGATGTGTTATGTTGCCGGCATACCCGTGACTGCTTAACTACTTAAATAATCTGTTGCTATTTAATCCAAATCAATTCCATTTGCTAGGTGGTGTGGAAGTTACTGAGTAAGTTACTTAGGTGCTTAGCCAAATGGCAGGGGAGGAAAAAAAAAAGTCAAACTGCTGAAGAAATATGCCTTGACAGTAAAGAACATAATAAAATGCTAAGGATCTCAGTTCGGAAAGAAATAAGTGGTTGTCTGGAAATAATTGCTTGAATATTTTGAATTCATTATGGTGAATTTTGCCAGATGCTTTTGAAGAATATTTATGTATGTTATTTGCTGTGGTGTTTCTTGTGCTTGCTGCAAGGCATGTGTGCTTCTGGGTAATTTGATCCTGTTTGTTTATGGTCTAAATACTTCTTTTCCCCCCAGACAGCAGTATTCAATTGTGTATTATTTCAGCTGCTTTTTGGAAAACGTGACACAAATATAAGTCCCAGGCAGTGTTTGTCTAAGGTAGAATTGTGTTTGTCTAAGGTAGAATCAAATGTGTTTCTTCTTAGCTGACAAACTTGGTGGAATCTTGACATATCTTGACAGATTTCTGAAATTTGTCTTTCACAATATACCTGGGAACATTTTAGGAGGTGAGATCTTCAAAGAGATGTTGCAACTCAAATAAATTTGTAGAATGTCTGGAACAAGCAACTTATTAACTCCACTCTGAGCCTCTGACACTGTGGAAGGGTGGAGGGTAGGGAGAGTGTTCCCTGCTCACTCCTATCTTGTCACTTATCTGGAAATGTGTCAATTATTTGATTCTGCCCTGGCATTAGGAAAACTGGTATACATGGGGAAGTACTGGCTGAAATGTGAAAAATTGCATTGTGAATGATGGATATTATATGGTTATTATTCTGTTTTGTATGGATGTGCTCATGTCTGACTTCTCAGGGTGTCAAGGTGTTCAACCTGTAGCTCTGTAAGTCATTTAGAGTGAAATGATGCTCCTGAGATGGTGGTTGAGGTGTTTCTCCACACGTTGCCACCCTTTTCCTGTCTGGTTCACCTTTCTTTGGGTGGTGGCTCAGATACTTTTGGTATGGCATTGGGAACCGGATCAAATATGACCAAGAACTGGGAAGAGGGAGGGAATAAGTGAATTTAGACATGTTTAGAGTCTGACTGTGGAGCAACAGAGTAAGATACAATACAGTTGCTTTTCCAAGTAGATACAAAACCTAGGCGTTGGTTCATCATACACTGGTTTCCTCAGTGCTTGCAGTGTGGTTCATTGCTGACCTGACCAGAACAGGTTTATCCACATGGACATCATCTCTATCTGGCCTTCACTCATGTACTTTTATGCTCTTCAAGACACCCCACTTTAATACATAAGCATGAAAAGTGCTGTAGTGCAGAAAAGGAGAAATTTTCTTGTTTCTATATCCAGTTTATTTAGCTTTGTCATGAATTCAGGTTCCTCTGTGTGTGTATATTAGGAAGGTTTGCTTTGTTTTCCTGCTGAGCTCTATCAGAAAAAACCAAAACAAACAAAAACCAGAAAAGCTTTTTTTCTTGGTTCTTGCCTGTCTTTAAATATGAGGAATGTATTAACTTTTGAATGCACCTTTTCTATTACTTCAGCTTATTTATTAATTAATAATAGAAAATAAACAAAAGTTGCAGCAAATGTAGTGGTTCTGTCTTGTCCAGTGGCTGTTGTCCCCTGCTCAGCCCCATTTAAAATATGCAAAAGAGGGAATTTAGCCTTTGAATCTCCACTTTTGTAGGGTTTAATATAGCATGGAAAAACATGCCAGACCTTAATTGCCTTTTGGCAGATCTTTTTAAAGTTAATGGTGTTAATGGTGCTGGAAGAGAGGAGGATTCAGGTGTTCAAGGGACTGATCTTTAAAAAGAAGGCAGACCCTTTAAACTGGGGCTTTTTTGAGCTAATCTCTAGTGGAATTGGGCTGCAGCAGAGTAGTCTCATTTTTTCTTTTGCCTCTCTCCCTGGCAATGATTTTGGAACTTGTTGGAGTCCTCCAATAAAATTTTCATGCATTTCACCAAATCTGATGAACTGTTAGAAAAGAGAGCTCAATGTCAATGTCCCTGTAGGAGACAGGCAGCTGACTGGAAGATGTGGTTGGAACAGTGGATTCTTGCTCATCGCCTAAATCTGCTGAGTTTTAGTGACAGTTACCTGTAATACAACTTCTGATAAAGTCTTTTTTTTATTGGTCATGAAAGTTAATCCATTAAGCCCTGTCATAATGGATGCAACTTTTCCAGCACTTTGTTTTGGAGTGGCCTTATAGGTGCACAGCATTGTGAATTTTATTGTGAGTTCTTTATCATACTCATGCAGCTCAGTCATCTCTCTTATTTATCTTCTATTTTTATCACATTCTATCACATTCTGTTTTCTTGAAACTTTCATCTTAGCTTTCTTCAGTCTGTCTTTTCTATAGATAGTCTTTTACTCAGTAGTGCTTCAGCAGAACTGGCATGTCACATCTAATATATGTACAGTATACATAAATTTCCTTGCTTTGCCCGTGTCTCTTCAGTGTTCCAGATTTTTTGGGAGTGGGCTATCAATCAAATAGCTTACCTGTTTTTCTCTGGAATTCTCAGTTTGCTGTAGGTGGCCTCTATGCATTCCATATGCTCCTAGCATCTGCAGCCAATTTTTCTTCTTACAAATATTCCTTCAGAAGTCTGGACAGCTTTAAAACTGCATAGTTTGGTTGTGTTCAGATGTCATTTCTATATTCTCAGCTCAGTAATGTTCTAAATGACCTCCTCCTCTATCTGCACAAGATTCAGACTTGCCAGGCTTTTTTTTTGTAATTGTTTCTGAGGGTTTTTATGGCTTGGCATGCTTTGGTGCTCTCAAATGAAACTAAACACTAAAGGAGAAAATCTTGTGTGCTGCCTCTGTTCTCCCCTTGCAAGCAGATATGTAGTAATGTCAGCTTTGAAGCTTACTCTTATTACATGAAAGTATTTTAGGATCTTGTCGTTCACTGGGTTGCTTCATCATCTGTGCTTTTTTGATTGGTACCTTCTCTATACAGTAATTCTGCTGCTTTTTGTTTGATGTTTGTTAATTTTGTCCAAATGATGTTAAATTTGGGGGATTTTTCCTTATTACAATTAATTTTAATTGGATAAAATTTAAAAACATTTAATTTTGCTTTCATGTGTTTTTCAGTTACCTGTTTCAGCTGCTATTTTTTTTTTTCATTTTATATTCTCCATTATTCCTTTTATACCTCAATTTCTCCACCATGTTTTTGAAACTGAGTGTGTGCGTCCATCTGCATCTCTCAGTTCATTCACTGAAGGTAGTGATAACTTAATCGATGAAAGCAAGAATTGGAAGTCTGAAAGAATATCTCCACATTTGTTCCTTGTTCCTGATCCCCATCTGGAATTGCTCAGGAGAAAACAAAGAATAGGTCTGACTCAGACACTGAGGACGCAATTTCCATCTCTACATTGTTTCACAAATACTCTTTTCCTCTCACCACTTTGTGATTCTCCACATACTCAGATTTCCATTTATGATGGAGATGATAGGTGATAAAGATGTACCAAGACCTCCTGGGTTTAAATATGATCTGGTGTTCTCCTCTGGATGAAAAGATGAGTCCTGTTCAAAATTGTTTTCCTTTTATCTGCTGCATTGCGATGATGTCACAGATGGAACATTTTTAGCTTCTTGAGATTTTTTTTTTTGATACTTAATATGTTTTACAAAGGAGGCTTTTCCTATTATTGTTCTCTTCTGTGATGAGAAATACAAATGTCTTGAAGAAAACACTATGTATAATTTTAGCTGAAACACACTGCTGATTTAAAAACCAAGTAGGACTCTTTAAGATGTGATGATATCTCAAGTTTCATCAAGACTTTTTGGAGATCTAGGGTAACAATTAGGGCCAATATGCTTAAAATATGTTTTTCTCCATTTTTCAAGTAGAAGGAGGAAACAACCATCCAAGTAAAAGGAAAAAAAAAAATCTGTCACTTCTGTCAGAACTAATCAGTTGAGGGAGAGGTTTTTAGTTGGTTGGTCTGTTTGTTTTATATGCAATGTGAGTGAATGGAATACATTAATCCTGTAATCCAATGCATTAATCCAATGTCCTGGACTTTGAAATAAGTGTCATCACTGTCCTGCTTCTTTTCCAGTCCTAAAATGCACATTGTGAATGTGGTGATATCTGTGGAAGGAGACTATATGGGATTGTACAGAGCTCTGGATTGAAAATGCAAAGAATATGATAGAAGACTTGCTTGTGGTGAAACAAGGATTTAAAGGCAGCTCCTGGCTCAAATTGCACAAGTGAACAAATTAGATGTTTTTGTGATGCAAACTGGAACATTTGTGCAGAGAAGTAAAGGTTTTTCCTTTAAGCTTCGTACATCTACATCTGTTTAGTCCATTGGTTATATTGTTGACACAGCTTGAATTTATATTTATTGCTTGAAAACAGAAAATATTAAGTCTCTCTGCATATTATATCCTACCTGAGCACACAATTTAGTATTTGGTCTCTAGATAACTTTTATCAGTGTGCCTAGCTGAATTGTGTATTACAGTCAAAAATGTATGCAAAATGTCTATTCTTACTTACATTTCAATATTTCTACTTGATATTGTCTGAATATTTGATCACCTAGATCCTTGTTTCTTAAAAAAATTATTTGTTAGTTATAATAAGTAGTCTGTTTTACTTGTCGTATTTGTAAGCTTTGGTAAAAAACTTTCAGTCCCCAAAAAGAAGCCTTGATTTTTATAAATCCAGAATTTGCAGTCCTCTTCTATGTAATCCAGGTGTAACAAAAATATCATTCCATGTATGTCAGTATGTCCAGTCCCAATCACAGACTAACAGTCCTTGATGTGATTGTGATTAATTTCATTATAAGGAGCTGCTTTTGTTAAGATAAATCTGAGTAGGTGGTAGTTTATGTAAATGTGGATGGCTGTGTACTTGAGGTGTGTCTATGGAAGCTTTTGATTTGTGAAGTAGCAAAGCCAATGTAATTTTGAGGGTTTTTTACTGTTTCTTGAATTGGTTGTTGGAGAATATATAATTATACTCTACAAAAGTCTTCTCCTGAAATTAGTATCTGTAAGTGACTGCAAGATTTTTCAATAGTGCATGCAGTGCTTCTTTTTATGTGGTTATGTTTAGTTCTGTTTGTTGAACCCTGACACTCAATGCAGCAGTATCATATGACTACCAACATACTTCTTAACAGGAGTAAAGAAGTGGGGGAAAAATAAAAAATGCATATAATGCCAGCTTTTGTGAATCTATGAAGAGTCTTCTAAATGAAGAAAAAATGTCCAGTCCCATGCTTGAGGTAATGAACTTGCACACGGGAGTGCAGACAGAACTGAACGCATCAGTTTCTGGTTTAAGCAAATCAGGACCAGCTCCATCCCAGAAATGCTGTGTGTTTACCTCCAGAGGCATGCCAGCATGCTTCACTCTTGGGGCAACTCAGGAGTGCCAGGGTGTTTGAGACATGGCCATAAACAGTGTAAGGTTTCAGAGATCATGTGGGTTTCATGGCATCAGTCCCCAATGGGTGTTGAAAGGCAAGCCATGGAAATATCCAGTTTCCCTGCTGTGCCCATACATTGCTGCCTCTCTGCTTATTCCATGGATATTTCTGTATTTCTTGGCTGTCTCTACATCAGTTGTTAGTACCCAAGCGTGGTCAGAATCTTTTTGTAGCTTCTTGACAGTTATTATTGCTAGAGTTTCATTAGATTTTCTAGCACTTGTGTCGTAGCATATTTGATGTGTTGTTAGATATCTGGAGTAAGTTAGTCATAAGTTATTTGGAGAAGCATGTTGAGAGAGGCCTTTAGGTTAATTTTCATATCAGCTAGGTTGTAATTTTAATGAGGGGAAAGAGTTATGTGCCTGTATGTTAGGCTGAGAAAAGCTGTTGCTTGATATAAAACTTCTGTCTGCGTTGCCTGGTTTGCTCTGGGCTGCCCCTGTGTGAGGAGCAGCCTTAAAGATTTGATGTGGCTTCTCTGTGGGGTGGCATTTTTTCCAAGATCTGTGTACATGTGTAAGTCAGTGTGCTCCCAGACATGAACACAAAAGTGTTTATTTTGCAAATGATAGAAAGACAGAACTTCTCCCTTGAAAATGTATTGCCCTCTTCAGACCCTGAAATGGAACTTAACCAGTCAAATATCATTCTGGGGAATGTGATTCCCAACCCCACCCTGTTTTTCCTAATTGGTAGTGGTCAAGGTGCTGTAGGAAGCTTTTTGCTGATCTTAGGAATACCTGCTTCTAGCTCTTGGCTGTGATTTGAGCAAGTGCTGACTCTCATACCTGAAATCAAGGGCAGCCTGCTTTGATAATAAAATACTCCACAATTTATAGCTCTTTAGGAAATAACACCTGAGGGCTTGCACATGTTTCCTTGGCAGGTTGTTTCTGTAGTTTCTGCCAGGTTTTACTGCACCTGCAGCAAATCAGTTCGAGTGTAGCTGACTTTAAGATTCTCACTAGAGGAGACAGCAAAATGCTTGATGATCATTTCAGATCGGGACCCCCAGTTCTGTTGCGTTGAGTAGCCACACTGACTAAATGCAAAATAAGGACAACACTATTTTTGAAATACACTCATTTGTGAACCATGAAGTGCTCTGGGGAGAGCTGCCAGAGAGCTGTCTCTAGTGAGTGTCCTCTGGCTTCGGGCTGCACTTTGAGGAGTTTGTGGCAAATGATGCACCAGGCTTTGCAAAGGACCATCAGACAAAGATGTTCATTTGGTGAACTGCATCTGTTTTGGTGAACAGGGCAATAGCCTACAGAAAAGTGTCATTGCACATGACACGTGCTGTCATTTTTGCTACATGTAAAGGAATCCCAATTATGATCATAGAAGACAACATTTTGCCATTTTACAACCGAGGACTTCACTTTTCAGAAAAACTGCTTTTCTTCTCCTGGACTGTGCTGGTGGCTGGGCTTGCCTCTGTGACAGGAGTTTTCAGCTGAGGCACCCAGTTCCTGCTGTGTCCTCTGTTCCTTTAGGAAGAGGCAAGCTCACTCTATTATGGAGGAATTATTTCTTCCTGTTGTGCAATCCCTGCAGATTTATCTCATATTTGATTAACAGCATTGCTTCTGCCAAAGGAAATATTGGTGAATCCAGGATTTGTAAGAACTTTACAGACGCTGATCATGCTTGGAGTACTTCCTGTGTTCTTGTTCATAATTTAGGTTGTTAATATAGTTGGAGGAGTTGACAGTCACAGATACAATTTCTACTGGAAAGCTGGAGTTATTGCCCTTATGGGGTTTGGCAACACACACTTTTGCAGAATCATTGTTTTTGGATCATCTGTTTCTTGTTCAGAATCCATGACTAATTAGCTTATAAAATAGTCATTGAGCTAATATCTTATAGAGAAACCTGTGATGTCAGACTTGATCCCCTAATTGCTTTTATAATTGGCATTTATTGGAGCTCTTTCACAAGTCAGGGCAACAGACCTCATTCGTTTTATGTAGAACATTGCAAAAACAATTGAACTGGCAGCTGATTACAGTTTTCTATTCAGTAAGCAGTTTTGGAAGACTGTGGGCTAGACAGTTGTCTGATTTGCCTAGGTTGTAAAAGTTGAATGTAAAGAGAGATGAATTTTCAGCATATGGCTCTGTGTTAGCAATTACATGCATTAGTGGTTTAGCTGGTGCATTGTGTCTGCTTTATAAATGTTTATATTGCAGCCTTCTGCTAACAGGTATTGATGACAGGCAGTGCTGTGGAGGCCCAGTGAATGGCAGTGATCATTAATTATGGCCCAGTAATGATCCATCTCCATGTGTTTGGTTGCATATCCAGTTCTAACCCATGCTTGTGGAAACATCAGCTGTTCTGTTGTTCCTTAATAATTTAACACAAGGTCATTGTCAGCTGGGATGTAAATGTTTAACATTTTATAGGGAGCATATTCAAGTTTTAGAACTTGCTAAGCATAAATGAGCCTGGAAATAAAATTATGCTGATGCTTATATAAAGCTTGTCTTATTAATTCTGAAATAATTTGGAATGTTTTCTGATTGCCTAACTATGTGTATAAAGGAAATATGCAGTCTCTCTGTCTGTTCTGAAACTACAGAGAGCTCTGTGGTTAAAGGCAGCTTTGAAATGTCACACTCTTGTCAAGGAGAAAGAATTCATTGACCCTTGTCCACAAAAATTGATGCACAAATTGTAAAGTTCTGACCAGTCTCTGGATCTCATGTCTCAAAAGTGTGAAGAACATGATAAGTTAGAATTGAGCTATGATGGGTATTTTGACACCAAAATATTTAACTTTTGCCATATGTTTTCTCTCAAATTCGATACTTCTTTCTCAGTTGCACATCAGCTCTGAACAGCATGGGGTTTGTGGAATGATCTCTTCAAGCTGCAGACACAAAAATGAGGTTTTTTCCAACTATTTGTCAGTTAGACACGGTCTTCTGAATTGTTTGTATTAAATTTTTTGTGATTATAACAATGACTGTCTAATATCAATGAAGAGAATAAATTAAGTACTGCTGGTGGCATTCATCCTGAAACCAAAGCATGATTATTATTAAAGCAAGTAATGAATGTTGCTGCTATGCCTTCGCATGACTTCACTGGCTGGATCCCAGAAATACTGATTTTTTTTTTTTTTCCTAGTGCTGAAAAAGATCAAGGGCTTGTCTTGGATGTTGAGTTCAGATGGCAGAGTACAAATTGCTGTGACAAGTGTGAAAAATGACCTGTGGAACTTATCCCAGGTGCATGAGCCTTTAGGGCAAGGAATGCTGAGCTTTTCTGTGCCCACAGCGCTGCAGTAAACACGTCACTTTTTGCACTGGAAAGCTTTTAGTTTCTCTGGGGATGTTGATGCTTTTTTTTTTTTTTTTTAACATGGACCTCTTCAGGCCCCTGAAAATTGTCTTTTCTGTTTTGTTTCTCCACATTTGATAACTTCAGAGTTATGAAAACTTATGTTTTAATCTGTAATATTTGGGGAAAAGTGCATGTGATGAGATTATTTAGCACTTTGTGCCTTTTTTAATACATAAAGACTCTGTCCTAGAATTGGTAAAATTGCCCAAAGGAGTCACTTAAGTGATTTGTCATAAGATCTCATAGGAGCCTTGGAAATTCTTGGGATAGCTGTAGTGGATATGTGTCCCAGAGAACATGTCCTCAGAATTCCTACATGTGTTCAACCCTTGGGAGTTAATTAATCCTTGGCACTGGTAATTTTTTTCCTCTGTGTGTTTAAAAAGGTTCAGCTGTACCTCAAATCACCTCTTGGTTCATGTCTGACAAAGTATTAGGCCAGATAAACTTGATGTCCAAAGTATTAGCACGGATTGAAGATTTAAAAATAATTTTGAGTTACTGAGAGTTTGATCTAATGATTGTGATTCCTGAACTTTTGACAGATACTTTCGAGGTGAGATGCAAGACACGTGGAGAGGAGGCAACCACTAGATCAGGTTCAGTAATAACCTTTTTTGATTTACTGTATATCTACATTTGATCACATAAATGTGCTTACCAACATGAACAGCTAATCCGTTATATTTGTGGTCTGATGTAAATAGAGTGAATTTTTGTTTGTTGTTGGAACAAAAATATTACAGGAGGTTTTAGTGTGCTGTTTACATAGGGAAAAATCTGTAAACACCTATGGTCCTTTTGCCATCTGAATGCTTCTGTTGTCATTGCAGGGCACATGAAACCATAATAACTGTGGAACTATGAAAGCTAATCTTTATCCTAGATGAGTGTGATTAAAATCTTTCTATCCAGCACATATCTTCAGACCTATGTCAACTTTTATCACTAATTTATGGTTCCTTGATGTGCCTTTTCTTGACCATTATTTATCTCTCTTTCACAGGCTGATTATTTTATCTGTTGCTTTACTTTTATTTCAGTGCTAGACTGGGTTAGATCACTGAACATGCAGATGCAGTTGTCAGTGCTTCAGGTGATGCATCTTCAGTGTGGGGCTGTCATCACTGCTTTGAGAGAACACAAATTTGCTCTTTTTACTGGATCAGTTTCTTGGGGAAGTGCAGTAATTTAAAAGTTATACTTGTGACCTTCTCTTGAATTTGTTCCCTTGGTTTAATTTTCATTCAAGTTGTCGAATTCTGTACAAGGAGCCAGTATCACTGGCCAGGTCAGGTGGATTTTGAAATTAGTAGGACTCTGTGGTTAAGACTTGCTGTAGGGTTTACCGGTGTAATTTGCAGGGTGTGTCCTGGGGAGTTGAGAAGGAAAAATCCCTTCTAGAACTCGACAAAGAAGTTTATATGCTGAAGATGCACAAGTAGCTAGGTAGAGATTTGTTCCTGATGAAGTCATAGCAAGACTTACCATGAAACAATGATATTTTTATTACCTGACTTCCTTACAAACCTCTTTAATTATTTTCTCTCAAAAGGAAGCCGAAATTTAAGCTGTATGGGTTATGTTAGAAGTTAGTTGCATTTTTGATCCAAGGCATGTGATTAAATAAAGGAGTGTGGGGTGAGAGGATGATATACTCCCTCTGTCATGACCATTAAACAGCATGGGCGGTGCTCTCAGAGTGAGGAGTTACACTGTGTAACAGGTGACGATGATCTGGCACCTGTAAAGCATCATGCTGAAGTTTCTTGATTAGAATATTTCTGAGAAACACATCAGAAATAGCTAGAGGGTCTGACATTCTGCCACAAACTATGAGCTTTGGCCTCTTAGCTCAATGGAAGTCTTATGGAAACAGATTGCTGGGGTTTTGCAAGTCGTTTTGGATTAATTTGGGGTTTTAGTGTTTGTTTGGTTTTTCTTTCCTTTTTTTGGGGCTTGTTTTTAACATGCAGACAACATCTTGTCTGTAAAGAGGTGGTGTTTCAAGGCAGCATTTGGTGTCCAGCCCTCGCCCTGGTGTTCCCAGGCATCAGATTTTGTTGGCATAAATTGGGAGACATGAGAAAGAACCCAGAAATGTGAGTTCTGCAGAATCAGCAGTATACTGAAAGTCTTCTAAACTTCAGCTCAGGCTCCTAAAGATCCATTTCAGCTGTGATTGTTGCAGACAGAGAAATATAAATGGGCTCTTTCTGCTGGTGCTTGTCACATGGGACAGTCTCTCTTTGTGTAAGAGTCTGTGTGAGCTTCACTTACTTGCTTTTTTTTCCTGGCTTCTGCCGCTCTGCCTAAGAATAAAGCCTCAAATTTTAGTACTTGCAATGTGAAAACTGTTATATGCATTTAGTTACAGCGAGCACTCTTCCAGGGTCTTATTTATTGGGACAGAATGAATAGAAAGCTGTTGTTTATATCTATATTCCCTGATTATTCTTACTAGCATGCCAAATATCTGATGAAAAACTGCCTTGTGAATTGTTGGTTTATTTATTTATTTCTTGAACAAAGCCTGGTGTGCTGATGTGATCTTATGGTTCCATAGGGGTAGGCTAATGTGCTGTAGTGGTATTAATCTGGAGCTCTGTCTTGGCATCTTTAACCCCACCTGTGGGATTAATGCAAGACTTTGTTGTCTTCCCCACTTCCCATCTGTCTTTACTATTAATTTACACAGTAATACTGGATGCTTATTAGGTTGAAATTGGAAAGGAAAAAAATCTGTTACTTAAGTTTATTAAAAGGCAAGCTCTGTGATTTTTCTCTTTTTCTTTTACAAAGTAGTGCTTGCATTTATCTAAGGTGAGAGAAGAAACAGTGTATGGAATGAAAGAAACTGTATGGAATTAAAAAGGAAGTTTCCAGTCTCTTCTACAGATCCAGGTGTTCTCACCATAAGAAAAGCCTTCACTCTAACAGATGTAGTTTTGCATGAGTTATGTTCATCCTTTGAGATGTCCAGGTGTGCTAAAGCATCTTTAAGGACAAGGTGGCAAACCCCTGACTGGCTTAAAGAATGCCAGCTCCTGATGATTTCTGAATTGTACTAAAGTTTGGAGTAGACAGTATTCCTTGGCACG
Source organism: Brachypodius melanocephalos (assembly GCA_013398615.1). Lineage (NCBI taxonomy): Eukaryota > Metazoa > Chordata > Aves > Passeriformes > Pycnonotidae > Brachypodius > Brachypodius melanocephalos. Next base: position 7,044,500 of record VZSR01000028.1, on the reverse strand, counting down.
GGGAGGGATGAGTGTTAGAAACCTGTGTTTAGAACCTAAATGTTCCTTTGAGTGTCAACATGTGGATGTCCTTCCTTTAGATTTAGAGGCAATTTAGTTTAGTTTTCACAAAGGAAAACCACAAATTACTAACAGTGCACTGAAGTCATTAGCTAACAGCCTCAATTAGCACAACAAACAATGCAGAGTAAACGCAGGAAGAGCAAGGCTGACTTAGCCTTGAATTTTCTGCTGTGTCCATATTACTGTGCTACGAGGCTTCATTCAGTAGACCTCACAGACAACTGGAGACTCAAAATGCTAAAGAACAAATTCCATTTTAATCTCTTTTGGGGAAAAAGAGCCACCAACTTTGAGACCGGGATAGTAATTAGGCTGAAGCAGTGTAGATTAGCCTCACTTAATGTGGAATTTAATTATTTGAAAGCAATTAAATTCACATAAAGTCTGCTCAGCTTGGGGAAGGGTTTGAGTGTAGGGATTTTTGTCAAAAATGTTAATGCAGTCTCTGTGCTATAACTTAATTTAACATAACTTTCTTCTTGCAGTTTGTCATTAATTCAAAGACAACTACTTTTCTGTAAATGAAGTAGCTCCTCTTGGTAAAAAAAAATCTTGGCCGGATTGAACTTTGGTTCCTAGTTAGCAACAACCAGGCAGATAAGACAACATTTCCTCCTTTATTACATTTGAGATTTCCAGCCCTTTGCTTCCCCTCAGCTTGTTTACTTCCTCTTTACCACCTAGGAATTGCCAATAGCTGCAGCACAGCTACCAGGGATGCAGTTTGCCTGGGATTAAGGAAGAGACTGAGTCGTTTGCCTCACTCTGATTTGAGTCAAGATTCACGAAGATGCACAGCACATCCACCTGTTGTGGGGAGAGGGAAGCTCTTTGTGGTGTTCTGACCAATCTTTCACCATGGTTGAAGGGGAAAAGACACAAGGCCACTGCTGGTGGAGCCACACAGGTGTCAGGAAGGCGCTGGGCAAGGGGAAATCCACTCGGTGTGGGAGCTGCTGGACTTTGCATTTTAAGAAGGGATAGGAATGAAGGAATCCAGGATGTAGAGGTCTAGTGCTACCATCCTTGTGCAGTGGAAAAGAGGGCATTATTGGTCACAAAGTGGCCCTAGTTGTAGACAGAGTGAAAGTTTGGGGTCAAATCTGGGGGCTCCTGTGAGAAAGGGCCAATCCAATGCTGCCTGTTTGCCCTGGCTGCAACTTTTTGGTGCTGATTGCAGCTGCTGCTTGGAGAAGAGTTCTCTCAGAGCAGCTGCACAGGAGTTACTCAGTGCCTTGAGCTCCTTGTGCAAGTGCAAGGCCAGCCTTGGCAGTGGCTGCTGCTGCAGCTGGTGTAGGGCTGGTGGAGTGTGGGGTGCTCCTCTCATTTATCTGTGGGCAGGGCAGCCTGATGGGCTGTGCTAGGATGTATACCAGCTGACTTCTTGTCCACTGCCTGACTTTCAGATAAGAAACCTGGCGCTGAAAACACCTTGCTTTGGGTTTTAGGAGGGATTCAGTGCCATCCCTTCCTCCCTCAAGGAACCCAAAGACACAGTGCTGCTTTGGTTGCTTTTTTCTATTTGTGAAGTAGAGGACATCATATTTTTACAGGCAGCTTTAGGCTTCAAAGCATTTTGTGTCAAGGTCTCGAGAATCCTTTGAACTTGTGACTTCTCTGTTTTCTGCTGGCACAGTAGGTTTAAGTGTGGCAGTAAAGAGTTGTAACATTTTCAGCTGGAAATGTCTTTGGAATGTCGCTTGGGCATATACTTTTTAAAGGAGGAACATAAGTTCAGATTTGTGTTTCCAGGGATAGACCATTTAGAAAGATTGTTCAGTTTATGGGTAATACTTTCAAGTTTCTCTGGCTGGGTTTTCACCAAGCAAGTTAATGGTGTGTATTACTCAGACAGATTGCAGTGAAACTAAAAGGGTCCCAAAGAGATCTCATCATCCTTAACTTACTGTGAAACTCTTTGCATGCTGGTGGCTACAAGAGTGAACTTGGAATGTAAAGGGGAGGAGAGAAGAGCTGAGCTCAGCTGGCTGTGCCTTTGCTCAGAGGGTGACTGCACTCTTTTGTACACAGACCATGAACAGAGAGGTGGTGACTGTAATCTTCCTCCTTGGCCTCTTACATGTCCAGTTAGGAAAGGCTATTCCAAAAGTCCGATTTTCTGGTCTGGATTGGAACAATGGGCTGATAGTTCTGACTTCTTTCTTGTTCTTCCTTTTTCTTGGAGGGGAAGGAACAAGAACCCTTGGGATGCATCTGTGTTTTAATGCCTGTTGACTGGGGTGCAAAAACCTGCTCTGTTGGTGGTTTTGTAGCTCTGCAGTGGACTGTGCTCCCAGGACACCGTGGGTGAAGGCTTAACCTGGCACACCCTTTGGCAGAGTCTTTAGGGCATAATAGGAAGGGAAAGGCCACCTTTGGAGGGGTTTGGAGTTTATTTTACCATTGCAGATAAATCTGTTCTGCAATGCATTCACTGTAATGTGACTGAAAGAGCAGATGTTTTGATTTGAAAGGGAATCTCGTTTATTATTTTTGAGCATAAACAAACTGTGGGAGGAAGCCTTACTGGGAAGCAAAAGAGCCTTCTTGGACCATCTTCTAGTTCAACAAGTAATAACCCTTATGGTGTTTTCCATCAGTGACAATGTGTGTGTACATGTATTTTTAGAAGGGCTTCCAAAGGGCCCCCTGCTGCATGTGGGTTTGTTTATGGCTCTGTTACGCAAACCAGGGGATGTTCCCAGCTCTGCCCCCTCCAGTTTGAGTTCCCAGCTCTGTGTGTCCCTGTGAGCTGCTGGCTGGTGCAGGCAGTGGGGCTGGTAAACGATAGAGCGGTCTTTCCACCTCAGTTTCCTCCTAAATGGCACCAAATTCTAATTGCTTTTCATTCTGCACTTCAGCAAGAGCAGAGTGATACAGAGCTAGGGTTTGCTTTTCCCCAGGGTGCCGTGGGTGTGACTGATGGAACAGAGCCAGAAGAATTTGGCAAAGTAGCCGACTGTAAAGGGAATAATCTCTTTTTCCTGATGATGGATGGCACTTAGAAAGCAGCTGAGCCTAAAAGCCATTTCTCATGCTAAGGCTCTGCAATGTGCAGGTCAGCCATTGAGCAAATGCAAGCCTTCAAAATGAGAGCTAATAGCTTGGCAGGTTATGCCTGACAAGCAGCAAGTGATTTGCTTTCAGTCTGTGGGGTTTAGTCGGTGGTTTTTTTTTTTTTTTTGGTAGATTGTAACATTTAGTAATTCTAATATTTTTCTAATATTACATGATCATCTATTTCTAAGTTCAGAAATATATTAAAGAAAACACAGTTAATAAGGAAATATTTTCATACCCAAATGTAGTACATTTCTTGAATATCTAAAACATTATTTAACTGCTGCACGTGCAGTTAAGAACGTAGGATTAAAAAATACATTTCAGCTGATCAGTCATTAGAATATTGGCCACTCACTTTTCTGTGTAGCAAATTGACAGCTACCTGGGACAGAGAATCATGTGTTGCTCCCGAATAAATGGTCAGGGAGTTGTGAAGGTGAGATTTGAGAGGAAAATCCATAGTGGACTGAAGGTAGATTCATATAGGATAACAGTTGGAAAAGACACTTGTCTAATTTGACATGTAGCATTCACAGCTCTTGGAGAGCTTATGTTGTGATACATACTGCTGATTTGGTGAAAGAAGAAGTCTGGAGTACTGCTGGAGGAAAGGCTTCCTGGGAAATATCCAAATACTGAGTTTACTCCTGCAGGTTTCAGAGCTGTTTCTTGAAGAGATCCGAACTTTGAAGAGCTGCTTTTGTCTGATGCTGGAGTTTGAGAAGATGAGTGGCAGAATTTTCACATGGAAAGTCCAGTAATGATAAAGCATCTACACCTGCAACAGAGTCCTAAACCATTGAAAAATGTGGATTTTTCTCCTAGGAGACAGGCCTGTGAGATTCTGAATGAAGGCAGTTGTAATCTTTGAACTGCTTGTTAAGTTCTGTACTTACTTCTGTTTAAAGGGTTGGGTTTTGAGAACTGTTCTCTCTACAGCCAAATAGTGCATTATTCAAAACATGCACTTCACAAATAGGTTTTGTGAGATTGTATTCACTGAGCAGCAGCATCTTGGCAATAAGTACCTTTAGTATATCTGAAACTCCTTGTGTTTACCAATTGTCATCGGTGATGCTTGAATTGATTTGTTAATCACAAAGCTGGAGTTCTGTTTTATGGAAATGTATTGACACAGTAATTAAAAGTGCAAAGTTTGCATCTTTATTGTAATAAAAGTTTTATTATCCACTATTTGAAAAAATATTTTTCACAACACACATATTCATATCTTGATACACATGTCCAGTTTTCCTAAGAATGTTTCAGCTTAGCAGTGGCTTGATAAATATTCAGGTGAAGTGGGAACCTCATTTAGACTTCCAGACCAGCCAGGAAGATGAATTGTGTTCTTGTAGAATGAGCTTCCCTTACAGTTTGAATTCAATGAAGTTGAATATGGTTCTTAACTTGTAGATTAGTTCAGTACAGGGTGGGAATCTGCTTCAATTTCCTTGTCATACTTTATAAAGTTATGTATAGAGTTTAAGAGTTAACTACTTCTAGTTAGTCCTAGGAAGTAGGGTTTTTTTAGATCCTATACTGAATTTGCAAATGTATTCCTACTTCTTTTCTTGCTCTATATCTTGATGTTATGAGAGCAGCTAAAACCCTGTTGCAAGGTGTTTGTGTCCTGTTGAAATTGTGGTCGGATAAAATCCTGTGTAAGTCTAGGCTGTTTGCATCCAGATGGGATTTTTCCCTTCTCAAGTAGTTGTGATCAGCAGATTTTGGAGAGCAGTGGCTGACATCCCTTAGCCTCAAAGGGCCAGTTTAACATAGTGCCAGGTACAGTGTAAGGTGTTGCCTGTACAGCTTGTCAGAACATCCAGTTAGTGATGGACTGTGCTGGTGTGATTTAATTGAAATAATGCTAAACCCGTGTACTCCTAATCAGGAACGGGCAACCTTATTTACTGGGGCCTTGGTTGTTATTAGCGTTAAAAATCTGTTGAACAGAAGGAGATATTAGAAATTTTAAGTTTATTAAATAAGCAATCTTTTGGGGGATATCAGAAAATGTGGCGATGAAATATGTTTTTGTGGTAGATTTGGTGTGCCTGTGATGGGAGGTTATCAACCCTAAGCTTTTGATTTATGGGAAATATATTGTGGAACAAACGGTAGATGGCTTGCAACATGGATGTCAGATCCCTCAGACTGTAGAAATAATGAATATATTAGTGGTTTATATGCAAAATATTGTGTTCTCTCTTAAAATTTAAAAAGTAGAAATCTAAAATGTTCAGGGTGATGCTTTAGCTAAAATTTATCTGTCCAGTTTAGGGTGACCTTTGGCAAAATCTTTCTTCTTTTTTGGTCTGTGTGAAAGAAAGACAGTCATACTATTAATTTTTAAGCAAGATCTGGAGCAACAGATGGATGATGGAATGTGTAATTTCTGCTTGATTTAAGTTTACAAGACTCTTTAGATAATTTCTCTCTGATTTTTGAAGAGGTAACAAACCCAATGCATGGAGGAGAGGAATATGGAATGTTCCTACTGCATTTTCATAACTCTGCCTTTTGGTAGATTGTTGCTCCAGACTTTGACTGGCTTTGTGCTAATATTGTGATACAATTTTTAATCAAGCAGTTAACATTTCATTACTCAGTGAAGCAATGGATTGGCATAAGGCATGCAGTTTGCTAGTGCACACAGCATTGCTTAGAGTGCTGTGGTTTACCAATTCTTCCTCATTTCTATGAATTCAGGGCATGCTGGCTACTAATATCTGCCGAGTAGTGACTTAGCCAAAAATTAGCTAAGGATTATGAGAATAACTGTTTCATTTTGCTTTTGTTTGTACCTGATGCTTTCTGCAGATGTGTCTGTTGTTTCAGATATTAGATCTGACTCAAGTGAGAAGCATGAATATTGTTTGGAAATACTCCTTGGTTGTCTTCTGCGGTGTCTTGGTATGGCTGGCATTTTTCCTGGATGTGACTGTGTGTCTGCATTTGGAATGTGACAGCCCAAGGCTGCTTTTCCTGCGAGCTCTATGAGGTTTTTTTTTCCATGGTAAAGTGCCAATTTTTTTTTAACCAGTCTTCATTGTGAATCTCCCTGAACAGTTATGAGGCAAGAATAGGATGGCTCTTAACAAATTTATTTTCTGATACTTTTAAAAATTGCCTTGCTTAGAAAGAGTGGGTGGTTGGTCACCCCTTGCCTCTTGTGGAAGAGGGACACTTGTCCTGCTATTCAATAAGAAGTGTGGCAAAGACATACTGACATGTAACAGAAAAGAGGACTAGTGCTTTACACAGACCTTTTCTTAACAGGAATGCCCCTTTCTTTCTACGTCTGTGGAAAAAAAAGGTTAATCTCTGACAGGGTTCAAATGTATCCTGGGTAGCAAAGCAGGAGACTGCTACTGCACAACATGGACCCTAATCACCCACCCACAGTGATGCCTGAAACAATTTTGGTAAGGATGGCACTAAAAAAGATGTTTTCCTTCCAAGTGTTTGAGGAAGACTCAAGAGAAGCTGAAAAAAATATGTATCTTCCAAATAACCATGCTAACTTGGTATCTATATAGTATTGCTGGTGTATTTTCTGGAGTTTGGTCACAGATGGAGGAGACACAGCTTAGTGCTTTATTTCTGCTCCTTATCATAAATCTCTCCTCACATAGTAGTAGGAGTGATAGCAGGAACATGAACAAATCTGTTTATTTTACTGATCTTCTTTTATCAGAGTAATTGCTAAATAAGTGTTGCTATAACTGCAGTAGTTAAGGTCACTTAAATTTGACGTCTGAATCTCCCAAACTTCTTGTCTTCCCTTCCACAGCTGCTGGAGATAATCAAATTCTGGAAATAAAGGATGAGCTTTTCCTTTTTGTTGTAGTAAAGAGAGGGTGAAATTAAAATTGCAAAAGCATCTTATTATACAAATTTTATAGATATGGTTTGTCAGGAACTTAAGTGTACAAAAAGGGTTTGCCCAACATGCACTTAGAAGCCCCATGCTGCTGTATTGGGAAATACTCCTATTAGAGGCAATTAAGAGGACACATGTAAAACAGTTCCTTTTTTTCTCAAGGCTGTGCACTCAGCATCGTAAAAACTGCATGAATTATGAAACATTATGAAATTTCAGAGGTGGTAATAAAATAACAAAGGCTGCTAATCCTGTTTGTCTCTCCTTGAACTTCTTTACAGGTTAAAGGTTTAGTTAAAAGGCTGTCTTGTGTGGTTAGAGTTGCTAGAGGCCAGGTTGGAGCTGAAAATCTACAGGGTGTCAAAACAAAGTGGAACAGCTCCGTGTGACACAAAGTTTGAGCCCTGTATCAGAATTTGTCAGGTTCATTAGTTATTATTCCCCTTGATATACACTAAGACTTCAATAACAGCCATGGAAATACTCTTCTGAGACTTTTACAGTCTGAGAAACATTGTGCTTCCAAACCTAGGAGCTTTTATCTCTTTCAAGATGTTCTGGGGAAGAACTGGGAATAGCAGGGGAGGAGAAGCAAAGGAGTGTTGCTACAGGCTTAATGCACTTCCATGGCTCACTGGGATTAGCACTATCTCTGCTGTCCAAAGAAAGCAGCAGCCTGAAGGTTGCAGTCACAGTATTTGTGGGTTTGTTTTGATAAAAGATACATGATCTTCTGTGATTCGCTTGAATGAAGTTTAATAGGGTCCAGCATCATCCAGGCGAATCGTGGGAGCTGCTTCCATTAAGGAAATTTTTATTTGTAGCCTCCTAGGTGGCATGTTTCATGCTGTTTAGGTGGAAAATCTTTGTGTTCTGACAAAAAAAAAAAAGTATGTATTCCAAAATGGTCCCCTTGTTTTTTAACCAGAGAAGTAGAAGTGGTTTCCTAATCCAAAGCAATGAAGATTTTCTGCTAAGCAGGTACTACAGCCACTTTCTGTCTGACAGTATATTATGGCATATTTGACAATGTTGGAAGCCCAGGAATTTGACTTATGTTCAATGCACAGCTTGTTTCTCTCAAAATACAGTTTCTGTTTCTGTCAACCTCACGTAAGAGGTGTTAAACGAAACAGGTGAGTTACAGCAGATGGTACCCCTGGCTGTGATGACAGGAGATACCTGTTCCAGAAGTCTCAGGCCAGCTATTTCTTAACCTGTGTTTGTGAGCAGTTGTGTTGTTTACTGTCCTCCAGAAGATTTGTGGCTTTTTCAGGCTTATATAAATGAATGTGGGATACTCTGATGTGGCTGGGTATGTTGGTGTCTCTCTGACTTACAGTTTTGAGGTCTTGTCAGTCACTGATGTCTTAAATAATGGATCTGTAAGGAGACTGCCCTGTGTGATACCTGTGAGTCTCAGCTGGAGGTGCATCCTTGTTCTGTGTTAGCAAAAGGTGGTGAAAGATGGGAGAGAAAATGAGGTGAATTGGAAATGGAGCAGGTGATCTTTGGTTTGTCTCCGTTTTGACAAAGTTTGATTTTAAAATACAGCCGTGACCATGAATGCCTGCTTCCAAAGTTCTTGAGAACATACAGCTGTATGACTGTAGAAAAGAGCCATAAAAATGTGTAGAAGATTGGCAATTAGAGACTTAGTGCTTTTCAGAATGAGCAATTACGAATGCCTTTACTGTATAGGAAACCAGCAGGTAGTAATGCTTGTGTTCATGTGGAGGGAGGCACATAACAAGTATCAATCACTAGAACAGATGCTGAATAACTGACTTTGGAGGTGAGGCATATGTTTTTGACAATGAAGATGATTCATCTTTTGGACAAGCTACCATTTGGGAAAACATTGTAGCCATCCATTGAGACGTTGAAATTGAAAATGTAAATTTTTGCTGTAGCTTTTCAAAGGTGGAAATCCTTCCTAGATGAAATCTAATGGCCTGTGACAGGTGCAGCAGGTAATTTTGGTCATGAAATTTAGAAGTACTCTTGCTTCCTGGCTTAGCATTCTGATGTGTTGTTGGCTGTTTCATCTGGAACAATCTCCATTTACTGTTTTTTTCTAAAGTGTGGTGTTGATCTAAGGGTCCAGAGATAAGCTCCCAGAATATTTTTTTAACTGGTCACTTATTGGCATTGCAGAAGCTTTTTCCTCCTTAGGAAATGTCTTCAATTGGCAACTTCTCTTTGATTCGTGCTTCTTGACTTTTTCGTGTTGTTAAAAACTCATTAACTTCCAGTGGTAGTGTTTTAGAAAAGAGCCCTCTCTTAGGCTTGTGACTTGTGTAGATTCATTTCGTCCTTTTTCTTGTTGTAATAAGCCATATTAGAAATAAGGTTTGACCTTTAACTTACTGATAGTTTAACTATTTATTATTTATGGTTTCAGGCTGTACTCAGAAATAGTTTGGTGCCTTCACCAGTGCATTGAGTTGGATGCCTAGCACAACACTCTGTACCATTGAGTTCTTCATGTTGTGGACTCTTCTCGTTAGTAGTAAGGTTGATATTATAGTAATTCTCATTGTAGTAAGGTTGACAACTCAGCTGTGATGTTTAAAAAGGCCCTAGGAGATTGAGACCTTAAGAACATCTTACCTTTTTTTTGTGTAGTGGTCCATTTCATTCCCCACTGTGTGGCTTTTGAGGTAGTGTCAGAGGTAGTGGTTAAATTCCTGTAGCTGAAATTTAAAAGCAGTCCTGGGAAGGCTGGCATGGTGGCTGTGGACTTTACAGACCGCTTTCTTTCCATCTCACTTTGTTGAATGACTACAATCCTTGTCAAGAAGAGTGTGGATCACAGGTATCCAGTGGGAGACGGGAGGCAGCTCCTTTCCTTGGGGCACAAGAGTCTGCTTTTGGAGAGGAGCTCCCAGACACAGCAGGACACCTGGCAAATGCTGCAGAAAGGCACAGCTCCCATGAAGTGACAGAAGGAGCAGTGAAGGGAAAAGCCCCAGAGATTCCATGCTCCATAAGGAAGAGAAGCAGCTAAATTAATCTACAGACTGACAAACCTGCTGAGCCCAAAAGGATTCACTGGCAGGGAACCAGTGAGCAGGAAAAAGGCTCTGGCTTTTTTTGGATCACTCACAGTGGATTCTCTTTTCGAGGCTGACTTATTATGACACACGCTTTGATGAAACTTAGATTTTTGGATTTAGCAACCTCTGGATTGTTTTTTGGTAACTTGTTGTAGGACAAATTCCGTTCTAGCCCAGGCCAGCTTGGAGTTCTAGGAGAGCATCACACAGCAGTTAAGTAGGAGCAGTGGAGACTCAAGTATTGGAGAACTTAGACAACGAAGGCTGTAGTTGCTGTGGGATATACCCATGTCAAGAGTTAGAAATTTTAAGAATAGTTTTGTGGAATAAGATTAATAATCTTTGTGCTGTCCTGTGTGTGGACTAATTTTCTCCTTTATTCTTTATTGAGGAAGAAGATAAGAGTGACATGGCATACAGGTACTTTGTTAGTTATGTGTAAATCAAGGACTACATGGATCAAAGATTTATTTTGTGCTTAAGGGAACTAGGTGGACGTTTTACCCCTATAGGTTTGTTCAGACACTTTTTGAATGCTTGAAAATTTGGAACATGCAAAAACCATGACCTTTTATCAGTGTCCAAGTTAGAAAGTCTGTGTGCATACATATTGAATACTTAGAGGGTAATTGTTATTGTAATGGTATTGATATAGTTGCCAAACATCAGTACTGTTTGATTTGGCATGTGGATTTAAACTGACTGCTTAAGGGGTTAGTGGACATCTGTTCAACATTCTAGCACACCAGTTGAAATAATTGGTTAATAGGTGATCCTAGCTGTCTGTTGTATAGTGCTGACTTTGGGGAAAAAAAGGCCTTTTTATTCCAAGGCATAATATGATTTTTTTTTTTTTGTTCCTGTTAAATCATTGGTGTAGAACAGGGAAGTGGCTCTGAAGTTTTGCTAGTTACATACATATTTAAATGGTGTGTTGCTTCCAGAGAAATGAGAGGCTGATGTAGGAAGGAACTATTCTGAAGGAAATTGAGCACAATAATGCAAATTGAATGTAATTCTGTTGGGTAGGAAATCTGGTGAATAGCTGACTTGTGAGAGAACAGAGGTACTGTAGTGGCAGTTGAGCTTTTATTTAAAAATCAAAACAGTCATATTTTTTCCAGTTCTATGCACTGTGAAAAATGAACAGTTTGTATTTGATTTGTAATATACTTACCGTATCTTTGAAGGAAAAAGCAGGGGGAAGCATGCAACTCTTAGAATTGACTTGGAAACTTTGTGGGATTTTTACAACAAATGGTTGCTAGAAATCGTCTTGATGCCTATCAGTGTCCCATATTTTATATGTTTGAACTGGACCTGAATTCAGAGGATTTGCTAATACAAAATTGAGAGGGTCATACCTGACTTAGCTTTTGTAATATTGGAATTTTTAAAATTTATTTACTACTTGGCTTGTTGTTTTCAGTCAATTTAAGTATCCTTCAAATGAGGCTCCAAAAATTTTATACCTCTGAAAAGATGAAGTAAGTACGTACACTATAGGAAAAACTCCAAAACTTGGGTTTTTCTGGTTTGTACCAGAAGAGAGAGGAGAGAAATGGGCTTGCAGCAGTTTTAGAAGTTTGATATGTGATCAGGGATATCTAGAAGCCTTGGGTTGCAAATACCTTACCAAAAAGGGAACCTTGGAGAAGAATTGATTGTAAATGCCAAGACTAGATGTTGCATTCCTGGCAGGTGTTGAGAAAGAAGGCAAAAAAAATATTTAAGGAGTTTCTGTTATTGCCACTTTTTTTCAGCTTCTGTAGCAGCCATGGGAAAGGAGAGGCTTGGATCACATAGGCAGTAGGAGAAAGGAGCTAACTAAAAATCCTTAAATCTTCAAAACTCTGCTGAAACAAAACTTCATGTATAAAACAGGAAGATTGCCTTCAGAAGCTTGCCATGCAGAACAGCTTTATGCTGTAAATCCAGCTTTTCCAGCACAATACAAGTCAATGCTTGATCTAACTGGTATCACTTATGGAAATTGAATGTTCACAGCAGCAATTCTCACATGTCCTTGAATTTTCATTGGATAGCAAAGCCAATGTTTCTTGCCATAAATCTGTTTAGTGTTATGTTTTCATGCACAACAAATAACCTATTTTATTGTGATTATTTCTGGTAGTGGCGTAGCTTTGATACACAAGAGTGTCCTTGAGATTCTATTCTGTTTATAAGTTTTATAGAAAACCCATTTTAGCATGCATCTGCTAATTGGTAAAGCCGTAATAATTTCATCCTATAGATATACAAAATGAAAAGTGCTTTTCAAATTAAGAGACCTTTTTCATATTAACAAATCTCAAAGTGATTGGCATATACGTGTGGATAATCATTAACCAGTTATCTCTTGGGCTGCAGTGCATTAGAAACAGGATTCAGATTATACTTGACTAGAGGATAAGGCTTCTATCACCTTCCTCCCACACCCCAGTCACCTGCCAGGGAAGCTTAAAACCTGTGTTTTTTAATGATTTCAGATGACATCCAGGGCATTTCTCACTTAGGGGAGCTGATAACCTTCAGAGGCTTTGATGATGTGCTGAGAGGCTTTCATGTCCCGTTCCATGTTCCTGGAACATCAGAGCCTTTCCTTTGTTCACCCAACAGCCTTGCTTAGGGCTGGCTCTCCGTTAGGAGCTCTGTAGGAAGTTATCTTGGTTGTAACAGGCTTGGGTGTGGGTGGTTGTGCTTTTAAATTTTAAAAGCTGCATTAGTGTTTTACTATAGGAAGTAGCCCGGTGAAATGAGGGCAGGGGAGCTTTATTTAGGGTCCCATATTGGTCTCATGAATGTTGAGGTATCGATTTTGCAGATTTTGCATTCCTGTCTCGGCTGGCCTGCCCTCTTCCCTGCTGTGGGAAGTGTGACTTAATAGCCAGTAAAGCAAGTAAAACAAGTGAAAAATGTACTATGGGACTCTGAAGTTTTCTTCATCAAAGACTTCACTATTATAAAATGCTGACTCCATATTTTGCTAGTCTTTGCTAAGTATCTTATATCCCGTTTTTTCCCCAAGTGTGTGTATCCTCATGTTTTTGCAGTTGGGCTCCATTTCTCTTGGCTGTGACTGTATGGTCATTACTGTGCCCTAAGAGAAGGTCAGCTGCATTCTTTCATTGTTTTTCCAGAGTAGTTTATTATTTACTAGCTACCTGATGGTTTTTGTCCCTGTTTACTTGAGTTTTGTTTTCTTTGTGAGTCCACTTAGTTACTCGTGGAATATTTTTTTCCTTCTCTTACTTGGTCATAACATGGAATAATATAAAAGGGGTTGGGAAATTAGATACTGTCCACTGTGCCTTGATCCACAGGAGCAGTTCAAAATTGTGGGAGAAGGTCCTATGTGATTCCAGTCTCAATTGAGGTGCTCCAAAGTGTTAGGGAAATTTAGTTTGTGACTGAAGAGCTGTGCAAAGGGGTGCTTTAGACCCTTACAGGGTGGCAAAAATAATATAACCAACGGTGTTTTCAAGTATAGTGAAATAGAAATAAAGCTGGTGTTTCAGAAAAATCTAAAGGGATGCAGTATTACAGCCCAGCAGAGACTTGGCCATGGGAAGAACTTGATGTGTGAGACAGTCTGAAAGCTCAGGTGAAGGCTTTCCATGAGGAGTACGTCGCAGCAGAGTTCACTATATGATCTCAAATTACTGAGAGAGAGAATCATTCTCCAGTTTGAACCATGTAAATTCACATTTTAGGGAAAGATTGTAAATAAGATTACAATTTTGGATGGGTTTTTTACCTTCAGACAGATGCACTATTATTAGTCTTTCATGTTGTCAACCACTTGTCTCAGCCTGTCCATCCTGATTTGATTTTTTATTTGTTTGAAGGCTCGATTAGAAGTGACATGCTGCTGGAGCGTTTGTGCATGTTCTGAAGGTGTCAGTGTGGCTCGTACAGGAACCTTGTAGGCTGAAATCACTTTAGTTATTGCTATATGCCTTAGTCCTTCTTTACATGGTGCTCTTTATGGTTGTTGTAATGACTGTAAGTTGTTTGTTGCTAATCAAATGAGCCCTTGATACATATTCATGTGCAGATGGCAGGGGCTCATCTCTGAACCCTGCCAAGCCTTTGCAGTTGGTTGAGTGTCAATGTGCAAAATTCTCTGCTTTTAATAAGGCATTTTTTGATCGATAATCATGACTGAGTGTTGACATCACTTTTATTCATGAGTTTTGATAGCAGCACCAATTAAAGTAGTGGCATCTAATGCACCATAAGAGATAAATTTTATCCTTGGAATGATTTCTGTGCTGAGTGCATTTTCTCATATGAAGTGATGGCACTATCAGCTGCTTCAAATACAACTGTGTATCAATACTGTGATAAGAGATATCAGTTAGCTGGGGTTGAGTTATGTATTTACAGATCTTAATCTTTTATTTACTGATTGGAAAACTTCAAATTGTTTGGATTCTTTTCCTAAGTAAACCCTGGACTGAAGAGTTAAACAAAATTATATTTTGATTTTAAATTCATTTCCTTACTACTTTCTGTCTGGGTATAGACCAAGTGTATTTTATTACAGGGAAGTAACATGTCCATTTAGAAAATGACTTAGGCTACAATATTTTTGTTGGCAAATTTGTTTTCCAGGCATAATGGTTCTAGGGTTTTTTCCATACCCATTTGTGGAAAGACAAATTCATCATTAATCATTTTTCAAAGGCTGTGACGCTGAAGTTACTCTGTTTTATGCAGCTGTGGGCTGTAGGAGGTAGGCAGACTGTGATCTACAACCTGGACTTTTAAAAATAATTTCTTATAAATCACAAAGATAATCAAAATTTTATCACCAGATAAAAACAATGCTTTTCTTTAAAACTGGCACTAAATGAGTAACCTGTCTGAAGGTTTAAATCAAAATTGTCATCTAAACAGCAGAGAAAAAGGCTGTGCTACCTTAAATCAACTCAAGGCAAGCAGGTGACAGGCTTACAAAGAGAGACTTGAATTCCAATTTTGGTTTCTTGGGACTACTACATTTAGAGAACCTGCACTGAAAAATTAGTGTGTCCAGTTGCTTAAATATAATCATGTAGCTGTTCCTCTGGGGGTGAGGAGCAGGGGTCAATCACTTCCTGAGCTTTTCAAAGGTTTTAAGTAATGAAACTGTTGTAAGTCACAGAACAAGGTTTTTGCTTCCTGAAATGTTCAGGCTTAATCTGTGGGATGCCTTGAGATATGTTTTTAGGCCTGAGGAGGGCTGTGAGGTTGGACATAGGATCGCCTCCAATGTGCAGATATTTTGAAGTCTAGTCAAAAAGAAGTTAAGATACATGATGAGGCTTGTGTTGGCTATTTCAAAACGGTCTTAATTTATGTACAGTAAAGCCCGTAAGCCATGGAAGAGTGAATAATTAGTGTGAAAGTTGAATAGTTGAGTCTAACCACAGCCTTGTATTTCTATTTGCATGTCAGTTTAGCAAGCTGGTAGTTTTCTGACGTTCCTCACTTAACTCTCAACTTTGTTTACTTAAGATACTAAGGACAAATTTCTCCTTTTTGAAATCTAAAAGAATGTTTCCCAATGTTTTGTGGGGTAGGAGGGAATCAATTTAGTCAAGTTGTGTACTTGAGATTCCCTCCTCACACACTTCCTGTATTGTTTGTGTCTATTCTTCACCTTCCCTGTCTCCACCAGCTCCATTTCCAGCTCTTCATGTGTCTTCAGACAATGTTTATATCACTGTCTTCTCTACTTATTGACATAATAATAATGTCTGGGGTACACACTGCAATCTTGCTTAGTACAACTGGAGCGTTGTTTGGGGCTCTTTCGTGACTTTCATTTCCAAATGAATTTTTTAATGGCGTTTCATCAAATTCCCATTAAATATGTAACAGCTCCTCTTAAATGCTTCATTCCTGGTTTTACACATATGTGACTTTTCTATCACTACACCAAATTTCCTGGTCAGAGGGATGGGTTTGCAGTGTGTCCTCATGGCACCACTGATGTTTCCTGCTGCAGGCACTGCTGTTTGCACAGTGAGTGTGGCACATTCTGGGCTGATTTCAGCTGCCTGCAGGAATTCTGCAATCCATGTGTATGAGGAGTATTTCAGGGGAATGCAAGCAGTGCCAAGAACTTGCCAGACTGCAGCTGCTGTATGAGGAAACCATCCTTGCCAAATGGTCAATCCTGCAGTGCCCAGGGTCAAAACATAAACCCTTTTTACAATGAGGAGGTGCCCTGTGGGAATAAATTCAGCACAGTGCACAACATTTTTAGAGGGAAAAGCTGCTCTGGGAGTCAGAGGTATTTTTCCAAAATGGTCCTGCATGAGTCATTTGGAGCTGCAAGCAATACTATAATTACATTATAAATTGTACAGAGGAAGGAGTTCTGAATCCCAGCTTCTAAATCGAGAAGTTTGTGTTTCTTGACTGCATAACAACAGCTTCTGAGCCTTGCATTGTTCTCCCTAGCTCAGTCCCTCTCCAGCTTGGAGTCAGGGAATAGACTAGCTGAAGAAAAGATGGCTTGCCTGGTTTTGTGCCTCTGATCCAGACTGACATCCAGAGAGGAGTTGTGCACTGGTGGACTCTCCACATATACACACATAAAAGTGTGTTTGCACATGCACATACTCCATTCCTAAAGACACAAGGGAAAGTAATTCACTGCCTTATGCATTTTTTCAGAGTGATGTAGTGTGCAGATTTATCACTGTTATTTTGATCTCACAAGGCTGTCATGATCTGCTAGAAATTATTTCATCTCACAGATGTTTTGGAGCTGGCACATGGGTGGGCATAGATCAAAAAAGCTTTTAAAAAATCTCGTCATGGATTAAAATGTTCCAACAGTCCAAAGTTTTGTTTTGTTTTACTGATACCATAGACATCTTAAGATTTCTCACTCTGCTGGTTTCAAGCAGAAAATAAATATTAGCTGGACAGGAAATTTTTCTTGGTTTTGTGGCATCTTTTGTAATACCCACTAAAAATGCACTGAGACAAGCTTTTGCCTTTGTTTGTAAACAACTGTCCCAAATAGATGTATATCTGCAGATTGGTTTATGTGAGAATAAGTATGTGTGCAAAGACTGGCTGTGGAAGGAGAACCTGTTTGATCATTTCTTAGATAATGAGCTCTGGGCTTGCTGTCCATTGTAAGGCCAGGAGTGTTGGTTGTTCTGACAGAGCTCTGTGGAGTTCTTGTTTGATAACTGGTTTGATTCAATTCCTTGTAAATATTTTTTTGAGAAGATGAATAAAGGAGGTGTAGTAATGAAAGATCTGTATCTGTACATGGTACTTACATGTCACACAGCTGAACATAATCCAGTTTCTCTCAGTTTCCCTATTTAATTTGTACTCTGAATTAAATACCAACTACCAGTAGCTGGAAACTCCTTTGAGTTTCTTTCCAACGTTTCCTGGAGTGTTTTGCTTATTTATTAAACTTGATATGCTCATACCCCTCTCCATTCTTTGTGTCTCAGGCACAGATTACATGTAATGGTCAAATAAGAAGGTGCAGTTACTTTATCTTAACTCTCAAATCTGCATTTTACACTTTGTTGTTCTTTCATGCTTTTATAACAAATTCTGTTGTCCAGCACTCCTACAGCATGTAATTTGTCTACAGTGTTGTTTTTCTAGTGAGAATAAGAATGGAACGAGCAGGAAAAAAAATGTAATGATGTTACCAAGAAAATCAAAATATGAAATGTATTGTCTGAAAATAAGATGGGTTCACTGAGTGTTTTGTTCATTGTGGCAGTTTAATTCAACCCTGGTCACAGCAGTGGAGGCTCCTCAGTGAATCACACAGAGCTGTCCTGTCTGTGCTGAGCAGAGTCATTCACATTTAGCCAGTGACTCTTGCAAGCTGACTGCAGTGCCCTGTGCTCCTTCCCAGTGTCATAGGGGAGTACAAAGGAGTGATGTCTGGAGTCCTGCAGCTGCTGACCTGGCAGGGGTGATGCTCTGCCTGAATACCTGGGGAGACAAACAAAATGTGTGTAACTGTAGGAGTAAAATGGAGTGGGAGCATCCTGGGATAGGTGTGTGTGTATATATTGCTTGTTTCTCTGGTCCTAGACACCTTCAGAATATCTCTGACAGAAATGTCTCTCATGCAGAGGAATTAAGCAATATTCTACCTGGATGTTTCTTGCCTAAGCAAGAGTGACTGCATCTTTAGTCTCAGCTTTGCAACTACTTTATTACCTAAAGTGAGAAATTACTATGTCTAATTTGGGAACTTTATTTTCTTTCCCCCTTAATCTTTTCTTTTTATAGAGGACAGTGTGGTTTTGAACTGTAAAAAGTCACAGCTGGTTTCCCTTGAGAAGCACCCTAACTTCCTGCTCTCTGAATTTACCTTAAGAAAATAGTTTGGCTTAGTGGATTTGGGGGTTTTT